>CM039680.1:197351824-197841824 GCA_022537955.1 Schmidtea mediterranea | reverse complement strand
AAAGGGGCATATGCCACATATGCGCTATTAATCGTTGACAAAAAGCTTTTCTAATTGATGATGTATAAGATTGGAAACATATAATAGTAAATGGTTATACGGAAGAAAGGGTCATTTTATGCACAGTGCGTAAGCGATCCCCGCTTCTCCTTTAGAGTTTATTGTTGAACTAACAGAGATAAATAAATGTAAAGGAAATTATAATGTTTTACACAATGAAAATGAAGATAATTAAAGTAGAGAGTTATTTCTTGTGGTTGTATATGATTATAGTGAAAATGATGCTTTGTTTCTGAAGTAATACAAAGAAAGAAAGCTTGAATTGCGGTATCTAGTATTCAAAAGGCTCAATAAGTAATATTTTCAAAGCTAGGCAGTAAGGAATGTTTTTTGTATACTAGGTATATTTGTTCATTTTTTAAAGCATCTTACAATTAAAATTTGTGATTCCAAAAAGTTCAAAGAGCTACAGGCCTTGTTTTACTATTTGTGCAAATACAAGGTTAATCTTGATTGATACTTCCGGCTTGTAATTAGTAAATGGTTGAAGCCAACATTAATTGCGATAAAGAAATGTCTTTTAGACCTCAAAACTATTGTTCAGCCAATTGGCTTTTTGTTGAATTTTATACAAATAGTTTTTATTGCTTTTCAGTTGTTTTTAATGTGTTTTTTTCCAGTGGATATTTATCACAGAAATAATAATTATTATTAATAATTAATAATATATAATAATTATTAATAAACATTTTAATTTTCAAATGAGATTATTTTTTAAAAATATTTGACAATGAATCAGTAAAGATATCAAAGTTTTATGATATTTTAACTGATTTATAGTCAAATATCTTTTAAAACTAATATCATTCTAAAATAATTAACAGTAATTAAAAATAAATAATTATACAAATTAATTAAAAATTAATCAAAATTTAATTAATAAATTTAATAAATTAATTAAATTAAAATAATTAATACAATTAATTGATATAATTAACAAAAACACTTAATATCATATCTCGCTCTATATTGTAAAATGTTAAATATTTATTATTTAGTAAGTAGTAAGAGGAAGCACCAAAACATTCAACAGCGGGCACACAATTAAATTACGATAATTAGAACTTTTCCTACTACCCTCGTAAGAGACTATATATCATGCTGACAAAAATTAAATTTTATAATTTATTTAATAATAATTTTAGTATAATGTACTTGCCCCCCCCCTTTCAAGTAAATTTCTGACTATATCATTATTTCATTTTTTAAATTTATAATTAAATGTATCTCTATTTATATAAATTCATAAGCGATCTTTAAAAATCATAGAAATAATAGATGTTTTACTGTTATTTTATTTTATTTAATATTTTCACTATTCTCAAATAAATTTCATTGTATATAATATTAGTAATTTTTGAAAGAAAAGAAAACATTATTCATTTAAAATATTTTTCAACGTTTAAACTTAATAATTTCTTACTTCATAATTTATTTAAAAGGATTCTAAGTGAGAAACTCTTTGAGTTTTGTTTAATGAAAGTAAATCTGATATATTAAAACAAATAGATTCATATCGAATATTAACAGATATTTATGATTTCCTAAATAAGAATCAAATTCAGTCCCATTTGTTGATAAATATTTATTGCATTAATCTCTGTGGAAAATGAGGAAATATTTTCAGAGAATTTAATAAATGGTTGGCAGATTTTGTTTGAAATCTACTAATAATTAAATTTATTTCTGTTAAATTCAAGCTGTAAAACTGCATAATGACAGTTTTAAACGGAATTTGACAAATTTTATTTGGCTATTTCGAATGGATTTCAATGAATAAAAACTTATAAGTTTTGAAATATTTATTAAGCTTTGCATGATGTTTCTCTGTTGACATTTGTTGATTTGGAAATTCCAATTTTTAAAAATTACAATAATATTAATTAAATATAACATACTATTTACAATTATAAACAACAAATAAAGATGTTGTAAACGCAAGTGCCACCAAATGTAATATATTTATATTTTTCTCAGCTTTTCTTGTTAATAATGTAATTATCGTTCTTTTGATTAATTAATTACTAATTTAAAATGTTAACAATTTTTGACATAAAATGAGCACCTTTCGAATTTCCTGTACATCAAAACAACAATGAGCTTCTCATTTTTACAATTCAACTAGCATTTCTGAGATAGTTTATTTTAATTTAAATCTTAAAATTCTCTTTTATATGATCAGTTCCACTTTGTTTTGTCAACTAATAGAATAATAATAGTATAATATTTCCTAATAAAATATTCTTTCCGAAATCTACAGTGCAACTGAATAGCATATTTTTAAAACCACTTATATAGATGTTATAATACACCAAGCAAAGTTGAGATAAATCACCTATAATATAAAACAAAAATCAATAAATTTATAGCATATAAACACACCAACTCATCTTGAGGTTGCTTGTAAGATAGTCAATGAGACAAACCTTACACTATAGAAACACAAAAAGTGATAGAGAAATAAAATAATGCACATTAACACAACCCATAATAAAACATGCATGCAAACTTTTAACATGTAGCCATCCGAAGTTGAAAAAACCCCTATAATAAATAATTTTATAGACATTTTTGAGATAATTTTAGAAAGAAAAAAGGGCGGAAAAAATTTTTAATTTAAATTTTGAAGTTTTTGCTAGGAAATTTCGAGTAAATGAGAATGCATCTTCATAAGATTTACACTTAAAACTAAAATTAATTTAATATTTCAGATATTTCTGTCGAAAAAAAGCAAAACCTGAAATCCGAAAAAAAGCATAAATTTTTAAATTATATTGGTAAGTTTTAAAAAATAATCATAAACCAAATTATTTTGTGTACATAATCGATGATTTTTTTCAAAATATGTATAAAAAATATAATTATTTAATGCAATTAATAATTTTTATAACTTCAAAAATAATTTAACTCACATTTTTTGAATAATATCCGAAAAAAATACATATTTTTGGAGGTTAGTTATTGTTACTTAATTTCCTAAATATTATTTATAATAATATATATGAAATAGTTGATCAAAGTTATATTTAAGAGCTTGAATTATGATCAAATTTACTTATGAAATCATAATTCAACTCTTAAAATTTAACTTTAGGTTATATAACTATATAAAAAATAACTTACTTAGCAGCCATTTAAAAAATGGCTGAAATGCATTTATTTTTTCACAAAATAAATTCCGCCAAGTTGATTTATGTATCAACTTGAATTATAGCTGAATTTATCTCAATGGGGCTTGGTGTAAATGTGTTGAAGCTTGTATTTTCTGTTGAGGTTGGCACAATAGTTTGCTTAAACATTCTTAAAATTTTATATGTTAGCTTTTCGTATTTATAATTTGTTTCTTTATATTTTATTGAACTATTTTCTTAAAACGGTTAAATTTTTGAATCTTTCACAGCCTTTGTGATGTAATTAAATTGGAATATTTTTTTTCTCTATCTCCTATATTATGTTATGTTAACCTTTATAATTATTGAGTATGAATGCCTGTATGTTTGATTAATTATCTGGATTGTTTATGTACTCGAATTATGTCATTATTTATTATTTATCTCAAAGATGCAATTGCTGTAGACACACATACAGTAAACATTGTCTCCGTTTTATTATTAAAGCTTTTTATATAACCTCATTAAAATCTTTAAAAAAACGGATGTTCATATAAATCCTCGGATTCCAATCATCATTTGCAGCTATATTAATTATAATGTTGTTGTGATGAAAAACGCGGATGAATAAATGTTAACAGTAATAAAATGAATTTTCTTTTAGTGATTTCGTTGTTTTAATTGATGATAATATATATTTCTAAATTATTATATTGGCTTTCAGTGATAAAATAAAATGAAATTTATCAAGTAAAAAAATATAAAGATTGAGCTGAGAACTTTTGAAAAGTATTTGAAATTTTAAAAAAAAGAAATTTAAAAAGAAAAGTCATTATTGTCTTTTTTTTCACAGAAATATTTTTTTTGTCTGAGAAGATTTTAAAAAGGCTACTTATCCTATTACGATAATAAATATATTTAAAATGTTTATTAATTATGATACTGAAATTATTAATAAACACTGTCTAATTAAATTAATTAAATAATGAATTAAAATCGTTTTTGTTTTTCCAACAGGCAATAAAATATCCTACTCAAGGAGTAATAAAAAATAAATGATATTAAATAACAAATGATAAATTAAATGAAAAGTTGTATAATTGGTTTACAATATACTTCCTTCTAGACATGAACCTGTCAAAAGAGTCAATTATGTTGATTTGGTTATCATTAATCTTAATTCTCTATTTTATCCTTTCTGTCTAGATCTCAGCTTTGTTGACAAAACAATTACCCGAAAGATATGCAATAAATAAAAAAACTTTTTTAAATTAAAATTATTTCACTGAACGTAAAAATGGTTTTTCAATTCATGTAAAGTTTAATTGGATAAATATTTTTTTAATTGAAATAAAAATATAATAATTAAAAAATAAAACAAATCATATTTTTCATCTTGTTTGGTTTATTTGATAATATTAGTCGTCATTCGAGTTGAGATTCATGTCTATAATCAAATATAGATTCACATTTGGCTTGGAATTTCTATGTGCCTAATAAATTATTCGTTAATTTTTAATTAGTTTTTATTTATTGAATATGTTTTTTTGTGGACGCACCATTGATATATATTCTCAAATTTGTATTTTTCTTTTCATTTGCATTCCGTAAATACCTGGTTCGCCCACGATATATAAATTTTAATTTAATTTATCAATTTTTAATTAATTTTAGTATTTATTTATTCGTTTTAAACATTACCCTTTTAATTAACTTTCAATGAAAAAACATTTTGGTCAACTATGAGCAGTTTACTTTTTTAAATATGTCATTAATTTTCATTATAACAAAGATTAAAAATTAATTTAATGTTATTCAAAAATACTCTTGATAAAGAAGAGTGTCGAAAATATGTGTTAGATAAAAAGTAATTTTTAATTTTTTAAATTTTTTTCATCATCAGTTTAAATTCTCAAACACATTGACTGAAATATAGAGTTAATAAAACCCTTTGATATATAAGACAATTTATCCTTTTGTACACTTGTGAACTGTTTGTTCATTATTACACATTTTTGATATATTTTTAAAGAAATTATTTTAAGCTGTTTTTTACTAAGTTTGGCAATTTCTGTATTGTTCATTTCATTTTATAACCTAATTTCAATGGACCTCTTTCAATAATGTATCAAAGTATTTTTATAATATACTTAATTAATTTAATTAAACTAAAATAATCCCTATATTTCAGAATTTTGAAATATGTGATTACATTTTAAATTTAAATTAATTCATAAATTAACCAGTAATTTTAAAATTATAATCAATTAAAACAAATTAATTATTATTTATAAAAAAAAGAAAATAATTCTTTCAAATTAAAATAATATTGTAAAATTCTTAAAAAGATATAGTATACATCAAATTGCTAAAAATTTGATTTACACAATAATAAATCATTTGGATTACTTAAAATTGGCTTAAACAAATATTAATAATAAAAAACAAATTTTAAATGAATAAGCAAATTTATTACATTTTTACGATTTGCAAACTCATCTCGGAAAAAAGAAAAATTAATGTTTTGAGGGATTTTGTTTTCTTGAAGTTTTTGAGTGTGAGATCATGAAAAATAAAATGCATTGTCACTTTTTTTTAAAAATGCATTTTCTGATTATTTTTGATCAGTAATTATTTTTTTTCTTGTTCAACTTATTTGACATTTACCAATGGTTCATTGAATCCATTTTCTCACTTGTGTGAAACTTTTAGAAATAAGCAAAATCATATTAATTTTAGAAGCTGATTGATAATCAAAATATCACGCAGATCTCGGCTTATGGGAATATTAATTTAGGGAACTTTGACAGGTTGTCATTTTGACCTTTTTTAATGCATCATTTATTTTTTTATTAATCCTTTTCTGGTATTTGGATTCTACAATTACCATTTTTTTTTCAAATTTTTCTACACTTTTTATAAAAAGTTTTTTTTTAACCATTTGATTTCAATGTAGCAATTTTTAGATTCAAATTAATATAGATAATATATATAATTACTTAATATATTTTAAAATTATATAATATTATTTAACAAATTCACTGTGACCTAGATATATGAATTTTTAAAAATAAAATAATAAAAACATATTAGATAAAATGTTATTTTATTGTCATAACTTTAATTCAATCAAGAAAACAAATTATCATTTTCTATTATATCTAATTAAAACAAAATTTTTAATTTCATTTTTAAAAATTTAAAGTTAATCGGTATTTTCAATTTAGTGACTACTGGTTACAATGATTCTGGTTATATTATTTTTGTTTTATTAAAACTCTTGACTACCATTAAATATTTTTTATTATAACTTGTGATCTTTTTGATCTGAAGTTTATGGAGCAATAAATACATATTGCATAATATGAAATGATTACTCCATACATTTATAATTAAATCCAAAACAGTTTCATTATATATTAATTCAATTTATTTCATGCAGTTTAAATGAGAATCACTAAAGATCTTTATTGGTGATTTAAAATTTTAAAAAATTGAAGATTTAAAATCTTAAAATATTTAGGAAGCTTAGAAAGATAAAAGCCGATTTGTCCATGAACCATAAATGAGCGTAATTATTTGATTACAACAAGAAAGACTGTGAGGATATTTAAGCATAATTATCAACGGACATAACATTAAGTTTTAAAATGAGTATAATTAAAAATAAGATTTAAATTAACTTTTGATAAATTAGATTAAAATATTTTAAATATCTGATTATAAGTTATTATATTAATTATTAAATATTAATTATTAAAATATAACATAAAATAAAATTTAAATTAATTAATTACTAAATAAAATAAAATTTAAATAATAATAATTATTAAATAAAATAAATTTTAAATGCCGTTGTTAAGTTTGTTTAAATTTTCAGAAATATAAAAGATATAATTTTAATTTGAATTAATTTTGAACTTTCAATGAATACATATTTTGAATTAAATGAACAGCATCTAACATGGTGACCACGTCACTGGATCTTTTATTATGGAAGTTAACACTAAAAGAATTAACAAAGGATGGAGATGTGGAAATATTTATCCAGCAATGTAAGAAATATTTCCCGGTCGATAAATTAACGGGTTTTCGTCAAGAGATGATGGTTGAACTCTGGAGTAAGAAGGAGATTAAAAACTATCGAGAAAAACTGCGGAAAGCGTTTATTAAGAATACTACAATAAGTCAAAATATTATAGCTGCATTCGAATATTGAAGAGCCAGAAGTATATTTTAAAAAAATTAAGAGTCTGGTGGACAAGCTGATGAGGCACGAATGGACGGCAGATAAATAAGAAGAAGAGTTATTGTTACACTGTTCTACGGAAAGGAAACTGAAAATTAAGTTATGGGCAAACTAAATCAAGGGAAAAGAATAAATAAAGAAGATCAAGAAGTTGCACGAGGTTAGGCAGATGAGCGAAGAGGTTTATACGGTAAGAGAAAGAGTACCCGAAATAGAGATAAAAAAAGCTATAGAGATGTCACCATAAAAAATAATAGAAATTTCAGAGATAAAATTACTACATAGAATAGAATTGTAAAATGTTTTTGCTGTGGAAGAATGTCCGAATAGAGAGCGAAGAGTTATTACATGTTCACAAGAGAAGACTTGTTGGGGCAGTTTTATAAAGGATATTAGAGGCTCCACAAAGATAGGACAACAGAGAAAAGAGACTTGGAAAAAGATAGAGAGAAAGTAGGAAGAAAATTATAAACGAGTAGATGAAACAATATAAAAGTTTTGGAAACAATTTGGAATACAAATACAATGGCCTCAGAGGGATGAAAAAATACCACTAATGACCGTTTTTAATAATAAATTTGAAAATACGCTCTTTTTTATTTACTCTTTTTTTGTGATTTCTAATGAAGTATAGTTATCTTTGTTTTGTCTTCTTATGTTCATTTGTGTTCCTTTTTATTACCTATATTTTCTTTATTTCATTTATTTCCTTCATTTCCTTTATTCCCTTGATTTCCACCAATTTTTGCTATATTTAAGTAAAATTAATATTAAATTAATCTAAAATACGCCTTTACAATCTATTCAATTACATCTAAATTTTTACCTCCCACCTCTTTTTGAGAAATTTTAGAAATGGCCTTTAATATATGAGAAATTGCCTATTGAAATATTGATATCAACAATGAAACTGTAAAGAAAGATTCAATTAGAAAAGAATCAGGAAAAAAATAACATTTTACATTTTGCATTGAAGTGAACGATTTACATAACAGTTGTACTTCGAAATATTTGAATTTAAAAATTGGGAAATAAGTATTTGTTTTACTGCTCACAGTCGAATTCCATTAACGAGCAGTTTTTATGAAAAAAAGTTAGAAACACTGAATATATTTAATAAAATATTTATAATCTTCAGGCACCAAAAACCAACTCAACATTATGGATTATTTATATTTATTTAAACAAATTATTTTTTTATTAATTAAATATTCTAATTAAATTTATCAAAACTCATTCGTATCATTATTTAAAATTAATCGATTATTTGTTAGTTTTTTATCAATTGAAGTTCTCTTTATCTTTTCTGATTCCAACATTCTTACTAACGTTTTTCTATGTATTAATTAAATATCTTTACTGGAAAGACCATCACTTAGTTTCATTTTTAAAATGAAAGAAGGAATCATCTTTTCTTCTAAACAAGTCTCAAGAAAACTAATGTCTAGTTCTTTCTTTTGAGGGAGTTATAAACCTTCATAAACCTTTTGAATATTGAAACAACTGCAACATGATTTATAAATAAATAATTAAATAAATTTGGCAATAATTTAATTAAAATAAAACGTCAATAAAATAATTAATTAGTATATTTAATTAATAAAAAAAATAATTTGTTTAAATAAATATAAATATTCCATAATATTGAGTTGGTTTTTGGTGCCTGAAGATGACAGTTAAGCTGTCGAAATATATCGTAAAAAGAGTGTTTTATTGGCGTTTTCTTTTTAATAATAATAATAATAATAATTATTATTATTGTTACTATTATTGTTATTATTATCATTATTATTATTATTATTATTATTATTATTATTATTATTATTATTATTATTATTATTATTATTATTTGTAGTAGGTTTATTATTAGTTGTAGCCAAATTTTCAAAAAATTATAATTTTTTGAAATTCCTCTAATAATTAATTTAATTTATTTCAGTAATTACAAGGAAATTAAAACTTTCTCTGAATGATTTCATTTTAAAATGAAATATTTCAAAATTTTTAAACTCTTCAATAAATACAATTTATGATTTATTGGATTATTTATTGATAATTAAAACAAACCAAATATAATATGAAAAATTAATTAATTATAAATAAATATTTAATGAGACCAGTACAACAAAAAAATCTCTGCCGTTTGTGAGGATTAATAAAATTCATTGAAGTAGGGGTTTAGAAATGCATTAATGATTTAAATTCAAAGACCTTGTCTGCAATGTTTTAATCTGTCTAATAGTTTGCAAATATATTTAAAAGCTCATAAAATTTAAACAATTGTTATTGTTATTAAAATTATTTGCGAAATTAAAATAAAAATTATACCATTAAAATTTCGGTAATTGTTTCTCACATTTTTCCTCACACTTTTTTCTTTTTTTATTGACTAATTTAAAATCACTTTCTAAAACTGCATTTAATTTATGATTTAATAGATTTAATGTTGTTTTTTACCGTTATTTTCGTATTACTATCATTATCTTTAAAATTAAAATAAAATTAAAATTATTTTTCAATAAGATAAAACAAGTTAATATATGTAAAAAAAAATTAAACTTATAAATTCAAAATAGGTTTTAATGCGACAAGCAATACTAATGAATCAGTGAGGTGCACATCTAATTATGAAAAAACATTTTCATTTTTCTTTTAATTCCATTTCAATTAACGAAGAAAAAGTGTAATAAGTTTGTTAAATTTGTATTTTTGTTATCGTACTGTAAGGAAGTTGGGTTGTCGTCAGACAGTTCAGGCTTTTGTTTCTGCTTTCTATGATGGAAATCGTCTAATTGAATGAGAACATTATCACCAGGATGGATGATTATTTGTCGAATATAAACTTGAAGGAAGAGACTGTGATACGAATTAAACTATATTACTGTTTTCTAATTTGAAATAGCTACGGATTATTGTACGCTAAATCAATTAAATTAATGTGCAGCACGCCCCCCCCCCTTCTTATTTTGAGTGACTTAATGTAATGTTTGGATGAAAATTTATTTCGGTTTTTGTTATTTAATTTTTATTTTTATTTTTATTATATCATTGTAGTCAATTTGTATAATGATGGATAATAATTATGTATAATTATTATGATATATAATAAGAAATTAAAGCTGATATTATACTCTTTAACAATTATTATATTATTTATTTAAATGGTATTTTTATATTTATTGTATATATATATATATATATATATATATATAGTGAGCTAAATATTGAGGTAAAGGATCATGGTACAATGTATTTGGTGGTCGTGGGGAATTCTGTTTTTTCGGTATTGAGAAATAAATTAGTTTGATTAGATAATACTCACATTGACAGAATGGAACAGAAAACTTCCAATAATAATTGCATAAAATATAGATCATTTTCTGATAAAGACGCTAGAAACCATTTCGGTAAAGTAACAATTAAGCCACAAACTTCCATCTTCTTCATTATATTTCTATTTGCAACTCTTAGGATATTCAAAAAATAAAATTCTCGCTTAAGTTAAATTGTTAAAAACTATGATTTACATACAGTATTTAAACAATATAACATATTTTTCCACAAAAGCTTAATTATTTTTTTTACATCATTTCAAATTCTAGGAAAATTTCAGTAATTACTTAACACAAGATAAATTCATTTCCTTTTGAATATAAGTTTTTCTAAAATCACGATTTTTTACGTTATTTGATGATATTCTGTCTAAGATGATGGCTATCAATTGATCATCATTATTAACATTCTGTCAAGGAATCATTTCTATCGTGTGAATAAATTGCATAAGACATTGGAACCTTAGGAGTTGATTTGCGACAAAGACTTTCTTGCTTCAGCATCACGTCGTTTGTTGTTTTCTGATTTTACATCGGATTTATCTAGATTTCAATGAGGTCGTTGATTAGTTCACCACAATGTAGATGTGAGCCCTTATGGACAATTTCAATTTTTTAGACTTTTATAAAGTGGTTAATTCAATTTTTTGCTAAAAATTATCTTCAAAATCTTGAAATCATGATTTATTTAAACTCCAAAACCATCGCTGTGCTTTTGGACATTATTGTTTCTAATGTCGCAGTTGGCATGTAAAAATAGTCTAAGCTTATTGGTGTGTGTTAAGCTAAGCTGTGGTATAAAGCTCTTGCTCGTGTATCATTTTAAAACTCCCTGAGCTTCCAAGAGATTTATGATAACCAAATTACAGTTAAATATTACATGGAGCTTTAATTGAAATACAGGCTAGAAGCGGCCAAAATTGGCCTATAGAAAGGGTATTGCATTCAATCATGACAATGCTAGGCCACATGCGTCTTGAGCTGTTGGATACACTTTTTTTAAATTTTACTAGGATTTTTTATCCTCTCTACTCTCTCAACCTTGAGCAATTTATATGCAATTTAAACTTTTTATCCTGGAAAACAATTGAAAAATCACTTGGAACATTTTTAAGCCATATGTCTTAGGCTTGTTTAGCGTGGAATAATGCAGCTACTAGGGAGATGGAGAAAATTTATCAAACAAAATTTCACATATTGATAAAAAGTAATTTTTCTTTAATTTTAAAATCAAAAGCAGGAAGAACTTTAGCATCAATCTAATAATATACGTGTTTGATATATATTCTAATGTTGAGTACAAAAAAAATCTAAAGTTTTTGAAAATAGTGTGAATGTGTATGTGTGTGTAAATTTCAATATTTTCAAATGTTTCAACGCTAATCAACTTGGAATATTTTTTGTAACTTTTTTATGTAAAACTGTCAAAATATGTAAATAAAAATAAATGCCAAATAACCTTGATGCCAATTAAATGGAAATTGACAGTTTTTGGAATGAAATTATAAGATTTTATGCACTTAAAAATATTAAATAATTAAAGGAGAAATTAGTTTTCCTTTGAAAATATAAGTTAATAATAGAACGTTTTGTCAACTTTTATTTGGTCACATATTCATAAAACCTTAATTGTTGTTTTAATGCTGAGACTTTTATTTTTGAAATTAAGCCAATCTTTTTTATGAAACATATTATAAACTAAAAGCATTTAAATGAAATAATATCTCTGAGTAGCTTTTGGCGGTTTTTAGTTAAGTCATTTAGTTTTTTCAAAGACTATTCCTATAAAATATGTAATAAAAATATATTTGTAAAAAAACATTTTGGTATGACAATTCAATAATAAATAAAGTTGGAACGGATTAAGCCTATAAATCATAGAATAATAAACCATGACATTTATTAATGAAATTATATTGAAAAAGTAAACGTTCAAAACTTTTGTAAAACATCGCAACAACAATTTCTGACATTTATGTAATTACAGTTGCATTAGCTTATTAAACTGCATCATTGGATATCCGCCCATCTTCTAATACTACTGTTAGATGCGTTACTTTTAGTATTAATAACGTCCATTATAAATATTTATAAAATTCAAAATCCCAAAATTTATTCGTAATATTTAAACACAATTGTTGAGGAATTATATTAAACGCAAAGTAATGTAAGCACAATGAATTTACATATCACATTAATCCACAACATACATTTATTTAATAATTTATTTAATTAATATTTAGTTATTTATTTTATGAATTAATTTAATTATATTCTCACAACCACATTTGGTTACGATAAATCCATACCATCTTGTTCTAATTTAATTGAAAAAGTATTTATTTCAGTATATTTTGAAATATAAAGGACTTAAAGTTTTCAATCATTCTATCAGTAACGTTTCTGAATATATCATAATTCTTTATTGTAACTTTTTTTGTTTTGATTGGAATTTAAATCGCTTTTTTCTAATTTTTAAATGCAAAGCACTCAGTGTATTCCTCTAAACATATATCATAAATGTGTTGAATAGTATTTGCTTCTAAAATTATTAAAATGTCTTCTTCTTATATAAACTGAATAACTACCAAAATCTCAATAAAAATACTTCCAAAATATTTATTAATTTTAAAAGAATTTACATTTCAAAGCAAAAATAAAAAAAAATTTATTTAAACTCAAAATTACAATTTATTAAAAAACAAAACAAAAACTCCAAAATTCTTTACAAAGAGGCCAATAACAATTATTATTTTCTTTACAAAATAAACAAATAAAATTTACTATTATTAGTGATAAATCAAATAAATTTGTTTATTTAAACAAAACCATCAATTAATTAGTTTACTAAACATGTTTGTGTTTTAAATATCAAATCACAACATTAACAAACAAGTGTTTTCGTGAATGATTTTAAACATTTAATTTTGGAAAATAATAAATTGTAACAGTTTCATTAAGTCTTTTAAAAATTCAATTTAACCATAAATTTAAAACATTATTAAGAATAAATTATATTATATTCGGTTGATGTCGAATATGAAAATGTAAAGTTTCACATATATTAATAAAACAACTTAATTTAAAAGAAATAAAAAATAAAATTTTTATTGTATTGGCAAAGAAAATAAATTAATTAATAATATGTAGAAAATTATAAGAATGTATCCAAATATAATTTTATCATTTGTTCCTGAAAAAAAATAATTGTTTCAAAAATTGTGTGAATAAGAAAATTAAATGATGCTTCAGATAAAATGTTTCAATTCACTTTCATTTTAAGTACGGATTTCTGAGCGTTGTTTAAAATGTGGAATAAAATTAGATTTTTTAAAATTTTTAATTATAATAAAATCTTCAATTATTGGTAGTGCCTTGGTGCGAAAGGAAACTCTCGATTGATGAAAAAATTGAGATAATGAAATTTAGAATACGATCCTGATCAATCGGCTGACAAAACTGGTAGACCTTGACTAGTTGAAGTGTAGCGGGTTGGATCCAGAAATAATAATCAACTATACTTGAAAATATGATGTAGAGATTTTTGGAATACTGATTAGATTGTAAAAAGATTTGAGTAGAGTCAATTTATTTAACAAGCCATATTTCAATAATGTTTGATACAAATCTGTATCCTGAAATAACTGAACGGTAATATAGTAGATAACTTTATTGACATTGGGGCTGATAACACTATTGCTGGTGTTATTATTAAAAGTTTAATCAAGCAACGGATTGTCATATTCGTCTTTCTCACTGTGAGATCCATTTCAAAATATTCCATGGACATACTTTAAGGCATGAATGTCTGAATCCGCTGATCCATGATAGTAAAATAAATTCTCTTATTCTTACATATTGACCTGTATTCTTTTTCATAATATAAAAGAAAACTCCAGATCTGCTGAAACTTTTATCAAGAACAACATCTTTTATTAAAATGATAATTTTGCCTGGATTTTAGTTTTAAGAACTATTTGGATTTTATTTCTCGAGACTCTAAAAAAAATTTACAATATATTTGAAACATTTGAAAAATTGTAAAATTTAATCAAAAAATAAAGGACGTTAAAAATAGATTTAGAACAAAAGTATATAAATTTAAAAGGTTTATCAAACTGTTAACTTTCGTGTTAATAAAAATAGATTTATAAGTGGTGAAGAACAATGAAGAATCAAAAAATACCAATTGAGCATTCGTTTTTATTATTATTATTATTATTATTATTATTATTATTATTATTATTATTATTATTATTATTATTATTATTATTATTATTATTATTATTATTATTATTATTATTATTATTATTATTATTATTATTATTATTATTATTATTATTATTATTATTATTATTATTATTATTATTATTATTATTATTATTATTATTATTATTATTATTATTATTATTATTATTATTATTATTATTATTATTATTATTATTATTATTATTATTATTATTATTATTTAAATCACCAATTATTCAACAATTATTAAAAACGGGACCGTTTTAAATGGAAACAAGTTAATTTGTATGAGAAGACTTTTCGAAGTATTTATCTTATATTAAATAAATTTTACTCAATAAAATATTGTTCATTTGTTATTCATGATATTAATAAATAATCGCAAAAATGTCTCGTATCGTGTTGTCGATCACCTTAATAATACACCCAGGAATTTTATCAAGAAACTTCTTGAAGACGAAGAAATGATGACACCGAAAGCCTTAAGAATAGTTTCCGGTGAAGAATTTGAAAGAAAATCAAAATATATTTCGGAAACTCTTTAAAACTTTCTACTAGAGAAATGGAAAAAAGATTTTACAAAATATTTTTTTTATTTGATACAATTTTTATATATTATGATTAAAATAATTTATTATTTATTCTTAAAAAAGTTGAATTTTGAAATTGTATAATAATTTTTTGCATTTGTTGCCATTTTAAGTGGGAATCCTAAAAAATGAGGAAAAAAGAGTTACTAATATAAATTAAATATAAATAATAAAAATATAATAAAATTAAGCAAAAACGATAACGAATATTTCCTAAAGAGATTATTTTCAAAAAAATAAAGTAAGTTGTCATCGTTCTTCTACGAGTTCTCCGTGAGAGAATGCTCATTTATCGTTGATGAGACATTGTCAATCAGATAATGTTTACAAATTCTACGACTCGCAGAATAATTTATCGAATTTCTGTCAGATTAGAAATCAATAAGCAATTATTTTTGTCAGAAGTTCACTTTCGATTTTTTTCAGCCTGAAATAAATGGAAATGAGTTTGAATTATGTTTGGGGACGTGCTCAAATGATGATTAAAATAATTGAGAGGCCTTTTATTATGTTGATTGATTTTGTCTAGTTAACTTAATTTACCATTTCAGCTTTCAAAGATACAAGAAATGGTTTTTTAACTAATATTACAAATAAAAGAATAATAAAAATAGTTCTAATCATAATGATAATAATAATAATAATAATAATAATAATAATAATAATAATAATAATAATAATAATAATAATAATATTTATAATAATATTTATAATAATGTTGAGTTCCTCAAATGTCTATAACATTTGTGATAAAATTAGCATATATATATATATATATATATATATATATATATATATATATATATATATATAATATATATATATATATATATATATATATATATATATATATTTATATAAAGTGAATAATATATCTATTAGTGCCTATAATTAGTAATTAATATATAATGATAATATATAAAAAACAATAATCGTAATTACTGAAAATGGGAATTCCTTAAATTTTTGATTTTTATTAAGTAATTAAAATTCAATTTTGATTGTCTTATTAAAGTAGATAAAAAGATTTTCTATCCACCTGGATAAAAGGCAACTCATAAAATCCCTAGGATATATTGAGTAAAAACTTCGGATCAGATACGATGCTTGTTAATAATTATTTATAACACTAGCTCATTTGTTTGTGAGTTATAGTGCGCTATTGTCTTAAAATCAATTAGCATTTTTATTCGCCCTTCCTAGGTTTTTCACTTTGATCAGGAAACACAGATGGGATCGAATTGTTTCTACTGAGGTCGATATAGCACCGACACTAATCCTTCCTTATAACCATCGATGTTTCCATCTTATTTGTATTGTATAATTCGATTGTTATTGTAATTGATATTTTATTCGGATCAATAAATGTTTTTTAACAGATATCGTTATCTCAGTAAATTATTCTATTGTAAGAGATATCCAGTGCAATGCCGAATAGTGTACTAGTTTCGAGTTAATTGCTATTAGGAATTGCACTGGATATCACTTAATGTATCATATATTCTTTGATTGGAATCAGACATTAGTGAATAATGAAATTAAGTTTTTCAAGTTGTTTTGGGAGTCTGATAGCTTGATACCAGTTTCTGTGTTGAACTTGTAGTTCACAGAGATAAAATTGTATATGCCATGGTTTTAAGTGAAAGGAGGTTACAAGATAAAGATTCGTCATTTTTCTTGCCTTAAAGCCAAACTTTGCAAACTTATTTGATGTCCAAGCGCATCATGATGAGTGTATAACAGTGTTAACTTGACACTGTTTTTACACTTACCTGGCGCGAATAGAAATCTGAGCGTCCCCTGCATAGTACTGATGAGAGCCATTAGCTCGAAACTAGTATACTATTGGGAATTGCACTGGATATCACTTAATGTATCGAATAATAATAATAATAATAATAATAATAATAACAATAATAATAATAATAATAATAAATAAATAAAATATATCTTTATAAATCTTGTTTTTTATCATGTTTTTTAAATTATAATATTCAGTTAAATGATCATACAATATAGTAAACCGTTCATATAATCTTTCTATATAAAAAAACGTTGAAAACTTTAAATTAAACTTTATTTTTATAGCACGAGGCCCGGAAATATATTTGTTTTCTCATTTGGTAGGCTCTTCTTCATAAAATTCTTCGGGTAGTTGATATAGAGGTTGGTAACCTGTACTTGGAAGAGCTTGTGGTGATGGTAGTAGCTATGTTGGTGGCGGTGGCAATTGTCCACCTTTTCCTAGAGCAGGTGGTGGAGGAGGAAGACTCGCTGATTCTACTTCCTCAAACTGATACAAAATTACACAAAGTAAACTTGCAACTATCACAAATTTCATGATTAATTGAAATTATAATGTTGATCAACTATTTATACATCATTTATAACATTCATTTTAGCTTTCAAGAGTTTTCATGGGGGAAATTTTAGTGCCAATAGACAGTTTTTGTTTAAATTTTCTAATTATAAAGTGCCAGAAAAGCTACCTAATAAAGGTATATTACAAATAAATGTTTCTAAATAATTTACACTTTTGATATAATTGTGAGAATGTAGAAAATAGTTGTGAATTATTGAAGAAGCTTAAAATCTAAAGACGATTTTTTGACAGGAAAGATCTTAGTAATATATTTTTCAAAAATAATAAATTTATTTAATAAAATTTATTGAATAATTTTTGGCAATTAAATAATTATCATTTCAGCTGTTTTCTTAACAATTTTCTCTTTTCTATGCATAATTTGTCTAGCAGTAGTTTTATGAATTTATTAATTAATTTTAGGAATGGATGCTTAGAAATAAATGTATTTTGGCATGGCCACTACAAGGTTCAAGAATTTTGTCACTCCAAAAGGTTTGAAGTGTAACATAAATTTGACTCATAAAATTAAATTTTACATTGCCATCAAGAATTACATTTTTATTGCTTGTTAGAATATAAATTACTTAATTAATTGAAATTATTAATTAAATTATTTAAAATTATTGAGAATTTCACTAGCTATGCTTTTATTTTTATCAACCGAAACCCTTTTGTTTCCTGCATTAGTTAATGCGGTTTTTGTATTTTTTATTGTATTAGTTTGATGATTTTTACTTGTAATCTTACATTGTGACACTGTGATAATATTATTGTTATTATAACATTTGAGATATGACTGATGTTTTAAGTTAGTACCCTTCAATTTATGTCCTTATCCTTAATGCTTTACTTGTCACTCAAAACGATGTAACATTTCGGTCTAAGGAATACCCACTTGTATTTAAGCCCTTTTATTCTCGTCGTTGAACTTGCCATTGACAGAATCAATATTTCTCCAATAAAAGAGATGTCTTGGGTCAAAATATAATGTGTCAAGTAATTGGATACAAACCATTGCAACTTATAATTTTTAATTTCGACAAATAAGGAGTCGATGTCTCCAGCAATAATATGAATATTGCAGTTGAGATAAGCTTATCTAGTAAGAAAACCTATAATGGTACCATCTTGAGGGCTTTTTATAATTACATTTTACATTTAAAGTTCGAGTTCTATGACCTCTTCTTGATAAAAACAGTAACTCCAATGCTGCTAGCTATTTCTGTAAATATAAGTAAATAGAAGATGTTTCAACGCATTTAAAATTTGGTAGTAATCTCACCTATTAAGGACACTTTTGATGAACGAGTGCCATGATCTAGGTGACTCTTTGGCTGAGTAATGATGATTTATTTATAAAATATTTAATGAATATTGTAGAATTTCATTGTTTTAGTCTTGGTATGAGGAGGCTTTTTTTCTTTAAAAATATATAATTATGTTACTTTCCGAAAAATGCAATTTTGAAACTTTACGTGAAAAAAGTTTGCAAGACTTTTTATATTTGGGATAGAGTCGATTAAAAGGCTAGCTATAATTCTCACAATTTGAGAACAAATCAGTTTATTCAATAAATTTTATTAAATAATTTTAAAAAATTTCAAATTTTATTAAATAAATTTATTATTTTTGAAAAATATATTACTAAGATCTTTCCTGTCAAAAAATCGTCTTTGGATTTTAAGCTTCTTCAATAATTCACAACTATTTTCTACATTCTCACAATTATATCAAAAGTGTAAATTATTTAGAAACATTTATTTGTAATATACCTTTATTAGGTAGCTTTTCTGGCACTTTATAATTAGAAAATTTAAACAAAAACTGTCTATTGGCATTAAAATTTCCCCCATGAAAACTTTTGAAAGCTAAAATGAATATAATAAATGATGTATAAATAGTTGATCAACATTATAATTTCAATTAATCATGAAATTTGTGATAGTTGTAAATTTACTTTGTGTAATTTTGTATAAGTTTGTGGAAGTAGAATCAATGGGTCTTCCTCCTCCTCCAGCTGCTCTAGGAAAGGTGGACAATTGTCACCGCCACCAACATCGCTACTAATATCACTACCACATCCAAGTTAATTCATATGTAATTTAAAAAACAATTGTCAAAAAATTGAGCTGAAGTAATTTTAGCGGCAGTGCGCTGAAGGGTAGTTGTCCAAACTTCAATGTACCATAAACATCTGAACTTACACTAAAGATAGAAAAAACCGAAGCCGACTGTTTCATGGGAAATAAGAGGAAAAGAATCTTCCAAAATGTACCACTTGGAGAAGATGTGAGTTTTGAATCATGAAAAAAATATATTCACACTTTTGGGTGCTGTACTGCCTGCAAAGTTCCACTATGTTTTGGAAAAACTTGTGTTTCAATGAATAGCATTTAAAGCATTAGTTGATTATTGGAGTTATGTATCCAACCCTGTAAAAAAGGACTTATTATTTTTTATTATTATGAGTGAAATAATCGAAATGAATGCTTTCTTTCATTTTTATAATAAAATAATAATGTGCCACAAAGGTTTTTATTTTCCTTAAAATCGTGTGCCTCAGAGAGTTAGATATTAAAATACGCTACAAACATAACATATACTATTTATTTTGATAGACTCACTGACATCAACAGTTAAATTTGAAACAAAAACCATGACCATTAGTGTATATATCAATTCTATGAGATAATGACAGTGAATATGTGGAAATATATAGTATGAGTTATGTTCGAGGGCCCTTTTCTTTGTTTCCAATTTTATTAGAATTAAAGTATTTCGCCTACCACGTATTACTTTTAATTTATTTTAATAATATTTAATGAAATAACAAAAAACGAAAGGAAAATATCGTGTAAACCAAATCCAAAAACAGCATGAGAATTGTTTGAATTGATATTTATTGTGTTCGTTAGACAAATTATAGACTAATTATCAAAAAAAAAATTTTAACGAAATATTTCTTTTTTATTTCTAATTTAATGAATATTTTATTATGATCTGCTCGATAAAAGTGCATGAGAATATCACATGTGAAAAGTTACAAAAAATCTTGATTAATGAATTAAATTTATTTCTCAATAACGAAAAATACACGTAGGTAATTTTTAATAATATTCTAGGAAATTTAATTTATAGATTTTGCATGGTCTCATATATTACTTTTGCTGTTTTAGTTTTCTTCTTAGAGTTTTCTATTAAATTCTTTAATGCAGCATAGACCTATTTTTGATTTTCTATGCATCCTTGTACTTCTTAAGAGCATCTTTTTAGGGCTTAACAGTGAAGATAGGCAACTGTGAAAAGTAACAACAAAACTTTCTAAACAATGAATTGGTCACATTGAAATATTGGAGTAATTTTCATATTTTCTTTAACCCTTTAAGTGCCAACATGATTTTAAGAGGATTAGCTAAAAATGCCACTCTGCTAGAGGAAAATAGAAATTTAAAAATATATTTCTCTGTAACTTTCTAAGCATTTTATTTACGAAAAGTATAATATATAGCATAAATAATATTTCTATTTCTTATAAATACACATTCGGAATAAAAAACCATAAATAAAAATCGACAAGTATGAAATAGAGATCGAATTTGTCCATGCTGGAGCAGGAGCGCGATCGCGCTCCTTGGCACTCAAAGGGTTAACCCTTAAAATGATGGTAAACGTAGATTAATAACGTTAAAATTAAAGTCAAAAATGGATTTAGTAAAAAACAATATGTAGGGACACAACAATAACGTCCAAAATATATTCCAAATAAATCAAATAACCTTTTTGTTGATTAGATTGACTTGGCATATTTTTGAGAATTCCTCATTCAATCTGAACTTTTGAGAGTTAGAAGTAATTGCGATTGAATATGAAGCTGATGTGGCTGTTGACGATTGAGCGAAAATGTTAATGATTCGATAAATGCTTTGTCTGATTTTTGAGATCTGTAATGACATTCTTATTGACAAAATAGCGATTCATAATTTTTTGGGACTTAATTAGTGTCAGGTTTTGACATTGTTCTGCCTTGATAATATGTCCTGTGAATCAATCGATTTATTATAAGCTTCTCGGAAGCTAGGATCTGGACTTGAACTACTGAATTTGAATCTTCTGAATTTTGAATGTGCTGAAACTAATATGAAACAAAGCAGCAATTTATACGATTGAATTTTGATTTCGAATATTATCAAAGAATGAATGATGATATTTATTATCTTTTGATAATCTTATATGGAGATCAAGTTAAATTTACATTTTTATAGTTTTTTAAAATATTTTTAAACTTTTAATGTTAATAATATTTTTTTTAAATAGAGTTTTTAATGTTTTTTAAGTGTTTTTATTCACAAAGTTTTGGGGAATTTTTTATGTGATTGCAGTGATTCTCTTTATGTTCAATGACTTTGCTCAATCATTTTGAATTATAAATATTTTTCGACGCTTTTCCTCAAAATTCCCATCATTTCTAATAATCTATCCTCATTTTTCAAATTTCTAATGTTTTATTTGAATTGTTTTAAATAAATAATTCTCCTAGCTGTTTTTTAATCGTATCCTTCTCAATGAAGGGTAGACTGTGATAGAGCATTCGAAACATCCTCAAATTTCTTATTTTTATAATTAAAATTGTCCATAATAAATGATACTGCTCGTGAAATTTTTATATAATTGTTGTGTGTAGTGCATTGATATTTACAATTTCTTTCTTATCAGATCTAGTTTTCTGCATTTCTATAGTAAATGCACTTAATTTTGTCGGTTTCCAAAGTTAATGTCGCTATTTCAAGTAGGTGTGTATATTTTCTCACAGTAGACCTTAATTTGCGGTTATATAGCCTGTAAAAGTTGATGAAAATCTTGTTGAAAATCTTGTTATACGGGAAGAAATTCTTTATAGAATTCTAAACTTATCAAAGAATACATTATTTTTTAACCAAAAGATTTCTATAATAAATAAAATACCAAATTTGAGATAAATTAAATAGTTAAGTTTAATAATAACCATGGAAATACTTTAATCATAAATAAATTTTCAAAAATATTTTACAAGGTTTCAAAAGGTTTCTAAAAAACATGCCTGAATAATCAAATTGCATATAAATTATTACATATAATTTATTTATAAATAAAATTCAATATATTTAAGTAAAATGTACTAATAAAATATTTTCTATGATTAGAATGTGAATAAAACGTTAAAAAACAAATGTTCTTTAATAAAAAATATACATAGGACAATAAATAAGGGCTTCATTATATATATATATATATATATATATATATATATATATATATATAAGGAAAGGAAATATGAAAAAGGAAACACTCATCAATGTCGAAAGTTTATGACTTTTTAAGGACTCCTTTGTAACAAAAACAACAATGAAGAATATTAGTTTAAAATTAATTATATATTATTGTTTTAACTTTATTTTTGTTTATTTTCATTTTGTTTAACTATATTTATAAAGCGAATTGTCTGGAGAAAGAGAAACCAGCCGGGAATTGCCATCACATTGTGAGGCACATAATGAATAAATTGCATAATTTCCATTATCTATCAAAATTTATAATTTTTACTTTACGTTTAACATGAAACAAAATAGTCTTTGAAAGCTTTTATATTTTGTTTCCAATTGCATTTTAAACATACAAATTTCAAATTCTAATAAATTTTGAATATATTGAAACAAACTTATACAAGTATATCTCATTTAGTGCTCAATTTCCATTCCTTGAAATGGAACTTTTTTAAGAAAATAGAGTTAAAAAAAAAATTTTTTTTACACTAAAAATGCAGGTTTGTGTTAATTTGATTTGATTTATCCCAATTAAAACAAAAGTGTAACAATATAAATAGGATTTTGGTTAATATTAATAAAATTTGTATTCATCAAGCACATTTTAATAATAAACAAAAAGAAAAAAAAATATGCTTCAATAACTTTAATAAAAAATAAAATAAAAGATTGTTTTTAATGTTTTTCACTTCTTATTCATTAATGAATAGTTTTGCAGTATTTCTCCTTTAGGTAAATTAATTAACTAATTTTAGATTATTTATGATATTAAATTATATAATTAGTTTTAATAATATTATTTAATATCATCAATAACATTCTTAAATTATTTAATTATTTTACTGCAAAAGTACAAATTATGTATAATTTTTCAATAACCAAATGATTATTTTTATTTTATAAATTTAATTAATTTAATTTTTTACTTTTAATTTTAATTCTACTTTGAGAGCTTAAATGATGTGTTGTATGTTTTTTATATTTAAATGGAAATTGTTTAACAATATATAATTTGTTTATATTTAAGAATTATTCTATAATATAGAATCTATATACTAAAAACTTCAATATGATAATGAATACAGATAAATATAGAAAAAGAAATCTATATTTATATCTATTGTTTTAATTTTTATAATCATTCTCAACAACAAATGTCGATAAAAGTTTTATAACATCAAAGAAATATCGTTGAATAAAGTTGAGTTAATGGGCATGTTTGAAATTATTTAAATACTAAATTAAATATTTGTATCCGACCTTGTAAAAAAGAAGAGTTATAAGTATAGGATATTATTATTTTTCTTCAAAAGACCTGATATCTACCACTTGTTTCCCCATTTATCAAAAAGTTCTAAGAATCCAATTCTGCATGACTCTTCAAACATTTAACACTTTCATGTCGCGTGTATATAAAATATACTATAAATTGTAATCCGTATCAAGGCAAATGTCACCAACAAATATATGTACTGAACTACTATAATCGCTTTTAGCAGATGCTACAGCTGTTGTGGTTAGGTCGGTTAAAATCGGTAAATAATAATTTATTATATTTAAAATAGGCCCTGATTGTATAAAATATTAATAATTACTAATAATAGGAAATAATTACCAAAAATAAAATATTATTACTAAAAATAGAAAATTGTTAAAAATAGTATTTTAAAATTACTATTAATATTAAATGTAACTGAAATTAGTAAATATTTAATTACTATAAATAAATTATATCTAGTATAAATAGAAAAATATTTTATTTAGTTTGTTAAACAATAATTTTTTTAGTAGTAGTGTAATATGAGGATTATGCCCCGTGGATATTTGGCTTTAAAAAAACAGAGACCCCCTTAAAAAAATTATTTGTTTTAATGAATGAAAAATTTTTTTTAATTATTTGTTTTAATTAATGAATTTTTATTTAATATAATTTTTTATTTAAATGTTCAAATTTTAAATTTTTTAAAAATTTTTTAATTCATGATAAAAAAAGTCTAAGTATTTTTTATCGATTAAAAAGCCTAAAGATAAAAATTGGCTTAAATCGCCTATGATTGGTCGTAGTATAGTGAGGAGTATTTTCGAATAAAATTGGCTCAAACCCGATTAAAGAACCTAAAAATATTTCATCGAATAAAAAGCCTAAGTATTTTTTCATACTTAAAAACCCATAAAAATAAAATTGGCTCAAATCGCCTGTCGACTAAAAAGCCTAAAATATATTTGCTCGATTAAAAATCATGAATATTTTATTTGTTATTTTTATTTTATTTACTTTAATTATTTGTTTTAATCAATTCAATAATATTATTTATTTATATTTTAATTATAATTTTACGAGATAATTTCGTAGTAGAAATTGTAATTTAAAAGTTTAAATTGTGTAGTATTTTGTGTGGCTAAAACCTACAAATCGTAGTTCAAAATAGGACTCAGTGAAATTTAAAGAGACTGTTGTTTTAGAATGTAAGAAGATTAAAATAACAATATGTGTGAAGAATTTATTCATGAAAGGCAGACAAAATATGTATATATACTACATGTGTGTCTACAGCACATGCCTCGTTGGGATACATAATAAATAATGATGCAATTCGAGGACCCAGACAATCAAAGTAATCAATCAGACATGCAGGCAATCATAAAACATTAATTATAAGGGTTTACATATAGGGGACAGGGAAATCAATTATCCCAATGCAATTATATTACACAGAATAAACAGACAAAACTAAAACTGATAGCTGAGATCAGAATTTCATCAGAATGCAGTCATTCAGAAAAAACGCTCATTAAGTATTAACTGTTTTAGTTAATTTACATATATATATATTCGAATTTATAAACTAAAGTTATTTGAAATTTACAACCGCCCGCAAGTATTGACCAATTTGAGTCGATCTACTTGACTCGGAGTTAAATTATTAGAAGGAATTATCTATGAAACGTTATAACAATCTGGTTCTAATCGATAGCGTAAAATCAGGGATACCCACACAATCTTGTTTCTTTCTCGTTTGATCAGCGCTGTGAATACGAAGTAGCCCCAGTATTTGACGTCTTATTTTTGAGAACGGTTAGTTACAACCGATAATTTGTCTTGTATATATTTGTGTGGCATTTTTGGGAACACATTGTAGTTCGTGCATAAAATAAATATATTTTATTTATTAAAGTCGTTGTTTTCTTTACTAAATCATATCGAATATTTATTTACCTACACGCTAGAGAAAGAGTTTATCTTTTGAGTCAGATAAATCTTTGTTAGCGTCGAATATCAAACCCGCCAGATCGATCATAACACAGTTGCAGGTCCTGGTTTCCTACTACATCTACTTGATCAGTTAACTTTAATTTGATTATTCCACATATAAATTCCATCCATAGTAGATAAAGCTAAACTCGTAGAATGGTGGTCAGTATATTCAATAAATGCACATGGATTTGTTTGACAACTAAAATCTCTTATAATGTTCCAACTAATACATTGACCACAATTTTTAAATATTATGATTAATAGCTTATCATTAACTGCGTCTGGTAAATTATCAACATAGATTGTTCTATTATTTTTAAAATTCATAGATATTTAAATAAACACTTTGCAATATTACATATATTTACAAAATGAAACTGATTAATAACAACTTTTAAAATATTGTATTTCGTTTCATTTAATATTAAAACAAAATATTAAAACACAAGTAATATTAACATTTAAAAGTCTTTTTAACTTTTTCGAGCAATTTCGTTTCTTTTCTTTTTATTAATATTACGCTAAATTTGTCAGCCTTGTAGTATATTGTGCTGCATCATGCTTATAATGTAATACTAGTGATTTCATCTATCAGTTCCTACACTAACTTTGCTATGATAGATGCATAAATAAAAGATAAGTGAGCATTTCCAATATGGTGCAGAATAGTTTTCTTTTTGAAAAATTCAAATATTTCTTAAATAAGTATAATTCAATGTATAAATATAATTTTATTTTATAGAAATAAATACACAATCATATATTCAGCATCTTCAACCAATGTTTCAGTATTTTTGCAAGAAAAATTTTACAATGATAAAAATGCATTTTAATGTAGCTAACTACTGGGATATTTGTTTTAGCAAAAAATTATTGTAATAAAATATTTACCTTTATGAATACATCATAGAATTCATATGGGATATTTTACATTGAATGGGTTCTTGATAGGGCAATATAATAATTATTTGTTATAACATGAAGAAATAAAATTGAACATTAAATATCTAACCAAAACAAACTAATCCATTATAATATTCCAGTACGAGTAGCTTGACTTGATAAAATGTTAAATTAAAACAAATTATAAATTTATAACCCACAATCCTGGAAGTTAGTATGTAAATATAAAAATAGTATAAAAAATTATTTAATGCAGCTAATCTAAATACTCTTTGGTGCATCATAATAAATTATAATAAATTATAATAAGTTATAATAAATTCTTTATTTACTTAAAAATATCTGATTCTGTAATTGCAAATTTAATATATTAACTAAGTTTGTTTTCATTCATGTTCTATATTTGATTATTATATTAACTGCCTTTTAATTATTAATCAGTATTTAATAGCTAATATTTAATAAAAATGATTAATATTTAATAATTAAAATAGAAAAATAATAATTTTAATATTTAATAATTTAATACAATTATTATTTTTATTAATAAATCAACAATAATTCTGTTTATATTTTGCTGCCAACGAAATGAAAATAATTTTGATGTATTTCTTGGCTAATAAAAATAAATAAAATTTATGCTTAAAAAAATATTATTTCCTTTGGAAAGTGACTGATTTATGTACAACTAATTAGCCAGTTTATTCTCTCGAGACCCCCTACATAACAGTATTGGAATGATTGGTTTCTTCATCTCCTTGAGAATCAAAGATTATTACTGATTGAGTCTGGTAATGGTTATCAATGAACTTTTTCCGATTTATTTACCCCAGCTGTTATAATTAAGATATTCTTCAACTTCTAATAGTCTTTTTAATGCAAAGATATTTAAAATAATTTTATTTATTTCAAAGGTTAACCATTTTTATTATCATTATTATAATTATAATCATAATTATAATTATAATTATAATTATTATTATTATTATCATAATTAATATTATTATCATTATTATTATTGTGGTATTTGTTATTGTAATTGTTATTATTATTATAAACTCTGTCAAAAATTGAAAATAAAGAAAATAAATTGTTGTTAAAAGTTTGATGAATAAATAAGCTACCATTTTTTTATTAATTGTTACTGTTATAATGATTATCGTTCTTAATTAAGAATTTACATTGACAAAATTGAGTAACAAAAGAAAAATTTGTTTTTTCTAAATTGTTTGTCAATTAAAGAAAATCTAAAGGTCTCTCAAAATATTGTACCTGAGAAATTAATGCTACATTTTTAACATTGTTGATTCTTTTTCAAATTTCTTAAATTTAATTAAATAATGTTTAAACATTGATAAACGTGTGTATTGTCATGGTAACAAAATATGACTGTAATTTTAAATTATTTTATCATAATATTTAATTTTTAATTTTCCTCCTTGGTCATATTGTTGAAATACTTGAGGTAGATTAACTTTCGTTCTATGATTTTGTTTAAATTAATTAAATTTAATTAGATGTATAAAAATATTTTTTATTATTTAGATTATTTTTTCATATTTTTGTAAAATTCGAATTTTTCTTTAGGCGAAATAAAATGTTATTTTTTTATCATTTTTTATTCGAAATAATTTTCTGAATATTTTATTTTATTAATATAATTATTGAATATTTTTTCCTTAATAAATAAATTATTTTATTTAAATTTCTATTATTTTGTAACCAATTTTAAATTTGTAAATTTGTTAATTTAAATATTTATTTCGTTTAAATATATTCGATTCAGGCTTATTATTAAATAAATAATTTAGTTACAGTTTTTATGCGTGTGTAAATCTTTATACCGCTTTAGTCGTACTCGGGTAACCCTAAATTCCCATCTTACCTTACTAGTTAAATTACATTATTAAATACTCCCTCTGTTCCGAAATAATGTTTACATTTGAAATAAATTTTTCCGATTATCAATGTTTTTGGTCAACTTTAAACTTTGTTAATTTATATAGATAGATAATGATCTAGTATGGATGGATTGACAAAAATTTCCATGATTATAGTGTTTTTTATTGTTAAATTTTAAATTCTTCTAAAATACAAATAAAAAATGAATACAGAAAATTTACATTCAACTTATCACTTATCTATGGAAAATTCAGTACTACCCTTACAAATTTCTTTAATCACTTCTTCATTCTCTATAATCATTAACAAATCTTTATTTTCATTCATTAAATTCAGCGAATACAAATGATCATCACTTAATCTATTTCTTAAGTAAATCCTAATATATTTTAGGAACTTTCGCACTGAATTTAAGTCACTGACAACTTCAGTACAATTTTTTTCATTTTAAAAACGTTTTTGTAAGCCTCACTATATACAAATTATACTCATCTAATACCTCAAAACATCTTTATCAATTTCTTCTACTGTTTTATTTTTGTTACTGTTTTTCTGGTGACAGAAAAGTTGGATTGAATTTGAATATTATTAATTTTCAATTTCATCATCAAGGTCAACTGAATAGTTTTCAAATTTATTATTAATGAATTGAATAAACTTATCACAATATAATTTTATTATTTTAAAATTATTTAAATCAGTCGATATAGTATCAGCCGTAGCATGAATCTTAGCTACTGCTTTTGATAAAATCAGATTGCCTGTTTGCAAATATTTTGATAAAGGAGTTGTACAGCCAAATAACTTTAAATACACCAAGCCCCATTGAGATAAATTCCGCTATAATTCAAGTTGATACATAAATCAACTTGTCGGAATTTATTTTGTGAAAAAATAAATGCATTTCAGCTGCTAAGTAAGTTATTATTTATATAGTTATATAACTTAAAGTTAAAAAATTTTTAGAGTTGAATTATGATTTCATAAGGAAATATGATCATAATTCAAGCTCTTAAATATAACTTTGATCAACTATTTCATATATATTATTATAAATAATATTTAGGAAATTAAGTAACAATAACTAATCTCCAAAAATATGTATTTTTTTTCGGATATTATTTAAAAAATGTGAGTTAAATTATTTTTGAAGTTATAAAAATTATTAATTGCATTAAATAATTATATTTTTTATACATATTTTGAAAAAAATCTTCGATTATGTACACAAAATAATTTGGTTTATGATTATTTTTTAAAACTTACCAATATAATTTAAACATTTATGCTTTTTTTCGGATTTCAGGTTTTGCTTTTTTTCGACAGAAATATCTGAAATATTAAATTAATTTTAGTTTTAAGTGTAAATCTTATGAAGATACATTCTCATTTACTCTAAATTTCCTAGCAAAAACTTCAAAATTTAAATTAAAAATTTTTTCCGCCATTTTTCTTTCTAAAATTATCTCAAAAATGTCTATAAAATTATTTATTATAGGGGTTTTTTCAACTTCGGATGGCTACATGTTAAAAGTTTGCATGCATGTTTTATTATGGGTTGTGTTAATGTGCATTATTTTATTTATCTATCACTTTTTGTGTTTCTATAGTGTAAGGTTTGTCTCATTGACTATCTTACAAGCAACCTCAAGATGAGTTGGTGTGTTTATATGCTATAAATTTATTGATTTTTGTTTTATATTATAGGTGATTTATCTCAACTTCGCTTGGTGTATATGTGAGTAGTTAATACGGTTTCATATTTAAATAAATTGTCTAATAAATTTGAAGCTTTAAAATGAGCATGTGAAAGAAAAGAAGAATCATTTTTAATGTCAGAGATTTTTGAGAAAAAAAGCGATGTATCTGAAACATTCCAGCGTTTTTTGTTGTTCAGCGATTTTTTGTTTAACCATTATATTTATTGGTTCAAAGATTTTGTTTATTGTTGTTTTTGAGAAAAAAAGTTAATTCAGATCCACGACTTTTAGATTCAGGATCTTTAAAGCTTTTTTGCTTTTTTTATTAAACTATCAATGTGCAGTTCTAATGTTATATTATGTTGTTTAAGTAATAACAAAATTTCTAAAAAGTTACCATGATCCAAATTTATATTTTCAAGTGACAAAAGGTTTTCATGTTTTCCTCGAAAGCTTAGATCTCTTTTTCCAATCATTTTAACGATGTTAATTACAATAGTCTTGAAATCGGTTCCGCTGATTATCCATTGTCAAATCAAATCACATTTTTTGCAGCAAATTTTATTATTACAGTTATCAAACCAACAGTCAAATTCTGGATCCTTTGGATCGACTGCAACCATCACCGCTCTGTATGACTAGCTCATTCCAATATTCATCATCATAGAACTAATATTTATCAAGATCCGTTACCGTCAAAATTTTAACAACCTAGCTTTTATGGAAGATCATAACTTTTTTAAAATAAAATATTCCAAAAATGACGAATCTCTTCTACGATTTTATGTTCTCGTCAAAAATATTTGACTTTATCAAAACCAAAATATTTTTAAAATAATTTCTAAGTATTTCAAATCTACGCATTTTAAACTTTCATAAAACTCACATTTAACCCTTAATTGCTTATTTTTTAATTTATTTGGAATAAAATAAAATATTATTATAAAAATAATTTATGAACTAAATCCGTTAAACAGATTTGTAGCTCACAAGCAACACTGTGAAATGGTTAGTTCTTATTTATTTTAAGTGATCTAAACGTGAAATTCTGGTATTTAGAAAATTTACTACACAACGCAATAAGGATTAACCAAAAAAATTTAAAGGCACCTAAATATATTTAAATAAAACACTTTAAATATTGAAAGTTGCCAAAAATTTTAAAATTAAAGCAAGAAGTTTATTTGAAATTATATAATTAAACAAAAGCTCGTTTAACCTCAAACTATAACCAGGCAAAATGATGCCTGGCGCTATAGGAGCAGGCTGCATGATAACTGATTGTGACTCAGACCGCACTTGATATCTTATTTTTGTAAATCATTAAACCGTTTTTATCGTGAATAAGTTTCGATAAAATAATAAGTGAGAAAACCGCATAACTTGTTTTCAGCTTCTGAAACATGAATTAATTTTCAATGTCTAACATTATTGAAGTTATTACTAAACAGCAGTTATTCATTATAACTATTTTTATTTTTATTTGGTTCCTAAAATTGTAAAATATATCATACAAAATCAGTGGATTTGCTGTAAGGAAAACAATTAACAGTGAAAGTAAGCAATATCTGAAAACAATATGAACAAAAAATTATTATTATTACTATATCTAAACGACACGTACAGCTTCCGGAATTTATTTTTCACTTTTAATCACGTTAATTTGTTTGAGTTTTTTTCAGAATATATGACGAATATGGAAAATTTGGCTTAAGTAATGTTTTTTAAATTAAAACAAAAAATTAATTTAAGTTTAAATTAGCATTTTGTTTTGAACACTATTAATTTATACTAATCTGTCTTAAATTCTCAAGTAATGTTATTTTCTGAACCATTTTGCTAGTATTCTTGCAGGGTTTGGTAATGTTTTATTAGGTACCTTGGACTATAGCCTGCATGTTTGAAGTACTAGCAATTGTTTTAAATCTTAAATAGTAATCCTTAGTTTCAGAACTTTAGAACATCACACAATTTAATTAACTTTTAATATTTTATTTTACATACACCAGTAAATCTACTAAAATTCCCTATGAGTCTATGAGGCTCATCGCATACGTTAACGTAAGTATATTGACTCAACGTAAATAGGGTTAATTAATTAAAATTTGTATGCCTATACCTACAAACAATAGTAATTTTTATAATCTGAACCCAAATTTTTAAAATTTTGTTTCATGAACATGCACACTACAATGATATCTAACTACTTCATGTTTTCATTGAATAATGATTAAAATACATATTTAATGCATGTTTCTTGGTAGTTATCATGTTTGGCTTCAAATTCTGTCCATTATTTTCATTTTATGATGTCCGTTGCAAAGAAATTGATATTAAAAAAAAGTAAAAAGAAAACTAAATTTGTATCTAAGTAAATTGTGCTGTGACTTTAAAAAAGTGATTGTGATTCAGGGTGATATTCGTTGGATGTTTACCCTTGTTGCCTAAATTGCGGAATCAAGTGAATTCTATTGTATTAGAAATAAAATTTATTTTGTTAAAACTATAAATTATAATTGTGAGAGAACACAAGGAGCCAAATCAAGAGCCAATTTCTATTGACACATTGTTAATAATCCAAAGCTTTTGTTTATAGTTTCACTAACTTTATAAAATATAAATTTATTTAATTTATTTACAGTTTTCTTTCAGTCATTTTAACTTAGAAATAGCAATGCTCCTTGCATATAATTTCTATAAAATTGATACAGCTATTTAAAAAGATCGTGAACTGAACCTTAAACTTTATAAAATCTTAAGCACATAATGATAGAATTAAAACTTACACTTTTCAATGGCAAAAATACAATTAAAATTAAAACATATTATTATACAAATAATTCAGTTAATTATAATTCTGATTTTTTGTAAACGTTCTTTCTTTAATTATTTTTTAATAATATAGGTTCTTCATGTTTCTTATCCATAACATTATCAGAATCGTCTCTAGTTTCTGTCTCATTTATTTCAGTTTCTACAAAGATAGTACTTTTATCAAATATCAGAAGAAAAAATATATCCTGATAAAGAAAATATAAATGACTATATTGATATTATATTTTTTTGTTTTAAACAATATATATATATATATATATATATATATATATATATATATATATATATATATAAATGGGTTTATTAAAACAAAACCTTATCGATTCCTTCCGTGAGGGCAAATTCATAATTAATTAATGGGAAAATCTACCTCAAAATTTCAACGAAAAAATCCTCGCTGAGGTATTGAACAAATACTGTGTATGAAACCAGATGGTAAATTAACATAAACCAACCCAACATTAGTGGAAATAATTTACAATCAATTACGATGTTCATATCTTTCTTTCAGTCACATCTCAACCAGGACCGAGTAGAAAAAATTGAATTGAAAATTAAAACAAAAAATTAAAGAAATTTTTTTCTGAAATTGATTTTTAAATGTCTTAATTAATATTTACAATAATATTAATTTCATATAAATTTTTTTCAAATTAATTTGTAGACTTTTATTTTCAGAATGAAAAATAAAATAAATGATAAATAATTAATGATTCCACAAAATCAGATTTTAAAAATCTGACAACAAAATAATTTCCAAATCACTAACCAAACCAGGCCTCGTTGATCAAAGAAACCGGATTCTAGATTTCTAATGATTTCTAATTTTCAACTTTATTATAAATTATTGTTTTAAAAAAGCTAAATTTTTGGATAAATTTAAACAAATATTATTATCATTTTATTTATTTTGTTTAAAATAATTAGTTTTATTACACTCCTAACCCAATTTAGAAACTTCAATAGAATCTGAATATGTGTGGCACATAGGAAATGATCAAAATGTCCAAAATATCAGTTGTTTCAATGGAATACGTTGTTACAAATTTTTTATTGTTATTTTTGTTATTTTAAGCAATTTGTCGGTATGTAAATTTTGAAATTTACAGAATAAAATTTGCTTGGAGAATAATAAGGTTATCTTTTAAATAAAAAGTTTAAAATAGTACTTACACTACTGAGGATAATAATAATAATAATAATAATAATAATAATAATAATAATAATAATAATAATAATAATAATAATAATAATAATAACAATAATAATAATAATAACAATAATAATAATAATAATAATAATAATAATAATAATAATAATAATAATAATAATAATAATAATAATAATAATAATAATAATAATAATAATAATATGTTTAAATGTTACTTTAAATACATTTTTTATATTAAAAAATTAGAATATTAGAGTGACTTCCCGTAATCGATATACACTGATTTGTAAGCACGTCCGATTGAGTGGAAAACAGGTGAGTTGAAAATATACATTTCCAGCTATAAATTGTTATCTGAGGGTTTCAAAACTATTGATAACGTATTGAGGGCTTTCATGAAAAAATCATTTAATTCTAAAATCGACATACAAATGTATTTTATATTTTGAAAATGTTTATTAAATTTTATTGAAATTTTATTGAATTTAATTAGAATTAAATGACAAGAAATGCGTAACTGTAAAAAATCAATAAATCACCAAATTCAAATTTTAAAAATGAGTTAGACATAGATGAGATGATGGTGAATATCATGGTGAAAATGGATTTATCAGAATATATTTAGAAAGAGTCGAAAAGCAATAAAATGTACAAAAGCAGAAAATCGTTAATTAACTAATTAATTAATAAAGGAAAAGCCGAGTTGTGTAAACAAAAAGAAAGACAAATAAAGTTGGTTTTGGAAAGCATTACCATAACATTATGATTAATTGGGACCAGTGGTAAAAGATTATTATACGGAAGTTCAATGGTGGGGCAATTAATTATTTTTTTCGACGGAGAAAAGTTGAAAAAGGCCTCGAGGCAAGGATTGTCAAATTAGACTATTATTTGAAACGCCATTCATTTGGCGATTAATTTAACTATGTAGAACAGCTCCAACTCAGACTCAATCGCCATTGTTGCCTGAGGTAGGGGCAAACGATTCTACATTAGGATTAGAGGGAGAATTGTTTAAACTAGGAATATTAGGATTAACAGAAGAAAGAAGAATCAAATTGATTCGAAACTAGATTTAAAAGGAGATTATTATTACAATCAACGCGAAAACAAAGCAATCACAGCGAGACATATCAGATAGTAATATCAGATACTTCATTGCAGATACTTCATTTCAAATTATGTCGTGTAAAAATAGAAATATTTTTTCGTATTTACTCGTGTTATTTCAAATTCGTGTAAAAATAATTCGTGTAAAAACAGAATTAGGTGTATTGTAGTATTACAATTTGTGGTTTGTGTACATAAAATTTGAATACAGATATACGTTGGGTAGTGTTTGTCTAATTGATTTTTATAGAACACGTGGAGCGAGTGACACTGACTATTATTATTTCCTTTATTAAAACCCAACAATTATCATCTTTTTTTAAGTGGTCGAGAGCTCGATGATGACAGACGAGCTATCGAAATATATTGCAAAAATATATTATATAATAGTTTATTTATTTATTTTTAAGTTTCATTTGAGATGTTATAAGAATTTAGACAAAGAAAAAATAATGTTACGGAAATAATTGGTTCAACCTCAAAAATGTATATTCAACATTCATTTGACAAAAAAAATTGAAAGAAAATACTAAATAATTTGTTATAAAGAAATGCTTTTCAACACATGGGAATTTTAAATCTACGTTTGGGAAAATATAACACGAACTCTACAGAATATAGATAAAAATGGAAATTATTATGAAAACATATTTAAAAAATATATAGGGTCCTTCACAGTGTGTGAATGCAATTCTTAGACTAAAAAGTCACCAAGCAGTTATGTTTGGCATTTGATTAAGTGTAAAATGGTTTTTGTGCCATAATTTGGTGTTAAAATCGATTTGGTCTACTGATCATTTCAGTTTTTGTTTTAGAAATTATTATCCTTATTCAAAGGTTTAAATTTTATAGTGTTGTAATGGTTATGAACCATATATGCATAGCTTCTTTTATTCATTGCAGCTACATTTTCATTGAGTTTTGATTCTTCCACTTTATTTCAAATTAAATTTTATATATTTACTTTGGACCTATTTGTTCTTTTTCATTGTCAACTTTCCTTTCTACTTTTTAGAGTTTTGCTTTAATTAAGGCCTCTGTAATTTCGCAACTCTGAATTTCTTTTTGTCTTCTTGACTAACTAATGCACACAAATATGTTTGTCTAATAGTTTATTCCATAATAGCAAGATTTACTTTATAGCAATAACTTTTCAATGACCAATATGAAACTGATTCGCTTATTAACAAGAGTGAGCCCCCCGTGCCACCCTTAGTTACGGCGCACTGGTTAACAACCAAACCCCCCTAGCGAAAACTCAATACGGAAATTATTGATTTTCCCGATTTTTGATATTTTGAATATTGATTTTTAAAAATTTTAATGTTTATTGATTTTTAAGTACAAATATATTTAGAAAATAATTAAAGTATTGATTTAAATGTGCAATTATTGATTAAAATGTGCAAATATTGATTGTTAAGTAAAAATTTACTTTTTTGTTTTATCGCGCTATAGCGTGGGGATTTGAAATTTTCAAAATTCTATTTCGGCAAATATAAAGAGAATGACGTTATCTATATAATTGCTGACCACATTCTTTTCACATCATTTCTAGATTTTTCTAGTGAAAAATTTAAATTTTTCAAAGAGAAAAACTTGTCTAGGAAAAGAATCTTTGATGTTTTTGAAATTTTCTTTTTTCCGAAGTATCGAGAAATACAAGATCTAAAACTTTGCTGACCACGACATGTTTGAAATTTCATTGGAAAATGATCGAAAATACAAAAAATCAAGATTTCGGATCTTAAATGGCGTTAGACACCTGAACCGGGGAACGTAAGATTCTATATATATAAACAATGTTTGTAAAACATTAATATAAATGGATTTACAAAATGAAGTGGTTTATCAAATTGTCGGTCTTAGTAGTAGTGGTAAAACGATTTTTGTATGTAAATTGTTGCAATCTAATTTGTTTGTTAAAAAATTCAACAAAATATATTGGCATAGCGGATCGGAAACTCAAAATGGTTTGACACAATTTGAATTTTGTAAAGTTCAAATGAAAATTATAAAAGGATTTGATAAAGACTTGACTAAACGTTTACAAAAGAGAGATGTTATCATCATTGACGATTTGTATCAAGAAGCCAACAAAGAAAAGGAATTTAATAATTTGTTTAAATAGATTTCTAGACATGTTGGTGTAACCTATGAATATATTCATATAAATTTATTAACTTTAACTGAATTTGTTTTATGTTGACAAACAAAACAATAATTATTTACAGTTTCCTAACAATAAATAATTTATGTAACTAATAGTTAAACAATCACAACTAACCAACAAATTGTTTAGTTACATATTAAATTAAGTAAAACATAACAAAGAATATTCTAGTTTATCACTATGTATATTTCTTTAGTTACTTACTAACGATAACTGTCTAGTAACTACAGCTATTTGTTTTAATTTATCACTATTTCAAATTTAATTTTATAAATCAATGCAAATTTTATATTATACGAAGTAATACTTTATTTTGTTTTTATAAATATTAACTTTGTTTTTTAGAAATGAATAAGAAAAATATGAACAAAAGAAAAGTATTTAGTGAAGAAAAAGTAATTTTATATATATATATATATATATATATATATATATATATATATATATATATATATATATAATTTATATTTTGTTAGGAACCAAATAAATTCCATGAAAAACTGGATGCTAATAAATGTAAGCAATTATATTTACATTAATAATTATATTAGTAATAATTTCTAAACTTTTATATTGCAATTTATAATTTTAAACTTAAAATGTTTTTTCCTTTGACGATTATAGTCATGTATAGGAGGCTTTATAATGTTCATTAAAATTGTCACGTTCAAATAAATCTGTATAGAATAACATCACTAAAAATGATTTAAATTTGAAATTTATTCAGTTTAAAGAGTTTGCTTAAGTCTTTAATTTCAAGATTCATTATTGTTAATATTTTGAAGAAAAATATTTTTGTTATAATACTTTCATGGTTTACCTCTTGGCAACAGGTTCGTACTGACTAAGGAACACGTACCACATTTTGAAAAACGCTGCTATAGAGTATTGCAAAACAAATAATGATAATAATATTCACATTTTATATAAATAATTATTTCATTTTCTTTTAATGTTATATTGTGTACCTCTAGAGGTAAATTCACCACAGATTAGGAAACCATACAGGTTATCTAAAATTAAATATCTATAATATTTAAATGAAATGATTAAATTAAAATTATTTTTCAAGGTATATTATATCCAAACTACTGCAATGCATCCAAACATGGTAAGAATTTCCATAACCCTACCTAACATTTTACAAAAATCATCATAGGCATTTAACACAATATCAAATATCTAAAAATATATTTTAAAAATAAAAGCGCCTAAGGTTTTCAGTAGGAATAAAATATCCCGTAACGTCGATATTGACTATTGTGCATCAGACTACATGATAGCGGATGAAATTCCCAACCCAATAGGGGAAACATCCAATGGCGCTCAAGTAAATGATGAAATAATCAAAATACAGGACTCAGATGAAGAACAACATATCATAATTGAAATCAGTGATTCTGAAGATTCAGTCCAACAACAAATTCTAGATGATCCAATTCAAGACCAAATTCCAGAAGATTCATTCCAATCAGAACAAGGAAATTCAATCCAGGATGATCAAATCCTAGATTATGATTTATTTGAAGTTGTTGATGAAATCCTAGGAGATGCAAACCACGAAGATCAAATTCTAGACTATGAATTGTTTCAAATAGTTGATGAATTGTTCGACTATGTAGTATTTGATGATCTTTCAGACAATAATAGCGAAAGTACTGATTATGCATATCAGTACTTTATAGTTGATGAAGATGACGATTTAGAACCACTACAAACAGGAGCTGGAATAATTGAAGATCCTGAAATTGAATGTGATTTATACAAATCACATAGAATAATTTCTTTGGACATTTCAAGATATAATGTTCAAGAAATAGTTATTCCAAATTCATTGAAGGACAAACTACAAGAATGTTTAGCAGAAATGAAAAATGTGAAAGTACACTTTGGTATCAACGCAGAATTTGTTAAAGATGGTGAAATCAAACCCGTAAGACTTTCAAATCGAGCTATAAAGTTGACACCAAACTTTCTGAATGAAGGTATCAAAACCTTAAATGAAAAGATTGTAATACGAACTGAAATGGGAAGCAGTTGGCATCTTAATAGAATCATTGAAATAAATTTCAAGGTCACAAAGATTTCAGAAATAAGAAGGTTGGCAGAGCATAGATTTATTGAAACCCCATTAAATTTGAAAGGAAAAGTGATAAAGGTAAGAAATAATGATAATCTCTGTTTTATATACAGTGTTTTATCACTTTTAATATACAACGAAATCCAAGACCATCGTAATAGACCCACACAATATTACAAGTATATGAAAGAATTAAATCTTGATCGAGAAAAGATGCCTACAAAGTTAAAATACATTAGAAAATTCGAAGATCAAAATCCTGGTATTGCAATAAACTTTCTTTCATATAACCCAATTAACTTCTCGTTAGAAGAAGATGTGGTTATGAAACATCCGCATCTAGATATCATACGAAAAACAAAAGTAACGGATGTTACGCGTATATATTTACTTCTGTTGCAAGAAAATGAAGAATTCCATTACACTGCTGTTCCGAACCTAAACAGATTAAGGAATTGCCATATATCGGAAGATTGTTCACTACGAATACAGTATACATGGTGTCCCAATTGTTTAAACGGTTTTCGAAGAGATTTGGCCTATGAAAAACATGTAGACTTATGTAAAAAAAATCAATTAGGGACTACTTTATATGTAATGCCCATAGAGAAATATTTGAGACTTAAGGACTGGTCAAAAACGATTATACCACCATATGTTATATATGCCGATTTCGAGTCCATCTTACCAGAGGATGAACAGCATTTCCAAAAACATTTACCGATTACAGCCGGACTCTTATTAGTTAATAATTATACTGGAACCAAGCAATATCACCAATTCATTGGCGAAGATTGTGTTTTTAATTTTCTAAAGAAAGTTTAAGAATTTGCAGAAAATGAGGTATTACGTTACTATATGAAAAATGGTACAAAAGCAATGGTCATTTCCCCAGATCAAAAGTTTCATTTAATCTGGCAACATCATGTTATAGTTCTAATAAAACCGATATAAATCTAGTCAGAGATCATTATCATTTTAGTGGGAAATACTGAGGAGCAGCCTGCTTAAAGTGTAATTTATCTAGACAAATCAGACGTTCGCTTCCTGCTGTATTTCATAACCTACTATGTTATGACATGCACCACATATTAAAATATGGAATAAATAGATTTCCTAATTGGAATATTAATTGTATTCCAACAACATCCGAAACATTTCTCACATTGATCGCCCATTGTAAGAAGATAACTATAAAATTCATTAACTCTTATCAGTTCATCAATGATTCGTTGGCTCGAGCAGTGAAGACTTTAACCAATTTACCTTTAACAAATTCAGCTTTCCAGGGATCAATCATTGACTCAAAGAGAATTTTTCCTTATGATTATGCTGAAAGTTTAGAAATTCTAGAAGAAACCTATGAATTGCCGCCAATATGGAATGGGGTCAATGAAGATGAATATGAAAAAGCCAAAAATATATGGAGTGAAACAAATTGTGAAACATTATTAGACTATATGTTGATATATTTAAAACTTGATGTTTATCTTTTGGCTGATTAATTTTCAACAATTTCGCAGTAAGTCAATAGAACACAACGGACTGGAACCTTTAAATTCCTTCGGAATTCGAGGTATGTCGTGTGCATCAGCGCTCATGACATTGGATCGACCTATAGAACTGCTACAAGATATGGATATGTACAATTTCTATGAAGGTGGAATCAGAGGTGGGTTGACATTTGTCAACAAACATTATGTGAAATCTGATGAAAACACAGAGTTGTTGTACATTGATATCAACAACTTGTATGGGTGGGTTTTAAGTCAACCTTTACCGTGTGGAAAATTTGAATAGATTCATCAAGATTTGGAGAATATTCTAGAACAATGTAAGTCAATGGATCTTGAAAACCTCGATTATGGATATACTGTAGAAGTTTACATAGCTATTCCTGGTGAAATCCATGATTTTTTGGATGATCTATCCGTTGCTGCAGAAAAGATGTACCCAAAAAATACAAAGGTTCAGAAACTTTTGTTAACACGTGAATCAAAAAGAAACTATGCCGTACATTTGCGATTATTAAAGATTTTTATGATGCTGGGCGTTCAAATATCAAAGATTCATAGAGCAATCAAGTTCAATCAAGCTCCAATATTTAAGAAATATGTGGACACCAACACAAAATTCCGAGTAGAATCCCGAAGCGATTTAGATAAGGGCTATTATAAACTTTTAAATAATAGACTTTACGGAAAACCAGTGGAAAATTTGAAGAAACGATTAAATTTAAGGCTTTGTAATTCCAAAAGAAAAATGAAGACTTATGCTTCTAAGCCATCGTTTTGAAAAAGCATAAAGATTGCAGACAATTTAATTGCTGCTATTTTAAATCAGGATAGCGTATGTTTTGATAGGCCATCGTATATAGGTCAAACAGTTTTGGACTTGTCAAAACTGAGAATGTACCAGCTTCAATACATTGAACTAGAAAAATGTCGAAGAGAATTCAATTGCCAAATCAAAATTGTTGCTGGTAATACAGATTCATTTTTTAGAATGTAGAAACATAAAATTAGGAACTTTATTAAAGGCTATGATTTCGGATAATTTGTTGGATACGTCAAATTATCGACCCTCTCATCCCTTGTATAGTAGGAAATTAGATTCTGTTATTGACAAATTCAAGAATGAGAGCAAAGGAGCTAAATATGATAAATGGGTCTTTCTTTGTCCGAAGTGTTACAGTCTTTTAGGAGGAACAAAAGAAAACATGAAAGCAAAAGAAATTAAATTAAAAGATACCGAGCTAAGTCATCAATCTTACATTGACTTTTACAATGGGATTAGAATTCCAAACTTTCAACAGAAACGCATTGGAACAAAGAATCATCAACTATTAACATTTAAAACAATAAAAACCGCACTTACAAAAAATGATGACAAGAGGGTTTGGGTGGGTAAGAACCAGAGTTTTGCATACGTACATTATTGCATAACAATTTCTGAAGAATTTTATGATGATACGTTTTCATAATATATGGTTTGGACAAATTCATCAACATTTATTTGACTTGTATAAAATATTTGTGAATATTTGTTAAATAATAGAGTTGTCAATGTTATATAATAAAACTTGTAAAGAAACTGTGTTATTTTAGTTATTTTGAAATTAAAGAAAACATTAACTAACATTTATTAAACATAAAACAACATTAATTAATCATAAACATAACCAAACAATGCAATATTGACCACATGCAACTGTTAATGGTTCTTAACATCTAATTCTGTTGTAGACAATAGGTTTTGATAATTTAGATAATTTTGACATCAAAAGAGATGGATAATAGTAGCCCATCGGATCACACACGTAAATCTTTTCAGGTTTTACATATACTGCTAGCCAGTGCTCACAATTTAGATTTGACGACTGAGTATTGACTATTATGGCATTATATTTGTCACGAAAAGGGATTTTATCCAATGGATAAACTCCCAAAAACTTTTCTCCGAATAGATTTGTTGCAATTCGATTAAGCTGAACAGAACTAATCAAGTAAATTATTTATAATAAAGCAAACTTACTCCATACATTAACTTTTCATCAACATCAACTTTGTTTAAACTAAAATTGTACGATTAGCTGAAATTTGAATTTCGCTTTCGAAAACTCCATAAATAATTACATATGCAGGAGGTGTTAAAGCCTTGTTGAATTTAATATCATGTCTCAAATTTACATTCAATGTCACGATTAGTCATTTAACTTCCGAAAATGTAAAGTCAAATGAGTTTATCTGAATCACTTTATCTTGTTTATGTTTCTCTATCCATACTGATTTCAATAGGGACGTTAACATTGCCAACAATTATAATTCAACTATATTACTATATATGAACATTTGCAGATGAAGTTTTATTATTTTTGGTTTTGATGTTCCTTCATTAACTTGACCATTTTGTGAATATATTTCTTTTGATAGTCCTAATGTTCTAACCAGATTTTGATCAAATTTAACTTGACTAATGTTGGATTTCAGTTGGAAAGAAATTTTCTTTTTCTAATTCAACACTAGTGAAAATATTTGACATTGTTTTGTTAAATAAACTTGTAATTGATTGAGATCTGTAATATATAAATCATCTTTAAATGTGTTGACAAGTTCTAATGTCTTGTAATACATTAGTTGAAATTTGAATTCTACAATAGTATCAGTTTTCGGAAGTGTCAAGATCAATTTTCACTCTTTCATCGAAAAGTGTTACGTAATATAGTAAATCCAAGACGTTTTGCGTCAGTTAACTTTTCAAATAAAAATTGAAATGGTCTATTTAAACATTGAAAATACAAGTATTTGTCTTCAACATATATTATCGCATTTGTATTTGTTTGATTCAACAATTCATAGTTGCCTTTAAATACCTTTAGTTTCATTTCTTCAGATTTATAATTTATTTATTATTATTATTTTTATTATTATTATTATTATTATTATTATTATGGGCAAAATTGTGTTAATTGCTTTACAAAATCATAAACGCATAAGCTGTGTCTGTTATCAAATTATATTTGATCTCAAATGACAAATGATCTGTATGAAAATTTTCTTTTACAGTTAAGTAATTATCTTATGAATAACTCAAAATTAATAAACATTATCCATTTTATCATAATTATATTTGTATTACTAATTTATTTTTTCTCTTGCAGAAATTTAAAAAAATAAAAATTTTATTATCATTAAAAAGTTTTTTCATATTCACCATTTACCTCCTTCAATTTTCTTTATCTTCATTTTGATTTTGTGAATGCAAATGAAAAGATTTATCGGTTAAAAAAGAAATGACAATAGAGGAAAATAAATTATCACATATTTAAGAGGAAAATTTTGTGTCCTGAAAATTCATTGTTTAAACTATATATTTATTATAATGAATAGATGGTTATGTTTCATTCTGGCTACACCTCCCCCATAAAATTATCTAGGTTGAATTGAAATTTTATGTAGGTCACGAAAATATATAATATTTTTAGCAAAACCATTCAAAATTAATGAAGTCAAACCAAGTTTATCAAAGTTTTTGAAAACATTGCCAAATTTTCATAAAAAAAATTATGTAGGTCAATCTTATTTTCAAAAAATAATGTAAGTCTTTAAAAACTTAGAAAAAATTTATCTTGGTCAATCCAAATATATAAAAAACAATAAAATTTGTGTATGTGAAGAAAATAATACGTATACAATATATTTTAGAGTTTCAATAAGTTTTTTAACTAAGGATCATAAGTAATCTTTTATCTGCAAATAAACTTTTGTTAGGAAGATATTAGCTTGTTTCAACTTTCCCATAGGCAAACATATCTCAATTCAAAAATATCCCAAATTTAAAATCTGTAAAAATATTTTCTTATTCAAAAATATCCCAAAATTTAAAATTCCTAAAAATATTTTCTAACTCAAACATATACCAAATTTTTAAATACTTAGAAAAAAATTTATCTAGGTCAATCTAAATCTTATAAAATATATATAAGACAATAAATTGTTGGGCTCAGAGCCACAATTTAAACAAAAAATAAAATAAAAATTAAAGTCAAAGAGTGGAAGTAATGGAACGAATCACTGTACATAAACATGTACCGCACAAAGAAATCAATAAAAAACATATTAATCAAAACAAATTAAAAATATAACAAAAATTAAATAAAACAAATAATTAATTAAAATTCAGAAAATGCCTACAGGTGCAAAAAGAAACATACAAAGAAATAAAATAAACTGCCAAAACCTTGCAAAATAAGGTTTAGAAAAAACATAGGCAGAAGTGGCGGCCAGAAAACAAATAAAAAGGGCTAAAAATAATAGTACAAGAAAATAATTATAAAAATAAAATTCAAATATAATATAAATTGTATATATCAAAAAATAAAGAAAAATATACAAAAAATAATAAAAATAATTTTAAAGTAATAAAATAATTAAAGCCCTAAAAATGGCGGAAAATCGCCTATTGGTCGCACACACGCATGAAATTAGTATATATACAGTGATGAATTTCATTATTTTTAACTCAAAAACTTGAACTAAAACTTAAACTTAACGACTTATATTTTCAACTATCAATTTCTCAATTCTACGAATCATAGCGATTTCAAATAGAACGTAAGGATTTCTTGTTATTTTACATTTTTTCCATTTACTATGTTAATGTAAGTTTTTGTCTAATTAAAACTTTATGCTGAGTAACGTTTCATTACATTATTTGATAATATCATATCTACATCTATATGTTCGAACCCTATAACTTATATATAATTAGTGTATGGCAATAGATGGTTCATGGGACCGACCGTGTGCCGGCTAGTGGGTGAAAACCCTTAGTTGAGCTCGTGGGTCATGCCTCGTGAACCCCTCGGCAGTTCGCAGTCGGTTCCGGCTTTGTGCACGGGACCGCTACGCAGGGCGCCGTTGTATACTCGAGGCGGCTGCTGAAAATGTGGCCGGAGCGAGTCGTTTAAAATCACGGGAAGAGCGGACGACTTTAGTTAGGGGGAAATTAGGTCAGATCACGCATCGATCAATGAAATTTTCAATTATTTCGAACGAAAATTTAGAAATAGACATCGGGCAGCAGGGATAAGACGTAAGTCGAACGTAACAAAAGATTTAAGTGAAAATTTCTTTTAAACATATAAATAAAAACGATAACAATATGATTTATTTAAATTTTAAAAATAACGAAAGTTGAATAATAGAAAGGATTATCACTTTTCGATAAACGTTCCACAGGAGAGTAGCACTGTTGACCTTCACCGACCAACGAGATTGTAATGAGAGAGCCCTCGAATAACGCGTTATCTTCAACCACCCAGTATTACTGCATAAACGAGACGTCCACCATGAACATTGATAGAAGATCTACGACAGGTGATGTAGAATCCATATAGTTAGGAGGGCGAGACAGCGCGAACAAAAAGAATAGAATCCCACAATCCGAAGTACATCCAGTAGCCATGAACCAAATGTTTTATAGAAAATCCATAAGTCTTCACGGTCTAGTAGAGAACCATATTACGAGAAATCACCAATACGCGCACAAGCCGGTTCAGTGATAAATACACAAATGTTATATTGTAGGCAAATTGCTAAAATCGATAATTAGATAACTTTGGATTATACGTTTGTTTTGTCAGAATAGAATTCTTGGAATTAATATCTTTCATTACCGGGAACCACCGAGAGGAAAGCGTAAGTTTTTACCTGTTATTGATAACTAATTTTCCGTAAAATTTTGTTCAATTTTAATAATAATTATAAACGTCTAATCTACCATTAACGATTAGAAAACTTCACCCATCTGAAGTAACTGAGCGAAAACCGTGAATAACCATTCCTATTTGTTCGGTAAATCCAAGTATAGACGTGATTTTCACTTAATGATTTAAAACTCGCAAGGACTCAAGATCACCCGCTTGGTAATTCATACCCTAACCAATTCAACTAAAACTGTGAATTAATTAGCATAAATCATTAGTAATCCCGTAACGATTGAGATAAATATGACCACACTGCATTTTATCCGAAGGGATTTCTCCGCTGGTTAGCTGTAATTGTTCATGACGTCAACCTGTCCAAACAAAACGTCACTCGGATAACGTTTCTAAACTCATCGGGCGAAATTCAAAACTCATAAAGACGAATTTCCTATATCTAGTATCGAAAGTCACAATGTTAAATAAAATTGTCAGTAGGAATTTTTAATAACAATGAGGATCATGGTAATGATTCGATTAATGATAGTAAAATTAATAATAATAATGGAATTTTTAACGCTACGTACCGTAGAAACAATAATAATAATGATGACCGTAATTCTAATAACTACCGTGATTACAAGATTACCACTAAAGAAAATAGCCTCTATATTATCGGTTCGAATACGAATGATAATCAGACAGGTAAACTTCCTCGTCGTATGGCCAATTTTTACCGTCCGTCTACGAATCTAGTCACGGACATCGACCGATTGAGTTAGAGAATCCCGTCAAAGATAGAACAAATTTTGTGGGTTTTTGATTAAACAAATTGCTGGGCGATCCCTGACCGTGGTATAAGGAAAACTAACCCAAATTGCCGACGCGGACGATAGTAGTAAAGATACCCCCCGGTGGAGAAACGTAAAACCCAACCCCAAACGTGAGGAAGTTTAAGGTTTAGGGGATCAAAATGGCAACTTAGCGGTACGAGATCGTAAATAATTCCCGATATATTCTACCCCAGTGCGGAACTAATCCAAACAGAGAGCCGCAAACATCACACCTTTTTTCTGGAACGTTTATAACGCTACCAGCCCCTTCTCGACCTGCGCCAATATACTCCACTTCTCAATATAACTCAAATGCTGTTTATATTTTTATGTTTTTGTTCATTTTCCTCTTTTTTCCTTCTAGCATGAAAAACAATGACGAATCTGCCAATTCATCGAGAATTCCTCGTTTGCCCCCTTCAATCGTGGCGATACGGCACAAATATGAAGATCTAAAGATCCAACACCGCGATCTTCAGGCCAAGTACGAAAGAGTAAAAGGAACCTGGGCTCCACCAGAAACCGTCAGAGAGCTCAGGCAAAAAATCGTCAGACTCACCCAGGCGCGTGACGAATTAATCGTCGAGTCACGTGGCCAGCGTCTGCTGATTCACGAGCAATCGGTGGCACTTTGGCGAGCATTTTCGGACATGGAGCTCCGAGCTCATGTCCCCGGGAACATCCGAGCCGGACAACTCGGCATTACCAATCCTCCCCCAGTCCTACCTTCTATGCCAGTGGAAACGCAGGCGGATCCCGCCGCTCCTTCGGCACGTCACCGGCCTAACCGGAACAAGCGACGTCGGGACCGACGCCGTCGAGAAGAAGCGCGGCTCCAGGCGGCAAGATCGACAGCGGAGGTGTATCAAATCGACGACTTACCACCTCCGTACCAAGAGTTTGAGACCCCGGGGCTCGACCCGGATATCTGCTATGCCCCGCGGGTCATGTTTTCTTCACCCCCGGAATCGATCCACATCAACCTAGTGGATGAGGAGAATGAGCCGCCTCAGGTGGTGCGGGCACTGAACCTTCTTATCTTGGGAATTGACGAAATCGCCATTCTCACCGGCGAAGTTCCCAATGTCAGCCCCCGAGGAGAAATCGCAGGGCCATCTTCGCAAAGGAACGAGGATTTTCGAGGAGATCCCCCGCCATATCGTCCACCAAAGAGAAGATGTCTCCCAACAGATATGGATGCCGAGGAAAACTAGGGCATCCATTCTGTTAACAATATGCTTTCGCTTTATTCATCTTACTGTGTGATTCAATGTTTTGTCGTAATTAATATAGTTTTGTTTATAACATGTCTCCTGATATTTTGTTTCATTCAAATTTTTTTTGTGTGTTTTGTTTGTAGTAGTATTGTCAAAAAATTTCTTTTGTTTCATCACTCGAAAAATGGAGTACTGGAGGCGATGGAGATTGCAGGCGCCTACAAATATATATGGGAATAATCTTTTTCCATGGTTTCCTCAACGAAATTAGGCGGAAATGCGGAATTTAAAATGGCTTTATGAGTAGGAGCGTAAGTCCTTCCAACGGCAGCTAATAACCCGGGAAAAACGAAGGTCCTTCGAGGAGTAGTGCTAGTAATGGCGCTCACCTGCTCGAATGGCATTCGGCTACTGTACACAGTTCCAACGTGACTCTGGTCACGGGTGTACAATAGTGATCAAAATCATGTGGCGTACGGAGTGGTTACCCCTAGTGGTGGAAAATGAAGGTATAGGATTTGGATGACTCAATAGTCTTGTTTTCAAAACTCCCCTACGTCCAACAAAATATATACATGTGAGGAAAAATAGTACGTGCATTAAGTTATTTTAGAGGATCCTACTTTTAGTCTTTTGCAGAGGGATATTAGCATGATTCAACTTTCCCATGGCAAAAAATATCCCAACTCAAAATAACCCAAATTTTAAAATCCCTAGAAAATATTTACCAACTCAAAATTATGCCTAAAAATTCCTCAACTCAAAATTATCCCAAAATTTTAAAAATTTTCTAAGTCCTTAAATACTTAAAAACATATATCTAGGTCAATTCAAACTTCAAGAATTTCAAACGGAAATGATAATTTATACATGTGAGATATTTTTGAATTTCTATTAGGATTATTGTTTGAAGATCATACTAACAGGAATTTTTTATCAACATAAAAACTTTTGGTATACATGAGGATATTATCATGTTTTAACTTTCCCATTATGAGAAAAATGCCCAAACTTAAAAATATTCTAATTTTTAAAATCCTTTGAAAATATTTCAAAACTTCAAATCTCTAGAAAAGTTTCCCAACTCAAAATATCCCAAATGAAATACCCAAGTGAATTGACATTTGCTAATAATCTGTTTAAAAATTTGATATGAAATCGATGATTTACAATTCTAATATTTAAAGCTTGAAATTTATATAAATTTTCGTACATATATTAATAATAATAAAAATAATAACTGTATATTGTTCTGGACACACTTTCATAAATATTATAATTTTCATATATTATATATGAGTTTTCAGAACTTATTCGTACCAAATAAATGCTAAAATTTACATTTCAATTTTATTTTCGTTACAATGGTTGTTGGATTTGATTTTCCCAAAGTATTTTAAATATTCTATCCAATGCATTTCTTTACTTTCAGGAGAATCTGAAGTTGCATTTGCAGCGTATTCAGTTTCAATGTTCGCTATTTTATCTTCAAATGGAAGATAATTAATTAACTTTTGTTTAGATAATTCATGTTTAGCACAGATTTCATTTTCCCATTCTTTATTTTCTTGATTCCACTCAAGAAATTCTTTTAATTTTTCATCATTACTTTGTAAAAAGAGAGATAATTGTCTTAAATATATTTTGTATATTCGTTCCTTTTGTTCATTACTTCCATCATCTTCAAAAAGTGACTTTTCATAAATAAGATAAGTCCCCCATATTAAGTATCCTTAAGTTAAATGAGTTCCAACTTGAGCAATAGCAGCTTCAAAAAATTGTCTAATTTCTTCTTTATCAGTTAAATATCCTAACATAAATTGGCAATATTCAAACCATACATCGACACTTTTATAATCTTCAATTGCACGAAGGAATATAGCACGTATGAAATCTTTGTCTGAATTAATAGACTTTTCATCATTGTTTCAATCAATCCACATTTCAGGGGACAATGGATAATAAATATGCATAGTTTCTTTTCATTCTCTTGCTTCAATCATCTTTTTTGAATGTTTTAGTGCATTAATTAACTTACAATGAGAATCATAATCAAGAAGATTTTTAAAAACATTTTCTCTATACATATCAATTTTAATAATTTCTGCTGAAAAATCGTCTGATTCCGAATCACTAGTAGATAAATCATCATCGATCATATAAAAAGATTTTTAAACACGTTTTCTTTATAAGACAAATTCGGTTTATTGTTAGCAATTTACTTTATTAAAATAATTCAAACTACAAATCCTCCAACCTTGATTACAATTCAAACCCAATTTTAAATTTACAATTCCGCCAAAAACAAATTAATACACACTAACTTGAATAAACAATATACAAACTAAAAGTAAATTTTACATAAGAAATAAAAATGAACCCAATTCAAGATTCAGCAATGGTGTCAGAACCGAAGAATTTTCCGTCTCAAGCAGGTTAAATTCCTATTAAAGCTATTAAATTCTTATGTTCATTTAAAATCTCAGTGCGTAAATCGTATTATATATGTAGTAAATGCCCTCCACAATCGGCCTTTTTTATATCATCTTTTTATATCACCATAAAGGAAAAACCCAACAGCAAAAATTCAACAGCCCTCTTTGTATGCACTCAAACAACGATAAAATTATTTAGAGTCAAAATCCCATCTTTAAATTTCAGTTCTTCATTTTCTTGTTTATCATTATCAACGTTCTTTCTTTTTAATATATCTAAATAAAATATTATATAAAATGTAATATTTAAAATAAAAACCACTTATATTTTGATGAGTCATTGTAGTTGTATTTAGCAATGTTTTGAACCAGCTATTTATACTATATCAGGTAACCAGGTGTGACTGGAATATCAATTATTTCATTTATCACGCTAATTGTTCAAGAAACCAAGATGAAAGTTTTATAGAACGATTTATAGCACATGAAAATTATCCAGTCAATAATTTAAAGGAATGCATCAAATCCATTTCTAATTTAAAGCTTATAAAAATGTCAAACTCAAAAAAATTATTATATAGAGAATGTGAGGATCTTTTTAAAAAAATGAAACCATTCGAAAAAATAAGTTTTAAGCAGCTTTTAGATATAAATGGAATTAATTATTCGTTGACCCAAATTAGATTATTCATCCACTTCTCGAATTTGATGCATGATCATCCTAAACTTCTCAATTCGAGTTTATCTTTGGATTTTGTTAATAAATATTTTAATAAAAAATAAAAGAAGTTTGTGATAAAAACGAATGGTAGTTGCTTACATGACTTATTGTAAACAGTGATATACTTATTTTAATGTTAAAAGTAAATTAAGATAATATTATCTCAAAATGAATATTTTTTTTCAAATCAAGTAACTTTATTTATTATTATTATTATTTTTAATCCAAAATATTACAATACATTTTTCATAATTCAACAACTAATAAATAAATTATTTCTCGACCTTTTCTAAACGTATTTTGATGATTTCATTCTCAGTGTGATATTTACCATTACCAACTCTATATGCGACCAGCTTTTCAAATTCAAATTCGATTATTTTATTTCGTATTTTACACCGTTTAATTAAAATTATAACATTTCTGTTGCCTGCTTCTAAGATATCTTATTTGTATATCCTTTTAAAATAAATTTAAATTTACAACCCCAAATATTATCAAAGAACTGTTTTTATTTTATTTTTTTATGTTTATTCTTTTGTATTTATTATATTTTTATTTCTTATTATTGTTATTTATCTATATTACATTTTTTATTTATTTTTAAATTTTACTATTAGTAGAGAGATGTATGGACTCAATTTTAATATGAATTCCTCGACTCTCGAATTTGATTTATGCTATGCCCCTTGTAAAATTATTTATGAAAAGAAAGTCAGCTTTGATTGTTAAATAGCTTTTATAATATTTTATCATCTTTAAGTAAAATTTATGAATTTATAATTTTAAGACCCAAATGTTTTATTATGAAAGGAAGTAAGGAATGTATGGAGGAAATACTGTATTAACTCATCAATTATATTTGAATTGTTATAATAAAACTGAAACTCAAAGAGTTCCGCCATTTTGTATTACAAATAAAAATCATCCGTTTATAGCATTGAAAATAATAAAATGGCATTAACTAATGTTGAGGATATGAGCAATGAGATGACTCAAAGTCATAATTATGGGATAATAGAGAGGGTTGGATGGTCATTATTGATGCGGATTATCAGGAAATACTGTTGCTTCCAGGTACTGTTGCGATCCAGTTAAAGAATTATTATACCATCCACGTTGTTCATATGACTATAAAGATCACTTTTTTCCTAATTTTTCTGACGTGGTCGACGATTTACAAATAATTTAATAAAGATATATTAAAAATCTTTGTTTTGATTTGTCTTTATTTTTATGTGTTAAAAGAAATTATTTGTTGTTAGTGTTACTTGTAATAATGCCCTATTTTTATTTGTTATTTGTGTTTTTATATTTAATTTTTAAGCAAAACTAAATTTAATTAAATTGACATCAGCATATAGAGCAAGGAAAAAAGATTGTAAAAATTTTTAATTAAAATTTTCCACTCTCCTATAAAAGGTTAAATCGCGATCAACTTATCTAAAATAATGCATATTTACTATATTAAATGTTCATGTATGTTTTTGCACTTTTTAATAATTAGTATGTGAATAAGAAAATTGATGAGCACGGCAGATACACCCCAATTTTCCCGACACATTTTAAAATAGGACTCGGCTGGTCTCATCAATTTTCTTATTTATATACTACATAATAAAAAGTACAGTGTAAATAGTAGTACTAAAATTTAAAAACAATCTTTTAAAATTACAACTTTTTTAAAATACAAAATACCTATCGTTTATTGACTTCGTTCTTTTGTGATATGATATTCTTATGAAGTCATATTTTTGTCATGCAGTCGGTAATCTTTAGATCGGTTTTCTGTTTCTTAGATAATTCATTTCTTTATTTCGCTCGACTTTAAAAATGTATTTTTCTCTTGGTTATAACCTGAAGACGGATTTTAATTTGGGGGTAATTTTCGACTAGGACTAGTCGGATAATTGTTTTCCTATATCAAATTGTCAATTATTTTAATTAATTTGAGAGCTTGATTCTTAAAATTTTATTTGTGTCTTGATTATAATCTGATGACTGTTTTCGGTTTGGAGTAATTTTTGATTGGACGATAATCAGCAACGCGGATATATTGGATAATCGTTTTATAATTTTTAATTCCTTTAATTCGTTTCAAGGTTAAAATTTTAAATTTTATTTGTCTTTTTTTTCTGTTGATTTGCAAATTTTTCTTATCAATTTTTTGAGTTTTAATCTCTTTAGTAAATGTTACTATAGATAATTGATTTTAATATTTTAATATTATTTATATATAAATATATATCCGGAAAAAGATGGTCATTTTTAATCAAAACATGATGACACCAAATAAACGAAATTTATTTCAAGAGAAACAATAATGATATAATAATTATGATTTATTGAATTAACTAAATAATTTCAATAGATTCGTTTCTGATTGAATATTGATTAGAGGGGCTGTGATTCAATCGCCAATACCTCACCTAAAATTATTTGCACATATTATTAGTTTTTTAATAAAAAAAATTTAAAATCCTTTAAATAAATTGTTTTTTTACACATTTTTCTATGCTCAATAATATTACTCATTACTTTTAATCGGTTATTCTCCTAAACCTGTATATACTATTGGTTTATTATTAACTAATTAAATTAATTAATGGGAAATTTTCGAAAATAATAAAATCAAAGAAAAGCAGTAAAATTGGAAATAAAACAAAATCGCGATTAACTTCTAAAAAATTTCACATTTTGCTACAGAATATAAAAGAATTTATCAAAATTCTATAATTTTTCGTTGAATTAAAAACGTGAAACTGAGATTTTTGGAAAGCTTTTAACTAATTTAAAAACATTGTAATTATTATATTTTTAAAATAATATTGTTGAAAGAACTTTTTCTAGCTCTCACCTTTGATTTCATTTCAGTTTGCAATGACCTAAAAATTTTTTTTCATTTATTGACTATGAATCACATGTTTTATTGATATTCACAAATTTTCGGCACAGCTTTGAAAAAGACTGTCGGAAATTTCTGAATATCAATAAAACATCTGATTTATAGTCAACAAATAAAAAAAAATTCTTTATGTCACTGCAAAATAATGTTGCTTTATATAATAATTTATTATTAAAAATCATTATGTTGATTTCTAAAATATTCCATTTCTTTCAAAGATAACAGACATATAATTAAATAACTTCAAAATATAATGATTGAATTTTTCTTCGAATGAAAATTTTTCAGAAAATATTCCAATCTATGACTGAAATTGAAAAAAACAAATTCAAACATTAGTTTTGATGAAAGTTGAAATTTTTATGATAATTACTTTTATTTATAGAGCAACAATTTTCGTTTGATCTCGATATCAAATTAGAAAATTATTCAGTTAGAAAATCAAAAGAAATTTTTTGGATTGTTAAAATTTCCATATAATTTCAAGTATTATTATCGAAATCTGGCAAGTTGTGGCATAAAACACTTATTCTAATTGTACTTGGATATAATTTCTCTCTGGGTTCAGTGAGACTTTTACCTTTTATCTTTTCTAATTTCATTTGCTTACAAGGATATATTCTGTTTCGTTTTGTTTCGTACTGAAATAATTTTATTATAACTACTACAACAAATTACTGTTAAATAATAGTATTATTGAAATAGTGATATTATATAGTAATATTAATATTATATTAAATAATTTATTATTATTATTATTATTATTATTATTATTATTATTATTATTATTATTATTATTATTATTATTAATATTATTATTAATCGAAAAACGCAAACTGTATATTTTATATAACATTTCACTATATATTTCGACCGTTTATCAGTATTCTTCAGGCTAGAAATCACATTAACAAAATCTAAATGAATAGAGCGAAATTTTAACAAATTAATCAATAATAATCATATTCAATTCGTATTACAATATTTAATTTTAATTTAAAAAATAAAAAACCAAACATTCATTTAATTAAAATTCTTAATAAAATTTAAATAAAAAATTAAATTTAAAATTATTTTTACAAGACATCACAAATATCATATACACAATTTACATTCAATTACTTGAATACATTCAAAATACATATAGGCTGAACATTTTGAACATTAAATATAAAATTTAAAGATTTTATCAACAACGCCTCGCAACTTATTAATTCCCTGAAATTACTCAGATTTTTGGCAATTATCTTGTGGTTGAGCATTGTTTTATTTCTGTTTTTTCTTTTCTTTACAACTTCTGTCTCCTCTAGAAATGCTGTCTCTAAAAAAGTTTGTTTCTTTCAACTTTCTCCTTTAAATACATGTCCTCTTTTTTTCGTTGTATTTTCATTTTTAGCCAATATTCTTATGCCACCTAATGATAATGACTTCAATTTCGATACGTTTTTTAGCATATTTTGTTTGGTCCACTCCAATTATTTCACTATTTTGACAGTTGTCGAGATACAAAATATTTTGAAGACGATATTTCTCGTCTTCCCTAGTTATCCCTTTTGCTTATCTCAAACAAGCTATCGAAATATGTCAATTTATTTTTTTTGTAATAAATTATAAGTTTGAATTGGTAATTGGGCTAAATTCCAGAATATTTCTAAAATGGAAAAATGGAGATATAAAGTTAAAAATCCTTCCTATAAAGGTATTTTATATAAAAACTAATAGGAAAAAGCTTACCATCCACGTTCCTAAGGTTGAGGTTGGCTTCTATTTCAACATCGGTGCATCTATGCATAAGACAAGCATTCGATTTGAATTCGGTATGGTCATTTCAGTTATTTCGTGTAGTTTCTTCTTGACTTCATGAAACAAGGTAGTGTTCTTTAGTCCGTATGTATTTGCGTTTGTCATTAGAGATTCTAGTCACCAGATAATGAAGTGGTCCCATGTTATCAGCCAAATTTGGAATGAACCAATTGTAAAATGTCACTGTCGCAATAAAGCGTATTAAGGCTTTTACATCTTTTAATATTTGTTTATATATTTGATAATAAACTAAATATATGTTTTCAAATTGGTCGTTCATATTTTAACTAATAATTAATCTAATTACTAAATTTCATGACTAACAACACTGGTCTCAGAAGTGTTACTCAGTCATGTCATAGTTAAAATTGCAAACTTCTTTAAAAATTCAAAATCATGTTTCCAACAAGTAATTCTGCATTCGAAATTGCCAATATCAAGAACGAAAAAGTCAAATATTTTCATATTAATACAACCCAACCAGGCACATTCTAGAACAAAATTCTGATTTAATGGATCATATTTCCTCAACTCCATATCTCTAAAAAAATGCTATTATGAAGGATAGTCAGCCTTATCTCAAGGAAGCACCAGACAAGCTGTTAAAGAAACAAGAGCTTGAAATAAAAGACCAACACAGCTTCTCCGAAATCTCAAATGGAATTTCAAAATCATGTAGCCGAACGACGATCCTCTAACAAGTAATATTCTGCGCTATCAATTTCTCAGCTACCAAATAATATATTCAGCATCATCTGGCCAGAAATATTGGGAATAATGACGAACTTGCATCAATTGCAAACGAGCTTATGACAACCAGGAAAGAATCAATTTTAAATCTTCAAACTAAATTTAAATTAGAGGTCAGGAGATATTTCGGTAATTCATGACCTTCAACAACAAATAAATGTCATCAGACAAAATGAAGCAAAAGATATGGTAAAATTACACTCAAATGCCAAAGCCAATGCTCTTGAAAAATATGCACACAGTTGGGAGATGGAAGAGAGTCTTAATAAGGCCGATTTATGGGATTCACAGGGCTATTAACCAATCGGCCTCAACAAATTCAATATTCACAGTATCAATCAAATACTCAGATATTATTCACAACTTTTTAATTGACTCCGGAGCAGCAGTTAGTGTGTCACCCTTTAGGTCTTTCACGGACAATGTTTTGAACAAATCAGCGAAACTCACCATGGCCAACAACATTCAAATCACCGTTCATGGTCCTCAAACGCGAGAGTTCCAAATTTAAGGATTCATACAAATATTTCAATGGAGATTCATCGTAGCCGATGTTATACGTCCAATCCTTTGGGCTGATTTCCTAGTGAAATACAACATTCTCGTAGATTACAGAAATGCCAAGATTTAAATTCCGAAAATTTCAAAAGATACTGACATATTCAGACATTTATGTAGAGGCCAATGAAAATCGAAATGACTGGTCCCCCACTAGCACAACGAGCAACATATTGAAATATATATTGGAATATGTACGGAAAGAATTCGATGAACTCGTAAATAAAGGCATAATTTGAGAAAATCTGAGTAATTTTACTTTAAAACAAAATTTAATCAAAATTTATTTACCCTTGTATTGACAGTTTATATAAAAAAAAACAAAGTAATTAACTAATTAAATATATTTATTTTTTTAATATTTTTTAATTAATTTTCAAAATAGGTCGAAACGTTTTCAAAATCATGTATTAGTGTCAAGTGATGAAAATTTGTGATTTTTATCACTATGGACGACGCGCGACTGTCCCTCTGTAAGTCAGAGTTTACGAGAGATGTTGTAGTATAAATTTCATTCCTAGTCCAATAAATGGTTATCAATCATTTTGACTTATTTTGCTGAAAACTAAAAATAATTCTTATTACCAGAAATTAGCGGGGGGTAAAGGAAAGGGGTAAAGAAATCGAATTGCGCAAGCTCTATTATTTATATGGCAACGCTTCAAATCTCGTTTCTTTTATCAAATACCTGAAAAAACTGAGTTCCCAAAGTCTTCGTGGAATCTTAGATTTGGAAAACTGAATACGAAAGTTAATGATTTTTAGTAAGTGTTTGTTAGGTTACAAAATCATTATGAGTTTTGTAAATACTTTTCATTGGAGTACCGCTTATACACTGATTATCTAAAGATTTTTGAAAATTACCTTTCTAAATTCCATTTCAACGACTAGTTTGATTCCAATTCCATCAATATTTCAAAAACTCAATAACAATCTTATTTGCTTTGAATTGAAAGAAATTGATTATTTAATTATTATTGAATTAAAATGAAAGCTGAATAGTAATTTATTCAATAAAACAATTATAAAGTAGAGAGTGGAAGGGAGATTATATAATCGATCAAATAATCATCAACTATTGGTGTAAAGAAACCCACCAGCACTTGAATAACTACAAGAGTCCGATATCTCCTGGGCAATGAATTCTCATTCACCTACCAACAACAGCACTGAGAGCAATTATCATCTAATTTCCATAATTGTGATAAAACAATGCCTTCATGATTTTCATTAAAATATAATCATTAAAATAAATATTGCTTTTTCATATAAATTTTTCATTTCCAAAAATGTCAGAAAAGCTTCTAAAAAAAGAAAAAACTGATTACGATATTCCACCTGCCAAATCGGATACAGAATTTAATTTTTTCCGAATTTTAATTTGCAAATGTGCTGGATTTATTTGCCTTTTAATTTGAAAGGAAAACAAAAGTTCTTAGCAAGCTGCTTTTCTTCAGAGCGCAATTTTACAATTTCAACACAGCTAGACTGGCGAATCAATTATCCTATTAAATTCCAATTATTTCTCCACCATGATTTCTCATTTAACAATTTTTATAATAAATTAGTGAAAATTTTGTTTTAATTTAGAATGACGCTTTTAGTGTTAACAAATTATTAATTAATATTTTTTTTATAACATTTTACAATCATCATCAAATAATCATCATTACTAATCAAATATTTTTACACAGTATAAATATGTACAAAATACAACACATTCGGCACGCCATAACAATTGCCCAATATACACTTTATTTCAAATGATAATGATAATATTAAAAATAATAATAATAATAAAAATATTAATAATAATAATAATAATAATAATAATAATAATAATAATAATAATAAAACAATTTGAATAAATAAAAATTCCACTTCAAAACAAGACAAAGAATTTTAAACAATTTAAAAACAATTTAATAAAAACTATTTAATAACAATTGCCCAATATACACTTTATTTCAAATGATAATGATAATAATATTAATAATAATAATAATAATAATAATAATAATAATAATAATAATAATAATAATAATAATAATAATAATAATAATAATAATAATAATAATAATAAAACAATTTGAATAAATAAAAATTCCACTTCAAAACAAGACAAAGAATTTTAAACTATTTAAAAACAATTGATCAATTTATTAACATCTATTTCTTAAAAATCGAATAAATCACAATCAATAATAATTGATAAATTGCAATCAATAATAATTATAATTGATAAATTGCAATCAATAATAATTATAATTGATAAACTGCAATCAATAATAATTATAATTGATTAACTACAATCAATAATAATTATAATTGATAAATTATAATCAATAATAATTATAATTGACAAATTATTGATAAATTACAATCAATAATAATAAAAGATAAAAATATCAATTATTAACAAAATTTACAGATTTATACTATTAAAAATTAAAATAATTAATAAATAATATGATTATTTACACATGTTATATTGTAATTACTAAAGGTGCAGTTATTGATTTATTGAAAATAATATCGATTCAATGAATATTGAAGTTAATAAATATCAGAGATTATTTATTTCTAGAATAGCTGCTCTAAATAGTGATTTATTTTTATTTTCTGCAGATATCGATTTCATTCACGAATACTCGGATTGGATTTTGTCATCAGTTTTCTGTTGTAAACTATTTGAAGATGAAATGATATCGGATTGGGGGGTATTTGTGAGTGATTTTTTATTTTTTTGCTCATCTAATAACGATTCTGGTGGAATATCGATTGATTGCTTCGGTAAAGCTTCGTGTGGTGATTTGAGAGGTATTGTGTTTTCTGGATTCACCTTTCCATTGCTGTCGTGAGAATCACTGGAGATTGATGAGGGATGATGAGGAGACACCGAATCGATTGCATCAGGCTGTAATGTGTGATTTACTTCAGTGAAAATGAACGACTGGCAGCCAATTCGAATGACAGAACCGAATTTAAGGGGAGCAGTTGATTCCCAGCCTTGACCCATACAATTATTGAAGCCAGTATTACTGAAACCGTATTCTGAGCACGTGCAACTGACAATTTTTTTATCCTAATCAAACAAAATTTATTCTCAATACAGCGGCACGATTTTTAATGTTTATTTTTAAATTTGTTTTCATTCTTTACGGCTATAAATGAGCTCTATTTATTTGGAATGTAAAGCAAATTCATTTTGTCACAATGAGAAACATTTAATAAGTTTGGTTTCACTAAACTTTCAAATATTGATTAGCACTCGACTTTTATGTGTTTTTTCGATATTAAGTTTTGCAAGGAATTTTGATCAAATTTTTATAAAATCCATTAAACTTTTGAATAAACTGCGTATTTAGAGGACGTAAGCTTTTCTATTTTCTATTTCGATTTGTAAAGTTAGATCGAAATTGTTTATTTGGCATGAATAAAGTTCATTTGAAATAAAATGATGATTTTGAAAAATTATCAAGAATAAATATGGAAATATAAATAGTTGTACCAAATAAGTCATTCTTATAGAAGACTCTTATAGAAGAAATAAACCAAATGGTAAATATATACTCAGTCCTGTAGATAGGTAAATATACTGATATTTGTTTTAATCAGTTATTACTAATTTTAAAATGTCCATTCGTATTCTCTCTATGGAAGGTAAAAGAGACGAATTCCATAGAGAGCTGAGTGATGTTTATGATCATGAGTGCTCATCCAAAGCAATTATTTTACTTTCAAAGTGGTGGAACGTCAGTTTATGATGAAAAAAATAAAGGAAGGTCTTGTGAAATCAAAAAAATAACACAAGAACTGGGAGGTAAGTTACTACAAAAATTTCTCTGTAAAAGTGGGATAAGAAAATTATGCTTTCGTTTCGAACTACATTTATTTACCGCTAAAATGCAACATCGACCTAAGTTCACTATATATTACACAGTCTAAACGGGAATCTGAAACATAGAAACTTACTGAAGAAGATGGGGTTATCATCAAGTCATCGAAAGGCGCTAATGCTGAATGTTTTGTGATGCCACAGGCATTATTCTGGTAGATTTTGCAGAAAGTGGTGTTCGAATTAGCAGCTCCTAACTTGTGTAAGAAAAATAAAGTCCGGGGGAAAAGCCGCATGTGTGGGCTCTGTTACCTTTATGATAACTCTCCCATTAACCCAAGAGCAGCTTAAATGTTGACATTTAACAGTCGCGGACTTAATGTGAATTCGAATTCTTATCCTCCCTACAGTCCAGCTATGGTTCCATAGAACTTCTACTTGATTGACAACTTCAATTAATCCCTGTGTGAGGTCAGAAGTTTGTCACAAAAAACGATTTGAAAGTTTAAGTGACAAAATTTCAATCTTTAAAATCGCTTTCTGGTTTACACGCTTGAAAAAAATTTGTTGAAGCAAATGGAAATTATTTGGATAAATAAATCCTGCACGATTTGCTTGTTGTTATGTTAATACATCAAATCCTATTGTATGATCGTGTATGAAGGTTGCGAGATCAAATTCAGTGAATGTTTAAGCAGTTATAAATAATGATGCAACCAGTAGAAAAGACTGTCAACCCTGGTTAATTTAAAAATCATAATAACAAAGAAAGAAAATTGTGAAAAAAATGACTGGAGAATTACGGTTTTAAATTATAAAATGTAAAAAATGTTATTTAAATATAAATTAACGTTTGTTTGTCTGAAATTTTAATTGTAATGATTTCAATATATGATTAATAAATTCTAAATTGATTATTGATTATTGATTCATGAATTTTAATATTTTAATTGCAATTTGAAAATTAGTCTCCGAATTAAAAATGTCTCAAAAATTTGATTGAAAATATTGTAATAAAATATACATTTTTACTTGGATTTATTTAGTTATCAATTTAAAATGAATAATGATAAAGGTAGATAAATAGAGGTAGATAAATAGAGGTAGATAAATAGAGGTAGATAAATAGAGGTAGATAAATAGAGGTAGATAACTAGAGGTAGATAACTAGAGGTAGATAACTAGAGGTAGATAACTAGAGGTAGATAAATAGAGGTAGATAAATAGAGGTAGATAACTAGAGGTAGATAACTAGAGGTAGATAAATAGAGGTAGATAACTAGAGGTAGATAAATAGAGGTAGATAAATAGAGGTAGATAAATAGAGGTAGATAACTAGAGGTAGATAACTAGAGGTAGATAACTAGAGGTAGATAACTAGAGGTAGATAACTAGAGGTAGATAACTAGAGGTAGATAACTAAAGGTAGATAACTAAAGGTAGATAACTAGAGATAGATAACTAGAGATAGATAACTAGAGGTAGATAACTAGAGGTAGATAAATAGAGGTAGATAAATAGAGGTAGATAACTAGAGGTAGATAAATAGAGGTAGATAACTAGAGGTAGATAAATAGAGGTAGATAAATAGAGGTAGATAAATAGAGGTAGATAACTAGAGGTAGATAACTAGAGGTAGATAACTAGAGGTAGATAACTAGAGGTAGATAACTAGAGGTAGATAACTAGAGGTAGATAACTAGAGGTAGATAACTAGAGGTAGATAACTAGAGGTAGATAACTAGAGGTAGATAACTAAAGGTAGATAACTAAAGGTAGATAACTAGAGATAGATAACTAGAGGTAGATAACTAGAGGTAGATAACTAGAGGTAGATAACTAGAGGTAGATAACTAGAGATAGATAACTAGAGGTAGATAACTAGAGGTAGATAACTAGAGGTAGATAACTAGAGGTAGATAACTAGAGGTAGATAACTAGAGGTAGATAACTAGAGGTAGATAAATAGCATTAGATAACTAAAAGTTGAAATTAAAATAATATTATCTGGAATAACGCTGAATAATCAAGAAATTCTAAGAATCTAATATCGATCTTTATCTACAGTATGCACAAAGCTATCTCGAATTTTAAACATCCCTTATTTAATGATCCAATAATATGACGCCCTAAATTTGATCCAATGCGCATTCAGAGTTAGGAAAATCTTGTCCATATTTGACATTTAATTAGACATGAAAATGAGATATAGACGGAAATAAACATACCATATCACGCTGAGATTTCATTGAATTCGTAACGGTTTTCCGATTAAATCTGGACGGATTTTCATTAGTGCCGAGAAAATTTCTTAATTCTCTAATGTTTTGATTGGGATGGCAACTTTTATGACTTTCTTTTTCAGATACATCATTATAATAAAGCAGATCGTCAACAACCGTTCCGTATCGACTGTAATTGACTAGTTCAAATGAGAAATGGTTATCTAGGTAACATATAGATGCGTGTCTGGGAGAAACGTATTTGCAATTAGTAACCACACAATCATTATCAGGACCTGAATTTGAAAAATATCGTACATCAAATAAAAGTTCGAAATTTGATTTTGTATAAAAGTTATATTAATTAAGCATCAATTTAGATCTATCATGGGTAATGAAGGCATTGCAGTCGAATTTTTTCCTAAGTGGAGGGGCGTTTTATAGCATTTGCAGACATTAAAATATTGATTTCACACCACTGTCAAATATAAACCAACATAAATAAGACATCAACTTTATGTAATACTCACAAAGAAGGATAAATATATTGTGATTTTGAAATGGCTTAATTGAATGACTTTTCGGGTAAATAGATTTTTTTATTTCAAAGTGCAATTTTTTAGTTTTATGCACTTTAAAGAGTTAATTTAAATTTTCAATTTAAAGCTAAAATAATTAATAACGTTTTACAAATAAATAATAGGACCATGCAGAAGTGGAGGTGCGCATCTCCTCCAGTTTTTTCCTACATAAAGATTTGACATCGACTTATATATGGATGTGAAAGGCAAAGGCAAAATTATTGAATTTTACTTCTTGTATGCCGCTAATAGAATATTTTTGTGATTAAACCCTTTCAGTCTCAATCGGTCTCATGTCACAGAAAATATTTACAGAATCCCAGAGTGAATTTTGTGCCATTAATTCTTCCCGCAATCTGTCCTACTTATATAAATATGTCCCGAACCCCTAAAAAACTCCCCACTTCAAAAAATAAATAAATAATTATTTTATTAGTTTTTTGTTATATATCATCTAAAGAAACAAATTAATATTCCTGGTTTCAAATTTTAAGTATCAAAAGGCTGCGTTTCTTATTCCCATCTAAACGGAATATGTTCATAAGGAATTACATAATATTCACAAATATTTCTTTCTATCATTATAAAATAAAACACGAAATAGTGATTATGCAAAGTAAATACATATTTTTCTCAACAATGTCAGTCTTTTGGAACTTACATTTGGAGCAAATTTCAATCTTTGTAAAACTATGACAGGAAAAATTAGGGCCAGGTTACAATGACGTTGATGGATGACGAACGATGATGCAATGTTTGTACACAATAAAATGCCGTCAGAATGCAAATGATCAGAATCAATAATATTTTTTTTTATATTATGACATTTGAAGCACAAAAAACAATTGGATGTTCCAGTTTGGATTGTTATTATTAAAAAAATAATAAAAATAATAATAAATAATAAATAATAAATAATAAATAAAAATAATAAGTAATAAATAAAAATAATAAAGAATAATAATAATAATAATAATAATAATAATAATAATAATAACAAAAATAATAATAACAAAAATAATAATAGCAATAATAATAATAAATAATAAATAAAAATAATAATAATAAGTAATAAATAAAAATAATAAATAATAATAATAATTAAAAATAATAAATAAAAATAATAAATAAAAATAATAAAGAATAATAATAATAATAATAATAATAATAATAATAACAAAAATAATAATAATAATAATAATAATAATAATAAATAATAATAAAAATAATAAGAATTCATATTTATAATTGTTATCAATTATTATTGTTATAAATTATCAAGATTAGTTTTTATGAATATCTTTAAATTAGATTTTATAATAAGAATTAGGTAAATACGGAAATTGAGAATTTAAATAAAAATAATAATAATAAATAATAAAATAAATAATAAGAATAAATAATAAAAAGAATAAATAATAATAACTATTAATAATAATAATAATAATAAATAATAATAATAATAATAATAAATAATAATAATAATAATAAATAATAATAATAATAATAATAATAATAATAATAATAATAATAATTATAATAATTATAATAATAATAATAATAATAATAATAATAATAATAATAATAATAATAATAATAATAATAATAATAATAATAATAATAATAATAATAATAAATAATAATAATAAATAATAATAATAATAATAATAAATAATAATAATAATAAATAATAATAATAAATAATAATAATAATAATAATAATAATAATAATAATAATAATAATAATAATAATAATAATAAATAATAATAATAATAATAAATAATAATAATAAATAATAAGAATAAATAATAAGAATAAATAATAAAAAGAATAAATAATAATAACTATTAATAATAATAATAATAATAATAATAATAAATAATAATAATAATAATAAATAATAATAATAATAATAATAATAATAATAATAATAATAATAATAATAATAATAATAATAATAATAATAATAATAATAATAATAATAATAATAATAATAATAAGAACTCATATTTATAATTGTTATCAAGATTAGTTTTTATGAATATCTTTAAATTAGATTTTATAATAAGAATTAGGTATATACGGAAATTGAGAATTTAAATAAAAATAATAATAATAAATAAAATAAATAATAATAAATAATAATAATTAATAATAATAATAAATAATAAAATAAATAATAAAATAAATAATAAAATAAATAATAAATAATAATAATAATAATAATAATAATAATAATAATAATAATAATAATAATAATAATAATAAATAGTAATAATAATAAATAATAAAAATAATAAGAATTCATATTTATAATTATTTTAATTATCAAGATTAGTTTTTATGAATATTTTTAAATTAGTATTTATAAGAATTAGGTAAATACGGAAATTGAGAAATTACAAATTAAATTAGTAGCTTACTAGAGCCGATGTCACAGTTACGATAGATCATACGAGAAATTGAATTTTGTTGGCGTGAACCATCTTTGGATAGTGGAATAAGTAATGCTCTTGATTTGACTTGATCTGCTCCGGGTTTAGAAATAACGGAATATTTCGGTGATATATCTGAAAATAGGTCGATGTTTTTTGTGGAAATGAGATCCCGTATAGAATCAAGAACATTCTTCAATAGCAGTGTAACATCTTTACATTGATAATCTGGAAATATTTTTCCCATTATTGATCCATAAATCAAATTTTGATATTTCATTATAAAATAATTTCCCGGGGTACCGTGGAACACACAACGCAATCTTCCTAGATAATCACCCATATGCAAATACCTGAGATAAGTCCACAACTTGATAAATGTTATATAAACACCTATAAGCAAACTTACACAACAAATATTGAATATTTAAAAAGATATTCAAATTTTAAATAGCGGGTAATTTTTTTATTTCACAGAAAATCGCAAGTCAACAATATTACAAATGTGTGCATCCAAAAATATTTTAAATACAAATATTGAATTTTTTAATTCAGAAAAATCGTAAATCAACAAAGACTCGCATTTTAAAATTTTAAATATTTTTTTTAAATAGCGGGAAAAAAATTTTTAATCCAAAGAAAAATTGTACATTTTTAAATTTTAAAAAAATTATTTAATTTATAGAAGAATTTTACATTAACAATATTACATTTCCAAAAATATTCATCTTTTATAAAAATTTTAAAGATTTTTTTAAACAGTGTAAAATATTTTTTAATCCAAAGAACAATTGAATATTAACAATAATAAATTTACACGCAAATACAAAATTTTGAATGCAAAAATTGAATATTTCCAAAATTATTCAAATTTTTAATATTTTTTTAAATTGTGTAAATTTTTTTTAATCCAAAGAAAAATTATATATCAACAATAATAAATTTACATGCATATACACAAAATTTCCACGGCGAAAATTGAATATTTTCGGAAAATTTCAATTTAAAAAAAGTTTTTTAAATTTTAAAAAAATTATTTAATTTATAGAAAAATTTTACATCAACAATTTTACATTTCTAAAGATATTCAACTTTTATAAAAATTTTAAATATTTTTTTAAATAGTGTGAAATATTTTTTAATCCAAAGAAAAATTGTACAACATACGCAAAAGTTCATTTGAAAACAATGAATACAAACATTCAACTGTTATAATAATTTTAAAATAGCGGGAAAATTTTTTAAAAGCAGTATGTCATTTTATATATAATTTTACAAACGCACAAATTATGGTGTCAATTTCCCAGCCAAAAGTAAAGTAGCACGGCTCACGTGTCTACCTACCTTGAAATTCATTTTTGGCTATATATGCGATCAGTTACTTTTATTTTACGGTTAGCGATTGAGAAAATAATGCAATTTTAAGGCTTAAGATTCTGATTGGTTTAAAATTAATTAAATAAAATATTGTCTGGTTATTAATCTACTGCATGATCGAAACCGCAAAATGGTTAACTACACAATTTATTCATAAACTAAATGCTTACCGACATCTTTGCAAGAAGTTTGCAATAAAGCTGTTAAAATAGATTTCTGTTCTTCGGTAAGCATAGCGTTATCGACCGAAAACGTCCCGTTAGGTGTTTTAGTCTGGATTATTATGTTTCCCATTATATAAATAATCATAATAAAGATTTTTTTTACCTTTAAAGGAAACTTATACATTCTTATTACAGCATCAGGCACTTTAACTTTCTGTCTGGTTTTTGTGTCGTTATTGTCTGTTTTAGTTCCGAATCTGAAGCCCCGACCTGACGCAAATGTCGACAACAAATCCAATTCATCAATATTTCCAATGGATTTCTGCATATCATCGTAGGCCTTCATTCTTTCGGACAGACGAATGGTTTTAATGATTCCAGCATTGTCTATGACTTGTTCGATGTGATTAGGACACATCCATCGTTCGACACGCGACGGTAATTGTACGAGAGGTGGGTCGAGGCAATCGAGGTGGAAATAAAGCGGGCAATAATCACATTGAATGAGGCTTCCGTAGAGGCAAGTTCTGAAATCAATGACATTTAAAATGGTAAACCTAAATGTATTTGGTATTGTAAAAAACCATCTGAATAATACAGTTACATAATTGTGATTTATCTTGGAAACTATTTAATTGGATAATAAGTAATGATTAATTTTATCATTTCTGATGCTGTCAAATGAGAATATAATTCATAATCTATAAAATTCGTGCATATTTTGAAAGCTAACCTTTGTTTCTTTCTTACTTTAGAAAATGGATATTTCTCCGATGAAAGTTTTTTTAATAAATGAAAGTGGACTGAATACTAGAAAATGTTTAGTACAAGTATTAGTGAAGACTTATCGGTAGACAATTATTGACAGCTTCGTTAAAAAAAAAAGATATTTGTGCAAATAAATTGGTACCTGAACTGTTGAAGATTGGAGAAACGTGTTATTGTCTAATGAAAGCTATTTTTGGTACCAGGACAGAAATCTCGTTTTGTTAGCTTATATTGATCAAAACGGTAAATACGCATTAAAAAAGATGTTTAGGACTGATTTTAGTATACAGGTACTGAATCTCTTTTTTGAGTCAAAACTCGAAAGTAAACTAAGAAAAGTTTATGCCAATGATCAAGCAGTTTTCAACAAGATTCGACTTCATCTCACGCGCCGAATCTCGTGGTGAAATATTTCAATGACAAAGCGATTTCACGCCTTGAATATCCAGGGAATTTAACCGAGCGAGCGTTCTAAAACCCAAGATAAAGCATATTTCCTTTTAAAAACATGTAAATACATATCTTTTTTCGGTGCTTGTAATCAATAAATGGCTTCTTTAAATTATATTGTAAATCATGTCTGTGACCCAATTAGAAAGTAAATCATATGTAAAAACCTTTATACTTCGCTGGCGACCACATATGTAGTGTTCATCCGTACAAGGCCTAGATACTTAATATTGCAAAGTCATTGCTACAATTACAATAATTAAAGCCTGCCATTGGTCAAAGAAAATGTGTTATAATATTTCCGGATCAACTAAGCACATCTCCATATACTGCTGACCCTGTCAACACAAATCGAGTTAGAGTATGGATATCCGATTTTTATGGATTGTAGAGAGTGGAAGAGAGCTGAGTATTTCATCGAAGGAAAATAATTCAATCAATACCAGTGCGTATCTAGTGATTTAATTTGTGGGAATCCTAAATATTCAAGATGGGAAGGTGAAGATATCAATGATTTATAGCAGTTTAATACTTTAATCAATTTCAGATTCTATGTTTGAATTTGTTTAAAATTTAAATTTCAATAAATCTCGGTAGTGTCTAAATAGAATTTCTTAATTAAAAATTTTTAAATCCTCAAAAGTTACGTAACGAGAAAAAAATTGAATAATTTTGACCTTCTCCCCGTTAGTTCCTTACGTAATTCTTTAAAAATATCTTTGATACAGATATTTTTCAAATTTAACTTACCATATTATAGCAATAAAAATGATTTCATTTATTATAATTTATGTTCAATAAAATAATGTTATTTAAAAATTAGAAAGTATACTAATTTATATCAAAATGTTAACTACTTTCACTTGTAAGTAACCTCTAATTAAACTTTTAAAAAATCAATCTTCAAACCTAACCTCGAACATTCAAAGCATGCTACGATTGGTCTTGGGATAACTCCATTTTCCAATGTAATAACCGATTTAGTTTTCAGTTCTGCATTTGTTTTAAATGTATCTATAGATATGCTAAAATATCAAAAAATTTTCGGCATTTACAAAAATAACGCACTTGGTAATTTGATTCCAGGAATTAAATCTTTAGTTAACTCAAACTCTTTGGGATTTAAACATTGAACTACGTCTTGAATGTTTTGCAAAGCTGTCAGTTTTTTATTTTCAGTCAAATTATCAGCCTTCCTTTTCTTATTCGGTATTTCATCAGAAAGCATCTCAGTTGTTATTTCAGAAGATGCAGAACTACTGCTATGCACAGAACGTTTAGAAGTGTTTGATAGTCCGTGACAACCATTGGTAATTCCATTATTACCACTTTCATTATCGTTTCTTGCATTACTACCGGTGCTTACAGATGAATACTTGTCATCTTCTTCTTTCATTATAGCAGTACATCTATTACAATACCATACTCCTACTGGAGCTTCTTCGTTGTCTATTGGTGGATCTAGACATTCTAGATGAAAACTTGCCGGGCAACGATCACACACCAATCGTTCACCTTCAAACGTACCACAACTGTCACAATATTCGTGGCTATTTGACTTGGGTTTTTTCCAGCTTATATTACTATTTTTTAAAGACTTGTCATTTTCATCAAAATTAATTGCCATAGAAAATGTATGGCAATCTTTTATACTAATCTCATTATTTTGGTTATATTGTAAATTTTTAAAATAAGCTTTGCCAAATCTTGAATTTCCTGATGGTTCAACAGATGGGGGTTTGAATATTTTTTGGATATCATCAATAAGGCTATCAGATTTTGATAAATCAAGCTCAAAGGTAGTCATTTAAATATGCAACAGCTCTAAAATTATAAAAAAATTAAAAACTAAAATTTGTAAACTGTTTAAAAAAGATATTAGTTATTAGCTTTAAAAGACAATTAGTAAATAATATTATTTAAAAATAAAATAAAATGAAAATTATAAACCCGCCACTTTCTTTAAAACAAATAGATTTTAAACAAAATAAGATGAAAGTTTTATTAAATAATTTTAACAATTTACTAATAAATGAATTACATTCATTTATATAAGGTAGTATTTATGATTTTCATAATTATTATAAAAAGCCAAAGTATTAATTGTTATAAATAATATGTTATTATACAAAAATTTTGGGTTACCTTAAATTATTGTATAAAAATAAGTGTGATACATGCATTATTTATAATTTTTCTTTATTAATTTCAACAGATTTGTCAAAAAAAATCATATACATTCAACTCAGTTTTAAAAAACCTAATTTCCTTTATGAATTGTATTTATTAAAATTTTGTAAAAAATACCAACACAAGATAATTGTAAATATCTTAATTCTCCCATTTTTAAAATTTTTGCCATTTCTTCAGCGACTTGATTCTTCATTCTTTTTTTCGCTATAGAAAATGAGGTTTGGTTTGATGAGGGGATAAGAACCTTAAGATTGGTGTGTTACTACAAGGTGAGAGATCTAGCCTTGACTAGTCTATGCATACAGGCTTTTAATTCAGCTTTCTAGGCAACGTTTGGACTGTTACAAATGGTTATAAGTCTGCTAAAAAAGAGCTTTGTTGCCAAGACTGTTCTGGCTAGACGGATCACCGGTCCAGTGAGCTGCCCATAGAAATCTGTGCTTATCTTTGCTTAAAGTTGGTCCCATTTCATTCTGATGATTTCAATTGTTACTTCTTTGCATATTTTAATTTCTATTAGTTCTTTTAATCCGAGAAATTATCAATATTAATGCTCATCATCCCCGTGTTTCAATAGTTTTGACGACAAAATACATCTATTTATATCTAGTCTTGTACATCAGATCTACTTTATGTTGTTACATTCATTGACTTAGTAACGGAGAAAGATATTGCAGTGTTGGGCCAGAACGTAAACGGCCTTGAAAAATGTTTAAATGGATCAGAAACACACACGCAAAAATAACATGCAATTTAAATAAACCTGGAAACACCAATTAAACCACATAAAATCTGAGAAATAAAAGAATTAAATATAAATTAATAAACATAAAAATAAATTAAAATATTAACAAAATGCACCAAGATCCGCACGATAGTTACACAAATATAACAAGAAAACACAACAAATTCGACGAAATTGAAAAAATTAATAAAAGTTCATTAAAATGAAATTTAAATCGAAAAATTTGAATTAGTAATAATTCAATAAAAATTATAAATAAAAAATTATAAAAATAAATCGAAAAATAATAAAAATAAATAATAGAATTTGCTAGAAAATAACAAGGTCGAATTCTGTTTTACTGCATCAAATTTCACACGTCATACAAATAGGTATAAATACTGATCCATTTTCACATTTAACTTAACCATTTGTAACCATTTTTAGTAACCATTTTGAAAATTGTTTAAAACCATTTTCTAACTAGCCACGTTGAAATTTACCTTTCAATCGTTTTGAAAATTATTTTAGAAACTATCTCCAAGTCAATTTTCGATTTTTTAGGTGAGAATTATTTATGGTGGAATCCCTCTTTCCACGTCACGTTCGTTGCATCTCGATAGAGCTCTGCTCGGCGTCGACGTGGGGAGAGAGGTATTTTGTTTTATGCTATGCTATGTTATTTTATGATATTTTATGGATTGTCAACGAAGGGTAATTCTGTTATTTTGTCCTAATTAATAAATATTAATAATATACATAAATTGTTTGATATATTTATTTTTTTTATAAACTAAATGTCGAGATTTTTCCGGCCCACAGCCGACACATAACGCAAGTAAATAAAATCTACATAGTACAGAGGCATGTAAGTGCGTGGAAAATCGCCAATGATATGTACCCGTGAAGACTCAGCGTGCGCAACGCAGCGGTCGTAACGTCAATATTATCCCTATAGCTGAAGCGAGAAATAAGGAAGAAGTCTCTGGCTGCTTCCTCGTTCCTCAATTCTGTAAAATCGACCTAAAATTATGTTACATACGGCTTAAAATTATCACACCGAGTAGTCCAGTGGGCACTCAATAAATATAATATGAACACAATATGCGTCTAAGGCCTATTAAAGGGAAAGGGTACTTGGGTTAAATTAACTGAAATCGTTGTTATAACTATTTTGGATTAATATTTTGAAATAAATAAAATTTATTGGGAACCATTGAATTCGATTAAATTGAAATTATTGAATAAAGTTAAATTAACCATTGATTTTAGAAGTAAAGTGTTTTACGGCTTAAAATTTCAGTAAAGATAATTCATAATGATCGTAAATTATTGATTAACATTAGGGTAATGGCAAATAATTTCATCAATTAAATTATTATAATTCATTTCCATAAAAGTAATCTGATCTTCGAGTAAAAACGAGTAATGTATTGATCTAATCAACCCCCGATAGCAATGAAAGCAATTAAGAATCGAATTCATTGATTTCAAATAAAGAAATATATCGATTAAACGTAAAACGATTCTCGAATAAAAGTATGGGATTCCTTAATTAAATTGTTGATTCAAATTAATGTAACACTACATAATTCACTGTTAATTCAGTTTGATAAAATTGAAGAAATGATTGAGCAATCCAAGTATTTAGATTAAATTGTTGATTAAAAATAAAATGAATACAAATAAAAACATCGTTGATTAAATTGAATCAATTTATTGGTGACAATTGAGATGATTAAATTAGTCCAAATAGCTATTGCGTAAAACCCAGATAATCTAGTTTTGGTAAAGCAAAGTATTGAATAAGAATAAGTAAAATAAGTTCTTTAACGAGCTATGATTAGTAGATGAAAGTAATTCATAGATTAAGACTAGAGATGGATTGAATAACCGTACAAATGTAAATTAAAGTAAGACTGAATGCACGGATTTAAAACTATTAGCATTAAAATAACTTTGTGGGCTAGAGTAATAGTTGATCCAATTAGCCTTAGGGAAAACTATTAGCAATTTGAATAATGGACATCAGAATACATTACCGATAACACGACCCCTTAGTTAAAACCAAAATAAATTCACAGATTCGGAAAAGGTTTTCTTCAATTCTTATAAATTCGGCAATTACAGCAAACTGATTACAGATAAAATGAACGAATTATTACGTAAATTAAATTAGTAGGATTGGAAAAATCAAAGTTTAGGTCAAAAGTGAATTTATATTAATATCACATTAAATTCCACGCTCCAACAAAGGGTATCGCATCTATTTAGGAATCTCGGTAAACGTAGAAGTTTTCCTAAAATTTATTAGTAAAGTACATTCAAACTAGTCAACGAAATACCTGACCGGAAATTGAGATAAGCGAGTGTAGGCGAACATTGGACCAGTAATTCTGAAAATATGACACGAATAATACAATCACCGGATGTAAACAACGTAAATCACCTTTAGTCAACCGCTTAAGTTGTAATGGTAAAATCCGCCGGAAATCATTCGCCCACCAGGATACACCCACACGCGACCAAGTTATCTCGGATCAACATCCGGCCTAAATCTTAAAGTTCGAACAACGGTAATTAAAGTTAGTAAACAAACTTTAAGTCAATGTACAAATTCCCTTAAGTCAATGTACGAGTATCCGCCTACATGAAAAAATCTTAATGTTAAGATGCATATATCAAATAAGTTAAACAGCAGGTTATCTCATCCATGTGATTAATTATATATCACCCCATGAAGAAGTACACCCAAGAGCCAGGTCGGTAAAACTTGTAGATAAACCGCTCACCCGTTTCACAAAGTTACGACGGAAAGTGACGCTAATAGAAATCAATAGGATTAATTTGTATAACACCCCTACTAGTAACATAGACACAATCTGCTTGCTAATAACTTAGAATAGTAAATCAATCGAACCTAATAGCAGTAATGTTTAGACATGTCGCCCAAACGAACTACCCGTCGAGAGACCGCCAGACAGGAACAGACAGGAGTCCCGCCGACCACGAGGATACTCAATCAGTTACAACGATCATGTCTCTCGGAACGGCAACATCCAGCTGCGGAGACCTACCTGCACGCACAGGACCTCCTCACCCAATGGGAAAGGGTGCAGGAGCAGGTAGATTTACAGGTGGTTAAGGCAAGGATGTATCTTGCGAACGTGGTGGAAGACATCCTTGCCGGGCGGATTGCAGTCGCCTATCCACCTCATCCAGTTCGAGACACCAGAAGACCCTATACCGTTGAGGCTCTCAAACGGAGCCTGAAGAGATATTGTCCGGACGAGTAAACCAACAATGACAGACTTTATGTAATAACTGATTGAAAATATTAGAAGATTACGTGTTATTTTTTTTCTTCTCGCTAGAGTTATTCGTGTTTTGTTTAACGAAATAAACAATTATATAACTTGATCAATAATAAATTAACCTCATCTATTTGATTGTAGTAATGCCTTCTTTACAAATCTTACAATCTGAATTGGACCGCGCGAGGCAGACGAATGCAGAGCTACTCAGTCAGGTCCTGCAATTAACTCGCGAGGTGCAGCAGACCAAGGCGACCTGTTTAGACCCTAAACGGACGAAGATACTCTACCAACGACTCACCGCAGCTCAAAAGGGCTGGGCCGAAGAACGCCAGCTCAATCGGAGTCTGCGCACGCAGATTCGGGGACTCGAAGTCGCCCTAGCGGTATGCCGGGAAGGTGAAGCGGTAACTTACCCGCTCATCTTCGCCCCAACCCAAATGCCGCAGACAACCACCAAGCCAACAGAACAACCCATCAATAATCGTCGACCGGGACGTAAGGAACGTGCCCGACGTCGAGCAACACAACTTCAAAACGTCAAACAGTAGATATTCCACATGTGATTGATTCAAATAGAGTAGTTTTAGCCTTAGTTGAGTCGTTTCTTTGAAATTGCATGTCAGTATTGTCACAAGTAACCTTATTACGTCTCAGTTTTCCGCAGTCAATTAAGAACTAATCCTGAATAGTTATGAGGGACCGAGCAAAGCGAGCATGGGTCTTCTATCGACAGCTCGTGAACCCGAGGATTGTCCGAGCAACTACAGTACTAGCACATGGTACTCAATTTTTGCGGGCAATCCACCACTTGAACACATTACCAACGTTGCTTAGCAACGGGTGCCAAGTGGCGGTTAGTATCATTTTGTATGGCGTTACTAGGGTCACCAGGAGGATAAGCAGGATTTGAAACCCTGTAACCCACCAGCAGGCACGTTCCGTCTTTTTCGGTTTGAATCTTTTCATCTGCGTGACCCTCTTCTTATTGGTCAACTTGACTGGAGTAAAAACCAGATAGTGCGTGTTAATATTGCCCTCCGGGCTGACAGATAGCACAGTTTCCAAAGCTTGCTTCTGTGTTCATTGTGCTTGGACGGCCTGTCACTCTATTCCAAATGCTACTTTTATTTCTTCCAGTTTTCGATATGTTTTTCATACTTCTAATGTAACCGCAATATTTTTTCGTGTAAATTTTCGTTCACGCCTCGTAAATTCGACTTTTCCGCTTTAAGGTAGCTGGTTAGTTTGGACACTGAAATCAAGTTATTGTCAATTCATATTTATCAGACAAGGATTTGGAAAAAATAGAAAGATTTGTGATGTGAAAATGACTGTTTCTTACTAATTTTATCATTTCCAACACAAACTATAACGAAAATAAACTACTTTTTATTAAAAATTTATTAAATAACACGAAATTGGCCAGATGTGGACGGTTTCTCATCTTCAAAGTAAAATACAATATTATTCCGTTTACTACGTCAATAGGTCGCTTGCTTACTTGAGCATATGATCTCTCAGTAGATGTGTTGAGCAATTGCAATTTTCACACAACATCGGTTATATAACTTGCTGGTTGTTCTTTTATAATCATTATTCTATAGTGTGGATATTTAATTTTTTATGTGATCGGTGTCAATTCTTGGCCTATGAGGATGTTTATCAATTACGACGTCTTTGATCTCAGTAATTCTAGTTCAGAAGTGGTCTTGGAATTTTACAGGTCATGATTATTGACTTAGGTTTCTTTGCATATCACGGAATGCATAAAAGCAGGCAGATATGAGTTCACTTTTGGGGATATGATTATCATGAACAGTTTATGTAGTAGAACGTAACCATTTTATGTATCTATAAATTTGTTATTGTTTTTGATATTGTTTTAGTTAATTTTTAGTTATTGTGATTCTTTTTTAATACATTTTAATGTGTGAAGAGAACATCTATGACACCTTTCAGATTCAAGTGGAACGAGAGTATAGATGACTTTGACCTCAAATGGCACTCCTTATTATGTAATAAGACCTTAACCTTAATATTGTATTCTTCTAAAACAGTAGTCAAGTTGTTGTGAATTCCGAGTTGTATTGTTGACGTGCTATTCTTCCGGAAGGTTTCTAATAAGCACTCAAGTCAGTGTAGTGTTATTGAATTATCGGTGTCACTGTAAATTGGTAGTCAGCTGTGTTAATAAATAAAATTTTGTATTGCCTGTAGTTTGGTATTGTTGTTAAACACGATACACTTAGAATAAGATCGATTATCAACAATATTAAATTTTACCAACAACCCCATCAGAATAATCAATCCAAAGACGTAATAGGTGAATTTTTCTTCGATTCACTTGTGATTGCAATTGTTGGCGAATAGGGTGGATTTTTATTTATTTTTTCTAAGGTTTTTGTGTATCTACCCCCTAAACGCCATCAAGATTATTATTCTATTCCTCCTATGTACCCATGGTGATTGCCATGTTGGTACTGTACATAGAGGTTGAAAATTCATGAGCAGGTGAGCTCCATTTCTAGAACTACTCCTCATGATATTTTCACTTTCGGGTTGTGGACTGCCAATGGAAGGTCTTACGTCTTTCTCTTTCTAGATCCTGGTCCTTACTCGTCTATTCCTACAATTTCCATACTTATTTGTCATCTTTACGCGTTATTTATAAATGTATCCTTCAAAAGTTTGGGCAGCGTTCCTCCCTTATATTTTGGTAAATTTCCTATTTCACTTGTTTAATCACTGTATTGACTACATTTTGTCCTAGTTTACCCTTTATTTCTTCCTATATTAAAAATTTGATTAACAATTCCTTAACTCCCAGTACATTTCCCATGATTTTAAATAGTTACAACCCTCTGCGGTCACTTTAATGAACGCTACTCTCTTCTGCCAGATTATATCGTTCAACTTTTGGAAAAAATACTTTCAAATTTACTTTCCTGTACTATCTTATCCTTTCCTACTTGATTTTTAATTAATTTTCCGTAAATATTTAAAATTTTCCCTACAAAACCTTATTCCCTCTTAACTAAAGTCGCACTTCCCGAATTTTAGGTTTTCTGCTCGCCTCGACCGATATTTCTATCGACCGTTGCGAGTCGTTCAACGATGCCCTGCGTGGAGGTCCTGCGCCATTTTGCCAGACCCTGCTGCGAACCGACCGAGGTTTTGATAGGGCGCGACCCACAATCACAACTAGGAAACTTAATCTACCAGCCGGACCGGGATATGACTAATTGATAGCTATTTCAATACATATATATAAATAAGGTTTTAAGGGGACTTGTCAGTGGCACCAAAAGATTCCACGACCATCCAGAATAAAATCAAAATAACAAGACTTTAACTTCAAAATATATATTTATACAAGAAAACAATACTTACAATCCACAGTCATGCAACCAAATTGGAAAATTTGGCATAAAAATTCTTGTCTAAGAATGACTCACAGTTCGTCTAAAATTTCTACAAATTTTTTGCCTGACTAAAATTGTCTAAGAAAGTCTAAGTCTTGTCTCTAAATTGTGAAAATGACTGCTGTATATATAGTGTTTTTGTGTCTGTGTGCGACCAATGGGCGATTTTTAGGGCTTTTTAATTATTTTATTTATTTCGAAATATTTTTGTAATTTTTTATATATTTTTCTTTATTTTTTGATATATTAATATTTTATTGTTGGATTTTATTTTTATTATTATTTTATTACAATATTATTTTTTAACCCCAATATTTTGTTTTCTGGTCGCCTCTTCTGCCTGTGTTTTTTCTAAACCTTTTTTTGCAAGGTTTTGGCAGTTTATTTCTTTTCTCGTATGTTTCTGTATGCAGCTGTAGGCTTTTTCAAGGATTTTAATTAATTATTTGTTTTTATTTAATTTTGTTATATTTTTAATTTGTTTTAATTAATATGTTTTATTTTATTTTTGGTCTCTTCTTGCGGTGCGTGCTTATGTTACAGCAGCCATATTGACAATTTCCAAACGACATTAATTATTTTGTTTTAATTTTGGCTCTGAGCCCAACACAATGCTCTTAAGAAAACCGTTCAAAAAATGTAAAAACTGCTCTCTATTTGAAACGATTGACTTATGATTCGTGTTATTTTATATAAACATCTCGGTACATCACATATTGTATGGGATTTATAATCACCTGAATTTGGTACTTCACATGTTCAATTTTTATTCAGTAATGAATGGTATCAGCAAATATGTGGAGTTGCTTTAACTTCTTCTTTAGCACCAATGATGATATCAATATTTTTGGCTGGCTTGAAAAGAAAATTGATTCTTTCTAATTTGAGAAATATGAAAAGTAATAATAACATATATTAAAAGAATCACACAAAATTGGCTCTGATTTAAATTAAAGAAAAACACCAATCCAAAATATATATTCAGCTACAATATATTTCGACAGAATTGCTGCCTTCGTCAGGTAGTCTTAAACTTTAAAATGTTTAGAATAAACCATTTTTATTTAAACAAATTTCTGCTTTTAAATTCTCAAATTATTTTATCTAATATAATTGATTTGGTTGCCTTCTTGGTTTGATTTCGATTCGTCTGATTATTATATCGATTAACAATATTTTATAAATCCAGTACGCAAGTTTTTCCCTTGTTTCAATTTCCAATAATTTGTCCTTGTAATTTCTTCTCCCTTCTCTTTTCTTGTCTCTTGTACAAGCTCGTGTTTAGCTTTTATATTTTTGATACTTATTGATAATAGATTTTTTTCAATCTGATTCATTGGTCACTCTGTAATCCCTGACAGCAGTCGAGATATACATTTTTTAACGATGCCATTTCTCGGCTTTCCAATGTCTTTTTTCCTTTATCTTGAATGGGATATTGAGATAACATGAAAAATTTTTTTCCTTTGCACTTGTACTTGTTAATTAGAAATGACCTTCTTCTATTCAAATGTCTGCTTTTATTGGTTTTCTTCTATTCCTTTCTCATTTTTCAATATCTCTTTTCCACTACTATTTTACTGAGTTCCCTAAAAATACCCCATTCATTTTATGCACTTAATAATAATTTTATTATGTTATTTAGGTATTTGAATTTACCACAATAACACAGTATTTCTTTATCTGCACCTTTGCGATATTACTAAGTCCAGAGATGATAGATCATACTTTCTTGTAAGCTTATTAATTAAAATTGGCTAATATCAGGTTTCATTTGTTCTCAGACCCAACTCTGTTTTTCAAATATGGATACACTTTTGTTTGCTTCGACTACCTCATACACTTTGACTCACTAATCAACCTTAACTTTCTTGTCAACTTCGAAACAGACAACAAACTAATCATATTAAGTTTTAAGCGAATAATTATTTTATTTATTGCTACCCTACTTGGATAGGCGACATTTCGACTCTAATAACCCTTAAAACTAATTTTGGTTTATTGATCTAATTATTTCCCCGGGTTTTCTAAATGCCTGATAAATTTATTCATTAATTTTTATTTATTGAATATCTTTCCTGGAGACTCCCAGTAATTTTATATTAGCATATTTGTAGCAGCCTCCTCATTTACTCATACCTGTTTCCTCCGTATTATGCCAATTTTTAGTAAAAATTTTTGTTGTAAATATTCCAATTGTTATTGATCTTCTTTCCACCCTGCGTGCACTAATTCCTGTTGCACCAGTCTACACAACCTCAACAATACGAATACGGAAGGCAAAAGGTGTATTTTGGTAAAGAATAATGATTAACCTAATCCCGATTTCGATATTCAAATTTTGTGAGCTCAACATAATATTTACAAACCCAAATTCAAAAATAAAACTAAAAATTTATTTACATCAAAAATTTACGAAAATCAGCATTCGATTTCTTAGCCTCGGCGATATTGCCATCCTGACTATCCGAACTAGCCCCATGGATAATTTTCTTTTGCGTTGCCATTGGTTTCAATCCAACAGTACGCGGTATCATTCCGATAGGGGGCTTGAAATCAATCGACTGAGATGAGGATTCGCCGTCTTTTTTAGGAGATTCCTTAACAGGTGGCTTACTTAGATTCACCTCGATTACTCGATCTCCGATTTCCATCCCATCGGTTCCAACCAGCGCCTTTGAGGCGTCATTCTCATTCGAATACTCAACATAGGCGATTCCTTTAGGAAGTCCACTTTTGAATGTGACCAATCGTATTTCTTTTAGAGCTCCGAATTGTTTGAAAATATTTTCCAGCGCATATTTCGTGACATTTTTCGGGAGATTTTTTACAAACAGTTTGTTGGCTTCGACGACTCCAACCGAATAGGAGAAGGAATGTTTATTCGACGAATTGCATCGACTAACAAACATCGGACGTTCCAGTAACAGTTCCCGTTCCAGTTTCAATGCCTCTTCAACTGTAGATTGCGAATCAAACTGAATGAACGCAAATCCTCGAGATTTGTCGTGGGAATCTTTCTGGATTCGGATCTCAGCGATTTTACCGCATTTTTCGAATTTCTGCCGCAAATCATTCTCATTGACGCTGTATTTCAAATTGCTAACGAAAATCGTTTTCTCTTCACACCTTTCAATTGGCTGTTCAATGCTCACCGAGGCCGTTACAGTTTCGGTCGATAATTCCTCGGAAAATTTCACTTTTTTTGCTTTCAATCCAGAGCTTTTATAATCGGGAGTTTTTCTTTTCTGTGGCTTTGTTGGGTTTTCTGCTTCTTCTTTCATTCGACGCTCAGAGATCTTTTTCCGCTGGGTATCGATTTTTTTGGTGAATTGCAAATATGTTTTCAAATCGCTTTCTTCGGCAACTATTCTCAGAATTCGTTCACAGAGGTATTCCGGATAATCGGTGAAACAATTGACTGCGGTGTTAGCGAGTCGTTTCAAGTGTTCGAAATCACCGAATTTTCGTTCAAATTCAATGTTTTCTAACCATAATGACGAGTTGGAATTGCCTAGAGATTTCATGATTAAGCTCCACAACTCTCGAGATTTTGGCATGTTTCCAGCATATTTAGCCTCAATAAAGGTCCAATATTTCACCAGAGAACACTGGGGATCATAATCGATATAATTTTCAATGGTAATTAGTTTATCAAATAGTTCTCTGATAATTGTTAAATCAACATTGTCCTTGGATTGCTTATCAAGCTGTCTTTTTTCAAAATCCAAATACGCTTGCCATAGAGGGATAAAAGGAGTTTGATCATTAAGATTTTGACGAAATATCAGATTGAATGTTGTTCTAATCTCATCGACGGAACAATTATACATTTCCATGTGACGTACGTAGCCAATCCACAACTCTAGGCTAGATTTGTAGTTTCTTACTGCTCTTTGGTAGGCTTTAAGAATTCGTTCTTCGTCTTGCTCAAAATGTTGACTAAGATACTTTAAATAACTAATCCAAATATTTTGACTTAAACATAAGTCAGTAATGGCTCTTTCATATAAGTTTAATATTTCAATTTTTGAACAATTGGATTCAAAGTATTTTAAATATTCTATCCAATGCATTTCTTTACTTTCAGGAGAATCTGAAGTTGCATTTGCAGCGTATTCAGTTTCAATGTTCGCTATTTTATCTTCAAATGGAAGATAATTAATTAACTTTTGTTTAGATAATTCATGTTTAGCACAGATTTCATTTTCCCATTCCTTATTTTCTTGATTCCACTCAAGAAATTCTTTTAACGTTTCATCATTACTTTGTAAAGAGAGAGATAATTGTCTTAAATATATTTTGTATATTCGTTCCTTTTGTTCATTACTTCCATCATCTACAAAAGGAGATTTTTCATAAATAAGATAAGTTCCCCATATTAAGTATCCTTTAGTTAAATGAGTCCCAACTTGAGCAATAGCAACTTCAAAAAATTGTCTAATTTCTTCTTTATCAGTTAAATATCCTAACATAAATTGGCAATATTCAAACCATACATCGACACTTTTATAATCTTCAATTGCACGAAGGAATATAGCACGTATGAAATCTTTGTCTGAATTAATAGACTTTTCATCATTGATCCAATCAATCCACATTTCAGGGGACAATGGATAATAAATATGCATAGTTTCTCTTGATTCTCTTGCTTCAATCATCTTTTCTGAATGTTTTAGTGCATTAATTAACTTACAATGAGAATCATAATCAAGAGGATTTTTTAAAACATTTTCTCTATACATATCAATTTTCATAATTTCCGCTGAAAAATCTTCTGATTCCGAATCACTACTAGACAAATCATCATCGATCATATGGAACATTTTTAAATGTTTTCTTTATAAGACAAATTCGATTTATTAGCAAATTAATTTATTAAAATTTAATAATTTTTCAAAGTTAAAACTACAATAACATATAAAAACAAAATAATTTTATTTAAATTATATCGAGATTTTTTTATTAAATAATTTAATCAATTTCACATTTATAGAACAACTTTTAATCAAATAATCCGTGTAATTTTATTGTTTATTACAAATAGATAAATATCAATATAATCTTAAAATTTTAACACGACCACTTGACTAATGATGGTGACCGGCAATCTGCCACAATTGATTTGATTGCCTTTTCGGCTTGATTTGGGCTATAAAGTACTTGTGATTATTGTAAAAATTTTCCTCCAAATTATAAATTCAGTAACCTAATTTACCACTATTTCACTTTTATTCTCTGATAATTAGATTGTATAATTTATCCTTCTGTTGGGGTTGTCGGTGAATTCGAATAGAAATTATTGTCAATTTGACTCCAAGCGTGCTTTTAAACAACAGTAACGAACTCCAAATGATATAAACTTTATTGATTAATGCACTTTATCTCCGCTTTAAAATGACACAACGAATTATCAATCAATCACAATTAGTGCTTATTGCGACCCTTCTGGAAGAATAGCACTTTTCGGATCAATTGGCTTTACAATCACCTGACTACTGCGGTGGGTTTCTGAGATCGGTAACTCTGATTTAGTTGCTTTGCTTTGACCTTGCCTAATTTCTGTTTCAAATTTCTCTTTAATTCCTTTTTGTCTTTCTTTGTCTCCTGCAAATTTCTTGTCTCTCGCAATTTTTGTCCTAATTTTTTGTGTGTCACGATTTCAATTGCGCTTCCTTTTTATACCCTATCATTCAATAACACTTACTGATGTCGAATCGAATTTCTGATATCTTTTAACGCTAATTCCTTTTGGGCCTCCATAATCACTGACATCTGTCCAGATATCAAATTTTTTGGAGATGCCCTTTCCGGATTCCCAAACAACATTTCTTCCCTTATTTTGAAAGAGCTTTCGTAATAACGTGCGTATTTTGCTTTTGTTTTTGTTTTCCAAAATTTGCACTTGTTAATTATAAAGGACCTTCTTTGATTTAATTGTCTGTTTTCTCTTATTCCTTTCTCGTTTTTCAACATTTCTTTTTCATTCTCTTTTTATTAAGCTCCAGAACCACATCTTACCACTTCTCATTGTTTCCCCCAATCATTTTACATTATTTTATTCCATTATTTAGGTATCCTCAACAATTCTTGCATTTTTATATCCCTTCTCTTTTTCTCTCTTTGCAGTAGTTTGTGTCTAGCTTTTATACTTTATCATTTAATGACACTTATTTATAATGCATTCATTACCCAACCTGTTGCGTTATTACTCCTGTGGGGTTAGTGGTATAGATGACCTTCACCCCATTACATACAAAATGCTTTTTCGCCCGCCAATGGTTACCCGTTGCTAGGCAACGTTGGAACTGTAACCACTGGTCACAGGACCTCCAAAGGTGAGCTCCGATATCAGAACTGCTAAGGTTTAGTCCTATGTCGGGTTCAGCGGACTGCCGTTAGAAGGCCTATGTCCGTCTTATCTTTCAGGTCCCTTAATTACTTTCTCTTTACTATTTTTCTTTACTACATTCACTCGCAAATATCAACACAATAAGCTAAAACAATTTTATTTATTATCAACTAAATGGGTTTAATTTAAAAGACACGACTTTGGTAGTTCATTTAGGCTCACAAAATTGAGTGTTTCTACGACTTTTGTCAGTAAAGTTCTATCGTGGATGTCGGCTAGCATATGTGTGGTCCCCGGTTTGGCGGGATCCAAGTCGATTTCGGAGGGTTGGCTGAATTAACCTTTCTGGTAGAACCAATTTAGTTGGGGCTGACATTTGTAATAACCTTGGGTCATCCAACTCGAAAGAGACTCCGTCCTCTGGAGTAAAGCCATCTGTACTCGGGATAGCTCCACTTGCTATATCCCGGTTTACCTGAGCTAACCGCTGTCTGGCTAGAACTGCCTTCCGATGATATTTGCGTTCCATTTCCTCCATCTTCATTGCCGTAAATTCGGCTCGCTGGCGAGGTTCTTGCGCTGGATTTCTGCCGGGCTCGCGCTTAATGGCGATGCTCGGTAATTCCACTTCCGCTGCTCGGTATTCGGATCGTCGAGGCCAACTTGAATCTCCATAAGTGGATAGGAGGTATCCATTATCCCATAATACTTGGCGATACCGCGTGGCAAAAGCGCTCGAAATTTGAAGAGTTACCGGGGAGTCATCGCTCCATCCTCCATATGGGTCTCTACAATCTGAATAAGCAAATAGGTTAATCATAAAATGGTTTCTACAAACACTATTCATGGGTAAAAGTAATACGTGTTATGAGAATGAATTATGCTAATTACGTGTTTCTACATGGTTTGATTTTAGTGTGAAATTAATAAGTATGAAATCACGAAAATTACCTCGCTGTTCTTCCCCACTCGACATAAGGGTGTCATTATTTGAGGTGCGTCCCTGTCTGGAATCCCTCGTTCGTTTGCAACTATGTTCGGCGTTCATTGATCGAGAGTTCATTGTAAAGATTTAGTATGACACCTAAGGAATTGTTAGTACTTTTATAGATAAGAGTTTGGACTTATGGTGACGTGTTTAAGTCAGAAAATTCAGAAAGATAGCTGTTATCTATTTACCATTAATTGTTGATATTTAATTAATTCGGTTCAGCTCTTTTGAAGCGGTCACCGACGTCGATGATTTTGCATTTTAATTATGATTATGTATCTGTTCACTGGTGAGTAAGCAATTTGAGTTTTGCTGTTATTTACTTAACATTTGCCGTCCGATATTGGGTCGATGTTCGTGAATCATTGTTCATGTTCTGCTTACCTTGTTAATAATTTGATGGATGATCTGTCCACGTTTTGTTTACAGATAACTGATTTTTTTAATCATATCTGTTCATCGTTGATTTTAATGTGGATTAATGCGTCAACTTTATATTCAACTCATGGAATGGACTCCTCTACTACTTCGTCGATGGATTAATTTTCCTCAGTCACGATCAGGGAACTCAGAACCAACGCTATCTGCTTCGGGTTCCGGGGGTTTCGAAAAATATTCCTGACGGAACTATTTGATTATGCATGCATATCGTGAGGAAGATCATTATGCAAGATGACTCGATATCCATATTTAGACGAAGAATCTGCTGGTGGTGTGATGACTTTCAACATTTGGATTCTGATGCAATATGATACGTAGTTGTCGCTTGCAATATTTAATTATTTTCGCTAATTTAATCGGGGTTTTTATTTATCATTTTTATCATTTTGTAAGGTACTTTATTATTTATTATCTGGGTGTAGTATCCGATTTCCATTCGTTGGTCTAGGCTGTTTGGCTAGCTGATTTGTGGCAACTAATCCTATTATTACTAGTCGTGACTGCGTTATACTGTGAACTATTTTAAGGTTACCTCAATTTGATCTCCAGTCTTATTATGGTGTTCGATTATTATTGACTACCTTATGATAACTAGGTTCTTTTAGGGTACGATCGCATTACGATGTTTGTTATTATTACTCCATTACATTGTCGTAAATTAATCTCGTTATGTTATTTAGTATCGTTACGTCAGGTTCAGTCCATTATTATTATTTATTGATTACTTTTTATTTATTATTGATGGTCTAATTATATTATTTTAGCCAATTTAATCATTAATCATCCTTTAATCAATCAATTGTATCTTTATCCTTCAACTAGTTAATAAAAATTATTAATTCCGTTTTCCGTTTGTTGGGTTTCATTAACCGGAATTGATTAAAGGACGATTTAATTGTGAATTATCTTTGAAATTTAATTTCCTTACATTACATAAGTAGTTTAACCATGGATTTATTCTATTTAATCGATTAACGACATTGTAATCATTTTATGAAAATTATTCTTTTTTGTCGCATCGATATTTTAATCATACATTTAGTTATTTTGGACAATTTTATCATTTTATTAAAATTAATTACTTTACTTCGCATCGAATTTTTAATCGTAGTTTTATGACTTTTGGTCCATTTAATGACAATGTTATCATTTTATTAAGATTAATTCCTTTACATCGTCTCGAATTCAAGTCCCCACTTCCCGAGCCTCATTATAGTCCTAAGGTTCTTGTGTTTATATTAGATTTTACGAGTGCCCACTGGACTACTCGGTGTTATCATTTTAGCCGATTTGTAGTTTGAAAGTTTAGGTCGATTTTTCGGGAGATGGGTGAAAGAGAGCCAGCCAAAAGACTAGTTCTCAATCTTTTCACCGCCCCTATAATGGATAGAATATTTACGTTCGAGATCCGTCGTTACGCACGACAGAGCTCTCACGGGTACACACTATAGGCGGAGAAACCGCACTTACACACTGTGACTAGTTGTGTATCGATTTTAATGTCTTGTGTATTGTGTGGCTGTGGGCCAGAAAAATTTCGACTCATTAAATAAATTCATCTCTCGAAATACATATATTGAAGCATTACAGTTAAAATCATAGTTGGCCATTAATTAATTTCATTCATTCAAAAATCATATGACAAAGAATTCCCACATACACGAGCCAGTAGAGCTTACCTGAAGATACTTGCGTTCGTGATGTGGAAATAGTTGCCGAGAGTTGTTTCTATCACTGAAAAGAGTTCTCCTGAATAGTCGTTATTCACTGAGTGAAAAAGTGATTAAACTTTGTGAAAATGGATTGGTATATATACCTGTTCTGTGACCCTAACCTTGCGTGTTAATTTTTATGCGTTAAAACAAAATTTGACCTTGCTATTATGTGTCTAATTTATTTCTAATTTTTTATTATTTTTCGATTTATTTGACAATTTAATCATTAACCAATAATTTTAATCATTTCTGACTAGAATTATTTTATTTTTGTTCGATTTCTTCATGAACTCTTTTAATTTTTCGTAAATTGTCACTTTTTAGGTCAAAATTTTGTTATTATGTTATTTCTATGTCAATTCGTGCATATCTTGGTGCATTTGTTAATATTTTACTTTACTTTTATGTTTTTCTATTTTATATTTAAATTATGTGTTTTCTCGCATTTTTTGGTGGTTACTTGATGTTTATGGGTCCGATTTTGAATTTTGCATGTTATGTTTGCGTGCTGTTTCCAATCCATTTAAACAAAATCTTGTACTGGCACAACACTCCATAATATATAATTTTTGGCTATACCATATCCCTTATCCTTACTTTTCTTTATATCGAGTTGGCCATCGAGATATAAAAGTAATTCCAAAGTTGTTTTTTGTTTTTGTTATTTTTCTTTTACATTTGCACTTATGGTTACCTGTTGCTAGGCCACATTGTAACTGTAACCATCGGTTATGAGACCGCCACATGTGAGCTCTATTCCCAGAACTGCTAAGACCCGGCCTCATAGCTGGTCAAACGAGCTGTCGATAGAAGACATGTACTAGATTTCCGTACTGTCCCTGTCTTTCTGCCTAGGTAAAGCTAATTATAAAACTGGTTATTGGCGACTTGATCCTTGAATCTAACATCTGTACCTTGTACTCAATGAACTCAATTAATTTTTATTAATCCGAAAACACAGAAGAACGATAAAAACAAAGGTTTAATTACAATTACATGATTTGATACAATTTCTCGTAGGAGTCTAGACCTCCCTTCAGTTGGTTTTTGGTTAGACTCGCAGTTCGATCCCGTTCTGCCTTTTCCGGCTTGTCTCCTTTGGAGAGACGTTTTCTCGTTACTCGCCGTTGCACGTTCTCGATATGATAACTGAGCCGGAGCGAACACCAGGGGTAGTTGACAGCATTCCCCTCCTGACTGGCTGTTAACTCCAAGGCTCGGATTTGGGTCCTTTGGGCCTGGTTTAGTTGGTTAGCCTCCTTCAGAGTGGTCCGACTGGCATCCAATTCTCGACAGATTTTCTTGACTTGTTTTGGCTCAAACCATGTAGATTTGAGCCTTTGCACTTCCCGGTGGAATATCCTTGGTTTTCTCGCCAGGAGTCCGATACTGAATCCAAAAGAAAGTTAAATGGCGTTCCCTCAGTATGTAAAAATGAAATCTGGGTTTATTGTATTTAACACTTGTTCAAATGGATGTCAATTATTACTGCTAAAAATTATACCATCTATAAAAATATAAAAGAAAATATTAAAAATTTCCGATTGTTAAGAAAATTGACATCGTCCATGATTAAATGTTACCGATAAAATATGAGGTTTAAAATTAACTATTTATTTAAATTCTTAGCTATGATAATTTAAGTAAGCCTTAACTCTAACGCTGGAATTAGCCATTTTCATTTTTGGTATTCAAATCCTTGCTGATGATACGCTAAGCAAAGTTTTCATCGAAATCATTAGTAGTGCCTGCTGAGTAATTCAGTTTAACGTATTCATAATTTATATCTAATCCATTTTTAAGAACAGCGTTCTACGAAATTTAACTAGATTACTATTATCAAAAATGTTTCGATTTCATATAAATAAATCAATTTTACATATACAGAAAAAATAACGTTTTCAGCTGCAACTTTTATTAAATTCACAAAATTTCTAAATTTGTTTTTTCAGTTACTAGTTGATGAAACGAGGTCTTAATCCTCGGAAATCATACCATGCGCTTTTCTTCCTTCTTGTAGTGGTTCTAGCCGTTCCAGCATATTTGGATTGATCAGTTCCTCTTGAATCATCATTTGGGTTGAGGCGGTCAGAGTCCTCAGAGTAGGGTCACTGAGATCAAATGATACCTCATATTTTGGAGTGTAGCCATCTGAACCCGGAATCTTTCCTGTCATTATCTCATGGTTGATCTTGTTCAGCTCCATTCGGGCCATTCGTCACCGTTGTTGCAAATCTCAATCTTCCTCATCCAGACGAAGCAATAATGACTCTACTCTCTGGTAGGCTTCTCTGGCTGGGTTCCGGCCAGGCTCCCTTTTGATGGCGACGCCGAGAGGATTCATACCTCCGATCGAGTCTAATTGAGCCGGCCACATGGAAGTTTCTGGTGTTGAGACAGTATATCCATAGTCGCACAGGATCTGGCGACCTTGTGCTGCTGCCATTTCGTTGAATTGAATCATCTGTCATCCCTGCGTCAGTCTTCCTGAAGAATGTAGTCCTACAAATTCTTGTAGATTAGTGTGTATAGGATAATTCAATAGCTTTTTATATATAATGAAGAAGTAATTCTAGATTCCCTCACTTTTATTGACGGGTGATCGGGGAATTAATTCGAGAATCATCGGGTTTGGCTCTCGGAAGTCCTTCCTCTGGGTCGTTCGGGTGGGTTGGCCACGGAATCTCTTCTCCGGACTCGGGTGTTGAGCGATTGGTTGAGAATTCATAATGATATGAATTCATAATGATATTTTTAGTATAGTTTATATAATATCATTCGCCACGTCATTTTGATTGTTAAAGTTTTGTTGCAGTGGTGTTTATTCATATTTTGGTTGTCATTCATAGCTTGTTATTATGTACCTCTGGTGTGTCATCCTTAGTGATAATAATTTCTCTTGTTCCAGTCACCATGGTATGTCCTGAACATTATTATTTTATCGATATTATTGTTCTCATTGTTATCAGTTTTATTATTACCGTGACTATTATCATTTTATTATTATCATTTTCGTTAAATCTCGTTCATCATTTTTAGCACTATTGATTTGTACCGTTTCAAGTTCATCTAACGTTCCACATCACTGAAACCATACTATCGTGCGTTGACGACTCAACATTCGCTTGTCAGGACAGGTTACTATTTTCATTTTTTATAATTTTCAATTTATTGATTGCTTATATATTGTTTTATGTGTTTGCATCGTGAATCAACATTCGCGTACCTGGAAATATATATATATATATATATATATATATATATATATATGCATGTGTTTATCCTAATTACGATTATAGTATCAAGTATAATGAAATGGATGTTACTGTCGTCTTCTGCATTTGTGGAAGGATTGAAACATGATGAACACATAGATACCTACTCACAGATTCAAACAGATATTTTCTTAATTTGGCGTAACGCTTTCCAGTGGTCGAGATTCAATAAGTAAGTATGTTTCAACTAGTTCTTATTATATTAAGTCTTTAATCATTTTAATTTCTATATTCAATTAATTAACCTTTCGAAAATTCTTCAATATGATTTAAATACCCTCTCACATGTTTAGGTCGGTATTACCAATTGGAACGTCAGACTTGGAATTTAACAGAATTTCCACTCAACTACTGGTGTATTCTCGCTATGGTGAATTTCTGTTTATATTTTCTGTGAGCATTAATGGTTTTTTAATTTTAATAAAATTTATTTGTTTGCTTATTTTGATTTGTTATTTTGAGATCAGTAGTTAAATATTTTGATTTAGTTTGGGTTAATTCATCTAGCAGCTGATAGTATATATTCGAATCAAGATGTTTTCTTCTGGCTTAATCTAAGTTTCTTAAATCTAACTCGACTATAACATATTGTCTTTTAATTTGCAGCGTACTGAATTTATTTACGCTATTTAGCTTAAACATAACGTCAATTCTAATTGGTTACATCTATTCGACTCTGTATGATTTTTTGCTTACAAATTCGAGAGTTTTAAATGTTAAAATCACTAACTTGTTTATCAAAATTTTAATTAAATCTTTAACTCCCTTTATTACTTCAAATGTTTAGTCATGATTCTGTTTTAATTTATGTTAGGAGCCTCAGTTTGAATCCCTCGACTTACTATCATTCGATTTCAATTATATTTAGGTTTAATTCATTAGTGGATGAGAAAGTTTCGTTGCAGTAATTTGAGTTATTCCCCGCTTTCCATACTTTTATTTTGACCTTAAGTTATTGATTGTGTTTATATTATATTTAGGAGTGCCCACTGGACTACTCGGTGTTTAGAATTTTAGCCGTATGTATAATTCATTTTATGTCTATTTTTCTAGCGTTGAGTGAAAGAAGAACGAGCCAAAAGACCCATTCTTCGATCTACCTTTGCCACTATAAGTTATCATTTTACTTTCAGATTCGCCGTTTACCACTGGCAAACCATCACGGTCACAGCTCAGTTGCAGATGAACTGCGATTACACGGAGCCATTGATTGTGTATAGTTACTTTTTTGTGAGATGCGTTGGCTGTAGGCCGGAAAATTTTCAACATGATTTTTATATATGATATAATAAAACAGTAAACCTGTCCGAATACATATAATTCATTATCACAATTATTATATTTATAGGCATATTTGACAAAAATTACATTAATAAGCACATTCATAGGCAAATTTGGCAATAGTTACATTCATAAGCACATTTGTAGGCATGTTCATCAAAAATTCCTCACTTCGTCTAACGTGAATCCTCGTATAAAATTAGTTCTGAAAAAGTAACTTCTCTCACACAAGCTTCCTGTATCACACAAAAGCGCTTCTGTTCAAGAATATTTTTGCTAGTGAAAAACGGTAAGAGTTTTTCACCAGGAAAAAGTGATTGAAATTATGTAAAAATGAATCGGTATATATACCTATTCTGTGACCCTAACCTTGCTTGTTATTTTTAGTGCGATAAAACAAAATTTGACCTTGAATTTATTTTTAATTTATACTACTAACTTTATCGTTTTTCTTGGGCTAAATAGCTAATTTATTTTATTTACTTTTAATTGAATATTTCTAATTAGAAATATTTTATTTTTAACCAGTTTTATTCGTTAAAATGCTGGTTTTCTACATTAGTATATTTTCGGTCAAATTTTTCTGTTATCTTGTTATTTTTGTGTTAACTTCGTGCTAATCTTGGTGCATATCTGTTATTATATTTATTTACTTTTATGTTTTTGATATTATATTTAATTACATTTTCCTCAAATTTTAGCGTTACTTATTTGGTGTTAATAGATCTGATTTTAAATCTGAGTGTTGTGTTTGCGTGCTATTTCCGATCCATTTAAACAAATTGTATTGAGCCAACATAAGTTATGACTCGCATCTTCCATCAGTTCTTCTCTTGATATATCTGCTTGCTTCAAGTTTAAATGTAAATTAACACTTCGATTATAAATTATTTCAAATGGTGAAAAACTGGTTGCCGCCTGCCGCCAGTAAATTTTGCTGAACTCTATTCTAGGCAAAAGTTCATGACAGTTGTTATGTTCACACCTGTCTACCAATTTCGCTGTAATAGAATCTCTTATCGTTAGTATTGCTTTTTACGTTATCCGTTTGATTGATACTCGTAAGGTGAGCTGAATTCCTGTTTGATACCAAGGGTTTCAAGTATTTCTTAAAAGTTTTACTTCAATATTCTGGTTTCTGTCTGTCAATAGGCTCTTTGGTTTTTCGAAACAATAGATCCTTCTCCTTTCTTCAAGATTGCAGTCAAAGAAATAAATTTGCTAGAACGATCAACCATTACTACCATATATTTCCCATAGTATTTCTCTTCATGTATGCTATATTCATAACAATTCATTCTATGAATTCAGACCAATACCTAAGGATAAATATTTTCTAGGTTCGTGTCTGATCGATCTTCCTTTTAGAATAGAAATCACAATATCGTAAACAAAGCTAAACTATCTCATGCATCTTCGGTCAGTAAAATATCTTTTCTGTGCTATAATTTTTTAATTCTAATGATGCATAATTCTTGGCGTAGGTTATTTTTTATATTGAATGGAAAACAATTTTTAATTATTTGAACACATTCATTTTCCAACATCTCTCGCAGCTCTCGAAATCTAATATCCCTTTCTACTTTTACTCTAATACATTTTCCATAGCTTTGTTGAGGATACCTAAATAATAGAATAAAATAATTAATAACCATGCAAAATGATTGGGGGAAACAATTATAAGTGATTAAGATGTGGTTCTGGAGCTTAATAAAAAAAGGGAATGAAAAAGAGATGTCAAATAACGAGAAGGGAATAAGAAAAAATTAATAAAAACAGACAATTGAATAAAAAAAGGTCATTTATAATTATCAAGTGTAAATTTAGAAAAACAAAAATAAAAGAAAAATTTGTACGTTATCCCAAAACCCCATTCGAGATAAGGGAAGGAATGTTGTTTGGGAATCAGGGAAAAGGCATCTCTAAAAAATTATTTATCTGGACAGTGATTATAGAGGCCCAAATGCAATTAGCAGTAAAATGTATTGGAAATTCTATTTGACATCAGTAGTGTTATTAGGGGACGGAGTATAAAAAGGGAACGTAATTGGAGAGAAAAGAGAAAAAGAGATTAGAGAGAAATTGGACAGAATTTGACGAATAATTGGAAAGGAGAAAATTACAGAAAATTATTGAAGAAAAGTATGAAAGAGAAATCTGGAGAAAACCCGAAGTTGAAAATATTAAAGAGAAGTTGGAATCAAGAAAGAGAGAAATTCGAAGCAGAAATCAAACGATTCGAAAACGAAAATAAAATAAAGAAAGTTGAAGAGACAACGCCGAAATTGTGAAAAAGGAAATAAAGTGAAATCAAAGCAATCAAATTTATTGAATAAATTCGAGTCAAAGCAAAGCAACTAAATCAGACTTATCGATCTCAGAAACCCGCCATAGTAGTCAAGTGATTGTGAAATCCAATTGATCGGAAAAGTGTTATTTGTCCAGAAGGGTCAAAATAAGCACCAAGTTGTAATTTTAATAGATAATTTTTTGTGTGATTTTAAAGTGGTGATAGTGTGTTAATCAATAAAGTTCATTATTGTTGTTTAAAAGCATGCTTGGAGTCAGATTGACAATACATCCTATTTAAATTCACCGACAACTCCAACAGCTTCTATTTTTGGATAGAATATACATAATCTTTGATGTTCCTTCTTTGGCTTCATTAAAAGGCTAAATCCAACTAAAAATTTGGGGGTGTGCTAATTATTTCAGTCATAGTCATAGTTTTACAAAGATTGAAATATACTGCATATGTAAGTCCTAAAAGAATGACATTGCAGAGAAAAATATGTATTTACCTTGCACAACAACCGTTTCGAGTTTTACATTTATTTTAAGGAAAGAAAGAAATATTTGTGAATATCAAGTTTTTGTAATTCCTACTGAAAATATACCGTTTAGAAGGCAATAAAAAACGCATCATTATGATATTTACAATTTGAAACAAGGACTTTCAAGTGTATTAAATTACAAAAACATTCTATTAATGATATAGAAGCATGAGGTATTCATAACTATTAATTTTAAAAAAAGTAAAATTCATTGGCAGAGGGAGACCCACTTTTTAATAATTACCTGCTCACTCTTTTGTCATGTTGTATTTTGCAAATGTCATAAAACGATTTAAAGTTGAAAATTCCTTTCTACAGTAGCTGTTGAAGTATGAATCATCTTGGCCCTTTGATAGAGCTGGTTTAGATTGCGAAGTAATGACATGTCGATTGGTTCTCCAGTTTACATACTCAACTTTGCTCGTTTCATTTAACCAGATTAAAGGCTTCTATAGTGATAAATGACCAATTTGCTACACCTATTGACGATATTTCATTCATGAGCTTCAAATTTTCAGGCGAGAAAGGTCTGTTCAATTCATTCGCAGCTTTATTCTTACCAACACTTATCGATTAGTTTAACGGGACAAAAAAATCATACATGGGGCTTTTGTATTTCTGCGTGGCATTAAGCTTAAATAGTGTAAGATAGACCCTTTAACACACACATTGTTGGATAAAGTTAGATCTTCTCTGCCCAGATCTTCCTCTGGCTTCATAATGTCTTGTTTGACACTGGGTGCAAATCATACCTTTCAATATTGATAGCCCACCTACATTCTAGTGTTCTCTCCATTTCCTGTATTTCAGTTTAAGATCATATTCAGCCAGATCACTAGCCAAGTTTGAATTTGTGGACTGATTGGCGTTTTTGTAACATATTCATGTATAGGTTCTTTCTTGATTACACAGTAGCTCGTTCATATGTCTAGAGCAATAAGATAAAACATATTTTTCTTTATCTTCTATAAATTTGCTCAAAACCGATACAATAGTTCCAAAGCTAGCGTTTGTGTCTAAGATAAATGTTCTAGTTCTTACAACCTGTTTTCAGTGTTTGGAAGCTTTCATTACATTCTTTAGTCCATATTATATCGATGCCACACACAGATGTTGCACCATATAATGGTTAATAACATTTGCAAAAAGCTAGTTACCCTCGAGTGTCACTACTGATATTCACATCAATTCCAAACATACAACACAAACTCAACCGCATTCAAGTTTATTGAATCATATCAACTGTTAGGTAATATTAGTTGTAGGGAAATATGCAATTAACAGTTATTGACCTAACTCCCATGCGTATTAATAATAACAACAAATTTCAGAAAATATGAAGTTTATTGATCAATACAGTCGATTACCAAATTACAATGAACCAAATAATTAGATATCACAACAATCCATATTAGGTGCTTACTGAGACCCTCCGGGAAGAATAAGATTTGCACAACAACTTGAAACTCATTAACACTTGACTGCTACTTCTGATTTTAAGACTTGGTAAAATTGATTTAGTTTCTTTGATTTGACTTGAAATCGCTTTAAATCCTTGACAATAAGTTTAACAAAATCAACTGCTTCTTTATTCTAACAATATTTTTTCACAATAATCACTGGTTTTTTCTCTTTACTTGCATCATTTCACCCTTTATACTCTTGTTACTCCTTGTCACTTTTTATACTGTTTTAATTCACCCTTTCTTTGTTAACTTTTCCTTTATCATTTTTCTTCTTTGAATTCAATCAGCACTTACTTTTTATTATCCTTTAAATATAATTGCCTTTCTGGTGGCAGCCATTTTTGGCTATTCACGATTCCGCTACTATCTCTAACAGTTGTCAAGATAGTTACTTTTTATTCAACTTTCCCTTTTTATCTTTTATGATTTTTTATTTCAATCCTTGAGATAAGGAAATTCCCTTTTCATTTTGTTGTTTTTCAAATTTTTTTTGTACTTATTAACTAAGAACGACCTTGTAGTGATCATACTTTATCTAAACCTCCAATTAATAAAAAAACAAGCTGCAAAATCGTTAATTATAAATCTCGAATTTTTGTATAATTATGTTTGTTTATTTAATATTTGTAAATAAATTTAAAATATCTCAAAAATAAATTAATTGTAATCTTTGATAGTTAAAAGCGGTAATTAAAAATAAAAAAATAGCGGTAAAAACAAAATGAAAATGTGAGGAATGACAAATCAATAATAAGGTGAAAAAGATACAAAAAAATATGTATTGAAAAAAATAGTGAAAAGTAACATCAATTGTCTAGAAAATCCACAATATCAGAAAATCGGCAAATTTAGCTAAAAACTTATAAAAATTCAGAGAAAACATAAATAATTACATGTAAAAGTGAACTTGATGTTAAAATAAAATAATTAAAAGGAAATGGAAAATTAATAAAATTTTTTATTTTATTTAAATGCTATGGAAATTTTGTCTAAAGGCATCAAAAATTATACATGAAAAATTACGATATATAAACCCGAGCTGAACAGATAAAAATCAGAATTTAAGAATTTAATTCCTAAAAATCGCTTTAGTTATGTTTATTCTGATGACAAATTTCCAACACACTCTTATAATTCTTCGTTAAGTAACATCTAAAAGGGAGTACCTTATGGTTATATTTTCTTATGAACATATTTGATGTAAACCCCTTGAAAGAAGATGCATCAGTTATTTTATTACTAAAATCTATTTCTATAAAGCTTTTTAGTATAAAACATTAAAAACAACAGTAAATTCGTTTTTTAACCTCAACATTTTCTTACTTCAAATTTTAAATCATTTTTTGTCATTATTTTAAAAAGATTGAGCTCATCTCTGCATGAAAATCTAACGAAATAATGAAACGTATAAATGCCAATCTGAGAATTTTTCCCCAACTTTACTTTATCATAATTAATACACATAAACCTTATTAATATCTGTACCACTTGAGCCGTAAGACCCAGACCAAAAACTCCAGAAAATCACGATGCTTGGAGAGCTCTGAATATTTTTATTTTAATTATTTAATTTTAAATATCAAATTTAATATTTTAATTTATATATTTTGTATTGTCATCAATGGATTTAATATTTTGTTTACAGATGAAAAGTATCAGTATTTTCTACATGAAATTAATGGTCTTAGGCTTTTCTGTTCGAATGAGATTTGAAGTTTTCTTCATGGAAAAACCTTCATAATAGTTTTTTTTACAGAAATCATTGAGCACTTGATTTTCTTGATGAAGCACTTGATGATTACAAAAAATTCAAATATTTAAATGGATAAATTTAGGTAATTGTAATTTTTTTAAAAAAATTCGTGAAAGAAAATTTTAATTACATTTCAATGGAGGCATTTTTAACATTGAAAAATGTGAATTATTACTTTTTTGAACATTTAATTAGTTTTTAATTAATTTTTAACAACTTACAATTTACCATTTTATATTATCCATTTTTGCATAACTAAACACTAGCAAATATTTAACTTAGTATTTGTGTACGAAATAGTTGTTTATATGTAATTAAACTACTAAAAATTTTAGTTTAGTTTAATACTCAAAAAACTTCTTAATCATTAAACACTACACAAAAATAGATTTTATTTCATAAATTATTTAAATATTTTATAATAAAAAAACTTACAAACGCTTGAACATAAATTCACATCAAATATTATAAAAAATTTCCATAATAAAAAATTTTTAAAATTTTAAAATTCTCTGTCTGTCCAAGGTTTTCTCTAATATTTCCCGAAGGCCATCATTGGAGGTGTTTATGTGATCTATCGTATTCGATAATTGCAATAAAGTTTTTGTCGGCTGTTTTGGTTTTGATTTGATTTCACTTTTTAACATATTATTTGTTTTAATCTGTGAATTTTTTTCAACAGAATCGTCAAATGACAAGTTGTTCATAATGAACCGATCAGTGTGATAATTTTCTGACGAATGCGAATCATGTCTGGGACATATAGCGAATACCAAAAACATTATGAAATTCAATCGAGTTCGTGCTAATTATAAATTCATATCGCAATGAATTATATATAAGTTGAATATAATCATCAGGTCACAAGATATTCAGGAGACTATTCGCGTTTGGTGAATAAAGCATGTGATTTTGATTTGCAGTTTAACTCTACTATTCAATCAGCAGAATTTATTTTGTTTTAATAAATACTTTACAATTTTTAGAATGCTCATTTTGTGGTTTTATTGTCTTATTTTTTATAGGTTTACGAGAAATTACGAACTTACTTCTTCACTAGTAAAAATTTGTAAAATTTTGAAGAATAGCCAAGAAAAATCCTTTATTGCGAAATGTTTAGTTTAAAAATTAATAAATTTTAAAACAATTAATTAAAATATACAGTGGCGGAGAAAAGTTTATCAGCACTACGTATTTTTGATGAAAAGAAATAGGCGCTTGTTTAGAATTTCCCCGCATTTTTTAAATAAATTTTATTATAGGGCATTTAATACTTTTAAAGATGGATTATCAACCTAACAAAAAATCAAATGCTTGAAGGATGTTGGAGTTTAGCGAAACAAAGAAATAAGCGTCATTTTGGGACGCATCGTGGCATGTTAGATAGTTATTTATGTGAGTATATGTGGCGACGAAGATTAAATGGTGTAAATCCATTTGAAAAGATTTTACATGATATCCGTGAATACTGGCCACCTGCCCAATGATCGAGTTAGATAACTGTTTTTACAGTCATGTTAGCTATCCTTAATAATAAAAGCTTGTATTAAAAGTTTATTATTTAAAATAAAATTTATTTAAAAAATGCAGGGCAATTCTAAACAAGGGCCAAGAAATAATTTATTACAATACTCTTAGTAAATATATTTCAATGCAATATAATCTAAATATAGAACTATGAAAACTCAATTGCTGCCATATTTAAGCCTGATTTATCTTGATTAACCGTATTATTTATATTTTCCTGTATATATTCATGGGTCGAAAACAAGAATATCAATAATGATTATGCTTATTGCTGCAGCAGGGGTCCTCAAGGTGAAAGGATTCCATACTCAGTGCTAATAACTGCTTTAATGTTGATTATTTTTTAAATTAATTGCTAACTGTTATTTAATAATTTTCTATATTGAAATAAGTGCTGCTTAACGTTTGTCCACCACTGTATAAAATCATAAAGTCAACATTATATGGCTAAAGTGACGTAGCTAAGAATATTGTTAACCCTTAAAAGCCCGATTTTTTTATTAATTTTTTTAGTGCAATTGATTAAGGAAGCAGTAAATAATTCTAGAAAATTGGCAGAAAAAAAATTGCATAAAGATTTTTATTTATTGAAAAATTATTATATTGCTAAATGGTTACAACATAAGAATCTCATTTATTTCTTTTCATTACTAAACTAATCAACAAAATGTTGTTATGTTGCCAAATAGCAACACTGTGCATTTAAGGGTTATGGTTAAATGAATTAATTAGAAAATGCGGGGAATTTAGATAGTAAAGGGATTTTTGAATTTTTTAAAGTTGTTAGAAACGGTAACCGAAAAGTGAGGAGAAACTTTTGTAAAAAAAAGTTATTGCTTTATAAAGCATTTTAAATATTTCACAGTATTTTCCTCACAGGTCCTATTTAATGCACCTTGGTGTATAACACAAGCACGTAATGATTAAATCACAGGTTAATAAGTGTTGGACCAGTACAAGATTTTGTTTAAATGGATTGAAAACAGCACGCAAACATAACCTGCAAAATTCAAAATCGGACCCATGAACATCAAGTAACCACATAAAAATTCGAGAAAAACATATAATTAACATATAAAATAGAAAATCATAAAATTAAATTAAAAATATTAACAAATACAACAAGATATGCACGAATTGACATAGAAATAACACAATAACAAAATATTTGACCGAAAAAGTGACAATTTACGAAAAATTAAAAGAGTTCATGAAGAAATCGAACAAAAATAAAATGATTCTAGTCAGAAAGGATTAAAATTATTTGTTAATGATTAAATTGTCAAATAAATCGAAAAAATAATAAAAAATTAGAAATAAATTAGACACATAATAGCAAGATCAAATTTTGTTTTAACGCATAAAAATTAACACGCAAGGTTAGGGTCACAGAACAGGTATAAATACCAATCCATTTTCACAAAGTTTTAATCACTTTTTCACTCAGTGAATAACTACTAGTCAGGAGAACCTTTTCAGTGATAGAAACAACTCTCGGCAACTATTTCCACATCACGAACCCAGTATCTTACAGGTAAGCTCTACTGACTCGTGCACGTGGGAATTATTTGCCACCTGATTGTGTATGAATGAGATGAATCAATGGTAAATTATGTTTTTACTGAAATGCACCAATATATGTATTCGAAAACGAAATATTTTTAATGAGTCGAAATTTTTCTGGCCCACAGCCACACAATACACAAGACATTAAAATCGATACACAACTAGTCACACTGTGTAAGTGCGATTTCTCAGCCTATAGTGTGTGCCCGTGAGAGCTCTGTCGTGCGTAACGACGGATCTCGAACGTAAATATTCTATCCATTATAGGGGCGTTGGGAAGATTGAGAACTAGTCTTTTGGCTGGCTCTCTTTCACCCATCTCCCGAAAAATCGACCTAAAATATCTAATTACAAATCGGCTAAAATGATAACACCGAGTAGTCCAGTGGGCACTCGTAAAATCTAATATGAACACAAGAACCTTAGGACTAAATTGAGGCTCGGGAAGTGGGGACTTGAATATGAGACGACGTAAATAAATTAATTTAAAAAAAATAAAAAGATCGTAACTAAATTTATGACTAAAATATACAACGAAAAAGAATAATTTTCGTAAAATAATCAAGATGTAGTTAATGAGTAAATAAAATCAATCCATAATTAAACTACTTGTGTAACAAAAAGAAAGTAAAATTTTTAAATGTTCAATGATTGAATTATCCTCCGATGAATCTAAATTAATAAAGTTCATGAATATGCATCCAGTGAAATGGCGTAAGGAAACTGAACCTTACTAAATTGATAGACAAAAAATGGCAAATGATGGAGCAGAGGTAACTAATAGATCAGCTAACCTTTCGTAAAATGATCAGGAAATTAAAGTAGTCATCATAGTTAAATAATAAACCAGACTAACGATCGGATTTGATTTCTTTAACCAATTAAGGGGTGAAGATACCATTCATAGATCAACGGATAATTCAATGATTTGAAATAATACAACTGCACTATAGAGAACAAATAAAAGGCAACAAAAATAATAATATTAGACCGAACCTGGCGTAAACAGATAACCTAATAGTAACGATTCGAAAAATTTTAGTAAATATCATAATAATTCTAACCGTTAAAATGCGATAAATTAATAATAGTAAACATCAGGACCCAATCCATAATTAAAAAATGTACAGGATCAATTGTCACAAATCAGTAACAAATAATTGTATTTCATGACCTCACCGATAGAAGTGAATACCGTAAATCGATAACAGTTAAGTAATGATCATAGATGAATAAAGAGTAATGGTAAAAAAAACTAACTCCCGATTAAATTGGCGATAGTAATTAAATCATAAAATGGAAAACATAGACCCTTACGTCATGAGACAAAAATCGAACTATGAATAACATCACGGACATTCAATAACGAAAAATAACAAAGTTAAATTAAATTTCAAAATTCGAATACCACGACAGTATCCAAGAGTCCAACTAAGAGTATACATCGATTAAAGCAATATAATGACCTTCTTCATGGCGAGTAATTGAAATTAGATATCCCGATCGGATACATCCTCAGGAATAAACGGAGTCCGATAGAAGCCTTGATAGAGTTCGGGCCATCGAACAGGAGAATAGCTCAAAGGTACATCATTTGAGAATCTCACATTCTTAGTTAATAACAAGTTTACAACAACTTGATCTAGCAGAATAATGACGCACAATTAAATAATTTCCACGACGACATGAACAATCGATTCACAGATAAGTCATAGTCCGAATGTTGACATATGAGTGAACAGAGCTATCTAGATTATAAGACAATGATGCCGACCTAATGACAAGTATCAGGTCATAGTTTTAATGAGATCGGAGCCATCGCAAATGAATTGAACATTAAATAAACAACTGTCATGAGGGCCAATCCGTTCATCGATTCAGCGGATTTGTAAAACGATAAGATGATCAGTGACGTCAATGATAACTATAATGACTTTCACCGACAAAAATTTAATTAATAATAAATAACATTTGACATAGGCAACAATTTCGAAATTAACAGATCAAAGAATAACAACATTTCGAATCAATAAAGATAAATTAATTTTCCATCTAACTCATCCACGTCACCGTAAACATAAAAATCTTGAAAATGTAGAAAAGAATACAATAAAATATTAAATGGTGTCTATTATTAATAAGGCAATTGCTACAAGGCTTTACTTACTGTAATAACTATTGAAAATTTCTATCCATAAATGGCTATCATAAATATATATGTCAATTCAAATCTGTAAAAGAAAATTAAACAAAGAATTTATTTTTAAGTAAGATATAAAATAGGACACGAAAATAACGGGTAGATCATAGGCTATCGCGACCAAGAAAAATCCCAATCGGCCAACAAGAAACCTCGATCGCATGCTAGACCAGGTCAAACCGAGCGGTTGCGTCGACGAGCCCAAGGAGTGGCCAAATGAAATAACAACCCCATGCCTGTTGATAACTAAATTCATTTGATAATAAATAAAATCGTTTTAGTTTATTATGTTGTTATTTGTAAGAGAATATAGAGAAGAGATTTATTAAAGAGAAAGTAATAAAGGGACCTGAAACAGAAGACGAACATAGGCCTTCTAACGGCAGTCCGCTGAACCCGACATAGGACTAACCCTTAGCAGTTCTGATATCGGGACTCACCTTTGGAGGTCCTGTGACCAGTAGTTACAGTACCAACGTTGCCTAGCAACGGGTAATCATTGGCGGGAGCAAAAACTATTTTGTATGTAATGGGGTGAAGGTCATCCACACCACCAACCCCACATAAGTAAAACAATTTTTCACTAAACATTTTACTCCATAGTAAACATAATGAGTTTATTTGTGCAACAATTCCACATAAAGAAAGTTTAGGTGTATATTTTACTAAGTGATGTGTTTATGTGTTCAGTGTATTTTTTTCTCTCCTTTTCTCAATTTCTATAATGAATGAGTTTATTCATTGTAAGATTAAAATTTAACAATTAAGTTTGTGTATTTCTATAATATGAACTTATTGATTTTATTTTTATATTATAGATTGATTTTAATTATTAAAAACAAGTAATGGTTTTACAATCTGGGTTAGCTTTTTCAACATCACTATGAAAACCTTTGATTGGCCAATGGTAGTGTGTTGAAGCTGTGAATAGAATACTGATAGGTTCACAATGAAGTGACTTTTCCTACAAGTACACAAGCCACGTAATCCAATGAGCAATCACCTGAAAGATTTTAAACATATCGTCGAAAATCCAGATCGTTTTGCCAAGCACCCCATAAGAACGTGTACCATTCTCACCGAGCACTTATCAAAACCTTTCTTTGCTACAATTGTCAAAAGCAGAAAATATAAATTCTGATTTTTGTATATTTTTGACTAGCTTGTCACATATTTTACATAAAATATGTATTGAAACAAAATGATATATTTTTCAAAATAAAGGAACTTTGTAAATAAACATAGGTGAAACTTCGTAAAACCAGATAAAAGTTTGATATTCAACTATGTTCACCTTGATATTAAACTCTAAATCTCCATCGGAACCGAATTTTCCATGTTGTACTAATGAGGATTAGGCGCAACACTTTTTCATTGGATAAAAGCGCTAAATAATAATGTAGTAAACATTATCATTGGTTACGGTGTTCTTAGTGATCAATAAAGCGAATACTGCACACATATTATGGATCCGGAATAATTCCAAAGTTATCACTCAAAATCTTTTAATGCAAATTTATTTGGTCAAAGATAAAAAGAAAGAGTTCATTCCTCTCATCATTTTCTGACTTCTACTCATTTTTTTATTTTCATCATAAATATCCCAGAAATAATTTTTAATTGACGATTTACTTTTACTTTTTCAAACGTACCAAACATTAAAATGGGCCACAATTATTTTGAATTCTGTTGCTTTCTTATTCACTAGTGGCGGTGAAAATAAAATATTAATTTTTCTTTTTTCTTTTATTTCTTTCCTATTCAAAAAAATATTTTTATTATATATATTTCAATACATTTTAAATTCACACAAATACATAAAATCTTAGAAAAGACGTAAATATTCCATTGGCGAGTGGGATTCTCATTTCCTGGGCAGATTTTCCCACTTGACTAATTCCATTAGTTACCAAGTAATTTATTCAAAATTTGATTTTTGATTTCAAAAATCTTTCCCATTCAGGAATGGATTTCCCATTCAAAAATAGATTTCCTATTCAGTGATGGATTTCCCATCCACGCTTGATTGATTGTTACAACTTAGCTGACAGATTTATAAAATGCTCTCCAGGAAGAACAAGAAAATCGACGAAGAAAAATAATAACTTGATTGCATTTATGTTACACAAGTCCTTGCAAGTGCGTCTTTAATTCTCAATAATATACAATTTTAAAAAAACGAGAAAAATAAATAGTTAATAGAGAATAATGTGAAATATTTTGATAACATAAATTTTATTCTGATTCTAGAGTTTTATAACTAGGAAAAATTTCAGCTTGCCAATTTCAAAGCTCCTATAAGAGCAAGTACAAAATGAATTTATTTCCATAAATTTCCATAAAATTTACATGATTAAGCTATTTCTTCAAGAGACTCTATACGAGGCACTGATTGATAGAGGGATATCAGGGAAAAGTTATTTATATATGATGAATACAAGTTATCCCAGCATAAATTGTTCGAGAAGGTAATTTGTGGCATTTTTTCTGGAATACTTAGACTTTCTTTTCAATGTAAGTTGAAAGTTTTGTTTTAACTTTATCAAAATAATATAATTAATAATAATAATAATAATAATAATAATAATAATAATAATAATAATAATAATAATAATAATAATAATAATAATAATAATAATAATAATAATAATAATAGTAATGATAATAATAATAATAATAATAATAATAATAATAATAATAATAATAATAATAATAATAATAATAATAATAGTAATGATAATAATAATAATAATAATAATAATAATAATAATAATAATAATAATAATAATAATAATAATAATAATAATAATAATAATAATAATAATAATAATAATAATTAAAGCAGATGTTTTGTCAATTACTATAAACAATCTAATACGATTCATATATTTTTTTATGATAAACTGAGATCAAAAACACAACATTCTTCACGTGATTGTGATCTAAGATAAAAATAAATTATTATAATTCTCATTTATAATTTCATGAATTAGGTTATATTCTTTCTCATAATGATATGACAATTGTAAGTATAAAATTTGTCAATTTACACTGACACGTATGAAAACGTTGGTGAACATTTTGCCAGTCGTGAAAAAATACGGAAATCTGACATAGAAGATATATAAAAATAAATGATCACACATTGATCTGTTGATCCCATTGTGCAATTATTGTGTAAAATAAGTTCAAAACCCTATTCAATTTCTCATGTCAATGAAGTATTTCAACTCTAGCCAACAGCTCGTAAGATGTAAGAATAAAATAAAAAATCCTATTTAAAAATTTTGAGATTTAAAAATTCAAAAAAATTTAAAAAAACTTATCAGTAGTATAATGGTAAAGACTTTTTTTAAAGAAAAAATATTGTTTAAAGTCAAAAATTGGTATTATCGCTATAGTGAGATAAAAAGTGCTTGATAACCTTTTTATACTTTGTCATTCAAAATCGGAAAACTAAAATTTAAGGCTTCCATAAGGTTTTGAGACCCAATTTTCTCAGGCTTTGATAGCATTATTGTCGAAAAATTTCGTGTATATATTTCAATGAATCTCAAGTATTTCTAAAAGGCGGTTGGCCACAGATCGAAAAGTTCTACTTAAGAGAGTACTCTCTATATCCACCAAAATAATTTCATAGTATATTTATGAATGACCGAAAAAGGATAAATTTAATGTTAAAAATTGAGATTTGTAATTAAATATACGAATTGTTCCAAGACTTAAGATTAGGTGGATTGCAAAGGTTTTGGCCATTTTAATATTTTTGAAGTTCTATAATTATGTTTCCACCATGTTCGATAATAATTATTCTGACATAATATTTTCTACAAAATTTGGCTATGAATCAGATTTATTTAAGGTATTCACGAATTTTCGGCACAGCCTTTTTGAATTATTCTGTTGATAAATTAGTTTTCTTATTAAACAATGTTACTAGTGCTTCCAATGCGGTACCTGTATATCCGGGTACACGATAATTTGTGTGTTTTTTTGGGTATTTTATTACAGGGTAATCGAATCGGGTATCCGGATAACAACTTTTTGAGTAACACGGTGTAACTCACAAGTCGTCAAAACAAGAATTGAGGATTTTTTTGCTTCACAAGTTTAAACCCGGCCGAAATGCCGTAGAAGAATTTCAAAATATCATCAAAGCGCTGAGAGAGAAAGCACCTTCAGAGCGTATAACACTTTCTTGGCATCAAAATTCCGTATCGGCAATATCAGTCTTGAAGATGAAGGAGGCCGAAGAAGTTCAACTGATATTAACAATTGATGCTGACTCACACAAAAATTCCAGAGAATTGGCAGAGTGACTGAAGGCGAGTCATTCAGCAATTGCTTGACAATTGTGACAACTTGAAAAAGTCATGTTTTCGAAATGTCATCTTCTCCTATCTGTCGCAACAATAATGATCCGTTTTTTGATCGAATTTTCACTTGTTATGAATAATGTATGACAATAGACGAAGTACGGTTCAGTAGTTAGATCTAGATGATGCTCAAAAAGTTAACCAAAGTATTGCATAAAATGAAGATAACAATAATGGTTTTGTGATCTGGGACTGAATCTAAATCCAGATGTAACGATCACTATAGAAAAATACTCGCGACATATCAACGAGATTCATCAAAATGTAAAGTGTTTCTATGTGGCATGTAACAAAAAAGACCCAATTCTTCTCCACCAAAACGCTCGCCACCATGCCATAGAAACTGAACACTTGTACCATATTTACTGGATCTCTTGTAAACCGAGCACTACTTTTCAAACCCATTGACAATTTCTTTCACGAAAAATTACAACTCTCAAGATACTGCAAAAGACTCGTCAAAGATACTTGTCAAATCTAGAAACACAGAGTTTTACACAATTATGTGCTACGTCGTATAATGGAGATAGATGCCACCCAAGATATCTTTAATGTTAAAGTATCTATTGTAAATTGGCCATTATTTTTGCAGCAAACTATTAATTTTACATGATAATTTGATATAATTGAAAACAATAGACTCAACAAATGGGATTAAGTTACCCATTTCAAAAACGTAAATGGTTTCAATAAGCACAAGCACTTACCGGATCTATGTTGATACTATCCTTTAATCTACATTCCTTTCCAGGTCGAATTTTAGACTTTTAAAACTTGGTAACAATAGTGTCAAGAATTTCTTGAACAAATTTTTTAAGGTTAGCTTTATTTTGCTTTTTAATTTCATTTATATGACACAATATCCCAGGCTGGAATATTATTGGTGACTTTATGTATCCATAACATCCTTACTTGTTCTAACCACGAATTAAAAGTACCAAAAAAGATGCTTTTGTTTTTTATTACACTGACTGCAATATTTTAAGTAAATTTGCTGATATAATATACCAATAAGGATAAAAAATATTATACATTGGAATTTCTTTTTATAAACCAAAACCGAACCAAAACCAAACCAAAACCAAAACCAAAACCAAAACCAAAACCAAAACCAAAACCAAAGCCAAAGCCAAAGCCAAAGCCAAAGCCAAAGCCAAAGTTATCATTGAACATAAAACCGAACCATGTCGAATTTATTTTTGGTTTACATCTCTGACCCCAGCAGTCTGTTCTAATAGATGCTTTAATGTTTACGGATTAAGTCTTTCTATTAAATTAATTAATTAATGATTTTCTGTATTTTTACACATTTTTGTTCCTTTTCCATACTATGGAATTAAATTCAAAATATTTTTTGATAATTCCACTTTTATCTAGTAGCAATTGACACTAATCTTGCCACAGACTCATTTTTATATTGTACTTTTAATCAAAATTTTATTAATTAATAATTTTCCGATTTTCTCAGTTATACACTTCCTCATAAATAACAATTCTTTTGTCATTTGACTGTGATGTTAATCCAAGCCAGAAGCTTTTTATGAGTCTTACTTCAATTTAATCTCAATAATTTTCTGAAATATATATAGCAAAAGTAGTGGGATTACGGCTCTCTACCCCAGTGGCCCGCTGGGTCACATACCCACCCCCAACGGCAAAAATTTTTTTTCTTCTAAGTTTAAAAGTACAAATTTTTGTAGGACAAAGACAATGACTCATCAAAATTTTCTCAAGGTATTTTGATCAAAGACAATGACTCATTCAAGGTCATTGGATGAGTCATCATATTTTTTCAAAGTCATTCAAAAGTAAGTCAAGGTCATTGAATGACTCATCATATTTTTCAAGGTCATTCAAAAGTAGGTCAAGTTCATTGTATGAGTCAGCATATTTTTTCAAGGTCATTCAAAAGTAGGTCAAGGTTATTGCAAGAGTCATCATGTTTTTCAAGGTCATTCCAAATTCCTCAAGGTCATAATATTTTTTAATTTTTAAAATTTAAATATACTACTTATTTTTATAAGTAGTTTTTTAATTATTAATATTTTTCAATTTTATTCTTTTATTATTATTATTATTATGATTATTACTTATTATTATTATTATTATTATTATTATTATTACTATTATTATTACTATTATTATTAATATTATTATTACAATTATCATTATTAATATGATTTTTCTTATTATTATTATTATTACTTATTATTATTAATATCACTACTTATAATAAAAACAAAGAATTACTAATAATAAATACACACAAAAATATATTTACAAATATAAAAACAAATCATGTCAAGTTATATTTCGCGTTTCTTCACGCTGGGACTTCGAAAATATAATAATAAAAGTTATTTCTCGATAGCAAATTATAATAATAATAATAATAATAATAATAATAATAATAATAATAATAATAATAATAATAATAATATAAAAATGCAAATTATAGCAAAATTTTCAAAATAAAAATGAAAATTATAACAAATTTTCAAACAAAATAAAAAATGAAAACTATTACAATTTTTCTAAATTTACAGAATCCCATTTTGGAGGTAGTTCGTAAGTCGATTCAAAGACCTCTAGTAATATTGCTAAATCATAAGGAAAGATACCCTTTGCCTTAACTATAAGACCATCAAAAGCAGAACAAGTTAGAGTTAGATTAGTAAGAGTTTTCACAGCCTTGGCTAAAGAGCAATTTACAAATTGCATACTATCTATAAATCTAACAGCCAATTTCTTTATATTTACAATTAACGAGATGAATTTCTCAGTGGTGGTAGGAATGATATTTAATTTCCAAGATGGAAATCCATTCAAACCATACTTTAAAATGTAATGAATATCTGATGAGTATCTGATGAGTATCTGAGGATGAATACGCTACCACCCAACTAATTTGGACACAGCAAAATTGCACTACAATGTTAGACTATATGTTAACTTACCTAAAATTAGACGTATTCATCCTTGCAGACTATTTTCAGCAATTTTGCGCAAAGCCTATTGCTTACAATGGTTTGGAACCTCTGAATTTTTATGGAATTCCTGGTATGTCATGGGCGTCCGCTCTCATGACATTAAAGGAACCCATAGAACTTCTGCAGGAAATCGAAATGTTTAATTTCTATGAGGGTGGAGTACGGGGTGGGTTAACATTTGTTAACAAACATTAAGTTGCAAGTTCTGAAGATACAGAACTCTCGTATATTGATATTAATAATTTATATGGTTGGGCACTTAGCCAAAACCTTCCGTATGGTGATTTTGTTTGGTGCATGATAATCTGAATGATGTGCTCAGTGAATGTGTGAATGGGAATATTGAATTCCTTCCGTATGGCTATACAATGGAAGTTGACATCAATATCCCTGAGCGTGTGCATCAGTATTTGAATGACTTTCCGCTTGCTCCGGAAAAAATGTGTCCGACCAATTCAAAAGTTGAGAAGTTAATGCTCACTCATTACAATAAGAAGAACCACGTTCTTCACTGGAGACTTCTCAAGCTGTATATAGAATTGGGTGCGGAAGTTGAGTGTATTCATAGAGCAATTAAATTTAAACAAGCACCTATTTTGAAAGATTTAATTCAGAGAAATACAGATTTACGCTCAAACTCAAATTGCGAGCTTCATAGATATTTATACAAATTATTTAATAATAGCTTATATGGGAAGTACGTTGAGAATTTGAAAAAAACGGATGAATTTGAGGCTATGCAATTCAGCTGAAAAGATGATTGTATATGCCTCAAAACAGACTTTAAAATAGTCCATAAAAATAGTGGATGATTTGATTGCTGCTCATCTGAACAAAGACTATATGTTTAGACAGGCCTAGCTACATCGGCCAATCAGTGCTAGACCTGTCTAAGCTGCGGATGTACCAATTACAATATAATGAATTGGCAAAATATAGATCCGAATTTGACTGTTATATTAATATCGTTGCCGGCGACACTGATTCGTTTTTCCTTGAGGTTAAGCATTGTAAGCTTGACATTCTTTTGTCGGCAATGATAAGAGACAACCTTTTAAATACCTCAAATTACGACCCGGAACATTCCTTATACTCGAGGAAACTAGATTCAGTGATAGGAAAATTTAAAGACGAAAGTAAAGGTCTCGGGTATAAGGAGTGGGTTTTCTTAAGACCCAAGTGCAATAGTTTAATAGGTAAATCCGACACAATGAGGGCAAAAAGGTGAAGTTGTTTTTGGATTGCTACAATAAGAACGTAATATTCACAGTGCCTCAAAGTAGGATAGGGACGTGGAACCACCAGCTGTATACTTTTAGAAATAGTAAAATCGCTTTGAGTAATAACGATGATAAGCGATGATAGGTGGGGAAATATATCAGTATCGCATTTGGGCATTATTTTGGAGCTGCTGCCATAGATAGTGACCAAGTAATTGATAGTAGACCAGATTTATTGGATGAGCCGCTTTTCGGTGGTTCGACCTCCAGTTTTGACGATGCAACAGAATTCAGTGATAATCAAGATGATAATGGGCAGCTTTTCGGTGGTTTAAGTCCCAGTTGGGTATATGGCCCAGCGGGCCACTGGGGTAAAGGGCCACAATCCCACTACTAGTAAACTATTTAAAGGTTTGCTAATTAATTTTGTAATAATAATAATAATAATAATAATAATAATAATAATAATAATAATAATAATAATAATAATAATAATAATAATAATAATAATAATAATATTAATAACAATAAAAATAACAATAATAATAACAATAATAATAATAATGATAATAATAATAATAATAATAATAATAATAATAATAATAATAATAATAATAATAATAATATTAATAACAATAAAAATAACAATAATAATAACAATAATAATAATAATGATAATAATAATAATAATAATAATAATAATAATAATAATAATAACAATAATAATAATATTAATAATAATAACAATAATAATAATAATAATATTAATAATAATAACAATAACAATAATAATAACAATAATAATAATAATGATAATGATAATAATAATAATAATAATAATAATAATAATAATAATAATAATAATAATAATAATAATAATAATAATAATAATTATAATCATAATAATAAAATATTAATAATAATAATAGTTTCTTTTTTAAAAGAATTATATAAAAATTTTAACTTAATTTTTTTGTATAAATTTCCAAATGATAAAATTTTATTTATTGTAAAGATTATTTCATAAAAGTGAAATTCAATCGATGCGATTTCCACTTCCAATTTTGTAGAATTTTTGCTGAGTCTGGAAGCGTTATCGAGAAGATAACACTAACAACAGTCAAACAGAATATGATGATTCCGTTTGTCGCTAGAAACTGTCAGGCGACATTAGTGAGAATTACCACATCTTCTCTCCAATCAGCAACGTGTCTAACTCAATCATGTGAGGATTAATTTCTAATTTTTCTGAAATTAGTTCCAGTAATTTCTCTAGGAATAAACAAAACTAATCTAATCTGCTCCCGCCACCATTGGAGAGATAAAAATCTCGGACTTGCGAACGAAATAGTCGCATCCCACTCGCACGAGACAGGGACTGCAAAATTTGACAAATTATTTGACTGCATCTCAAAGCCTTCAATCATCAGCACAATGTTATATCAATTATATTACCAAATAAAGGCAAATTCAATACCGAAACACCCGTTTCCCAATATTTCATCCATTCCTAACGACATAATGAAATCAAATTTAGGCAATTATTATTTTTTTGGAGTTCTTTCATATCACTTTTCTTGCTATTATTTAATATTTATTTGTAGATTTGTAATGAGTTTATCGAATGAAAATAATTCTTGTAAATCTTATTAGTTTTGAAATAATTTCTTTTCATGCCATTTTCATTAAAATATATGTGTAAATATTTAATAAAATATATTAATAATAGCAATTATTGAAAATAATAATAATAAGTCAAAGAAAAATGAAAATTTTTTAATAATTGAAATAAGCCAATTATATTGAACAACATCGCGCAATATATTCCGACCGTTTATCCGTCTTCTTAAGCCTATAACTCACATGACTAAATGAAAACAACAAATGTTTAAATAAATAACGTAATCGTTTTCTAATTATACTAAAATTTTTCAAATTAAAAATTTTTTTAAAACTTAAATCTTTTATCATAAAACTAATGATTTTAAAAACACAAAAATTATTATCATTCTCTTAGACAAATTTTTTTTGAATAAAAAATAAAAATTTTAATTAAATTTTCATAAAAATATTTTTAACTAGCAACAAAACACTTAATTAAACATTGAATATACACTTAATCAGGGGTGGCGAAAAGCAGTAAGCATATTTAGCATCGCACGGGGCACATACTAGAATGGGGCGCCAACGTTGAAACGAATTTTAAAAATTATTATGAATAAAAAACATGAACATGAAAAACAAAAACATAAAATGAATATCAACAAATACTCAAAAATATCACATTTTTATAATCTGGAACGCTGTTGTCGGGTAGCGTAATTATCGGGTTACCATCGCTATCGTACACACTGCCTCAAGGCGAAAATACACGGAAATCCATTCGGTTCCACATTGTCTTCTTGAAAGTGTTCAAAACCTTATGTATGTGAGATTCAATTCAAATGGGAAAATTATGTAATACATGTATTGTTAGTTGTTACGTAAACTATACCTGATTTTGAAGGGGCGCATATTTTAAGTTTGCATAGGGGCACCAAATCAGTTTGCGCCGCCCCTGCACTTAATATACTACTCAGCCAATCTTTACTTTAAACAAATCTTTTCGAAATTTACATATTCCAATAGATATTTTTACTGTAAATATAATTTTATTAAATCTTATATTTTTATTAAAAATATCAGAATACGGAAACAGTTTATAATCCAAACCAATTATTTAAAATTATACAACATGCCCTCCCTGATGAGAAAGTCTTTAATTCCGAAATCATAACCTGCTGCACAAACTGGATGTCGTCGATGCCGTTGATTGTTCGTTCTAGATGATATATTTATTGAATTCTTTTGATAGTCATTTTCTATTTCTTTATTAGTTTCGATATCTAATTGTGATTTCAGAATTGAATCATTTTTATGAATTTCTTGAGTATTAGTAGTAGGTAGTTAGGAGCACACTGCAATACAAAAAATTGCATAATAAAATAGGGGGGGGGGTTTATTTACAGATTAATTTCGGATTATCTTGATTACATAACGATGTAATCAACTTAATTAATTTTGTGTGTATTTTAATTAATTTTTGTGTGTATTTTTTTTCGAGTTTTTGGCGTGATTTTTTTTTCAATTCAAATTTTTGGAACATTTTTTTAAATTCAAATTTTGGCAAATTTTTGAAATAAAATTGAAATATTTTTTTTTGAATAAATATATTTTTTTCAATCACACTATAGTCAAGGGGTATTTTTGAAAAAGACTAAAATAAATTGGCTTGAATCGCCTAACGATAAAAAAAAGCATAAAATTAAAATTGGCTCAAATCGCCTAAGATGAACACACTATAGTCAGGGATAATTTTAACTCGTAATAAAAAACAATGCAATATTTATTGTCAATACTTTCTATAGGTAAATATAGGCATAAAATAAAAATGGCTTGAATCGCCTACTGATAAAAAATTGACAGGGGTATTTTATAGGCTTGTTAAAAAAACACTTGAAATATTTGTTCACACAATTTTCATAGGTAAATTCAGGCTCTAGATAAAAATAATTTAAAATACCTAAAGTAAATTAAGATAAATTAAAGTACATTAGGATACATTAGAGTATATTAAAGTAAATTAAGGTAAATTAAAGGTCTAAAGTAAATTAAAGGTCTAAAGTAAATTAAAGTATATAAGAGTATATTAAAGTAAATTTAGATAAATTAAAGTACATTAGGATACATCAGAGTATATTAAAGTAAATTAAGGTAAATTAAAGGTCTAAAGTAAATTAAAGTATATAAGAGTATATTAAAGTAAATTTAGATAAATTAAAGTAAATTAAAGTACATTAGAATACATTTAAGTATATTAGAGTAAATTAATGTAAATTAAAGGGTCTAAAGTAAATTAAGGTTCATAAAGTAAATTAAGGTGCCTAGAGTAAAGTATGGTAAGTTAGGTAAGAATTTTTTAAAATTAAATAGAGAGTCAACAGTAAAGTTACATAAGGGTAATTTTAAAAGCAGAAAATTTTAAAAGCAGTTATAGTAGGCAAATTACATAAGGTAAGAATTTTTAAAGTTAAAGAGTCGACAATATTGCATGATAAAATTTATTAAATAAAATTTTTAGTATAGTTTTATCGATCAATTTTTATACATATTTTTAAATTATAAAATTTTTAACATAATTTTACAATGGAATTTTTTATACATGATTTTTAAAGATGAAATTTTTAGGATAATTTTACAATGGAATTTTTTATACATGATTTTTAAAGATGAAATTTTTAGGATAATTTTACAAAGAAATTTTTTATACATATTTTTAAATAACAAAATTTTTAACATAATTTTACAATGAAATTTTTTATACATTATTTTTAAATAGAATTTTTAGTATAATTATATCGATGAATTTTTTATATATAATTTTTAAAGATGAAATTTTTAGGATAATTTTACAATGAAATTTTTTATACATATTTTTAAATAACAAAATTTTTAACATAATTTTACAATGGAATTTTTTATACATGATTTTTAAAGATGAAATTTTTAGGATAATTTTACAATGGAATTTTTTATACATGATTTTTAAAGATGAAATTTTTAGGATAATTTTACAATGAAATTTTTTATACATATTTTTAAATAACAAAATTTTTAACATAATTTTACAATGGAATTTTTTATACATGATTTTTAAAGATGAAATTTTTAGGATAATTTTACAATGGAATTTTTTATACATGATTTTTAAAGATGAAATTTTTAGGATAATTTTACAATGAAATTTTTTTAACATATTTTTAAATAACAAAATTTTTAACATAATTTTACAATGAAATTTTTTATACATTATTTTTAAATAGAATTTTTAGTATAATTATATCGATGAATTTTTTATATATAATTTTTAAAGATGAAATTTTTAGGATAATTTTACAATGAAATTTTTATACATGTTTTTAATTGAAAAAATTTTGAATGTAATCTTACAATCAAATTTTTTAGTATAATTTGTACAATGACTTTTTTATACATATTGATAACGATCAAATTTTCAAAGAAATTTTTCAAAAACTTTTTTCAAAGAATTTTATTAAATTAAATTTTTGAGTTTCAGTGTTACATAGTAATGCCTAAGGTAGGTAGGTAGTAGTCATTCACAAGAGCAACCCATCTCTTCCACTCTGCAGCAACCCATCCTTCATAAAAAAAAATAAAATAATAATAATAATAAATAATAATAATAATAATAATAATAATATAATAATAATAATAATAATAATAATAATAATACTTTCAGAAAACATAAAAAGTTAACTTACTTGGTATCAACTGCTGAACACTGATAACCCATACACAGTGAATAATTCATTAATAACTGAACAACAATCACTAGGTACTGTGTACAAATAACTGAGTACTGTACAACTCTCTATATACATACTAGGCATTGAATAATTTACTTATTCATTAAAATGACATATTTAAATAATATTTACTCTTTGAACACAGATATTCAACCAACTTAACCCACTTAAAAATAAAATTTTATCTCAATCATTTCCCATTAAAATACTTGGTTATTCACACACTCACAATATGTTATCAATAACTAGTTACTGAACAAATCAATATCAATAACTAGTCACTGAACTAATAAATATTAATGATCGGTTACTGACCAACAAGTTTTGAAATAAAACACATAAAAGGTTGAACAAAAGGAATACAAGTTGAAATTTTATTAACTTCTTCATTCTCTTTCACATCATTGATGTCTAGATACTTTCTAGACAATTTTTCTAGATACTTGTTGAATGCAAATTAATTGTACAATTTCTCTTCATTCGTAGAAATAATCATATATATTTAAATTATTCAGAAAATTGTCAATAACAACATAAGTAATGGGTAACATAAATTTCTTAAATGCTAGTCAATTTTAATTTTTAATTAAATTACAAATAATAAAATCAAATAAATACTTGAATACAAATAATTACATGAATCAAACGTTTTTTTTAGAACCGAACACGTATAGTATATTTTATTCAGATTCCAATAATATCATTAAAATTAACCAAAATCTTACTGATATATTTTGATCACCTTTACTCTCAACCAATCATTTCTCTTTAAATGACAATAATCCCAGCTATATTCATTATTTTCATTAAAAATTACCGACTTATATCGATGTTCAACCAAATAAATTTCTTGAAATCCCCTTAAAATAAAATTCCTCTCTTGACCAATCAAATCCCCTTAAAATATTATAAATTCACCTCTCAACCAATCATTTCTCTTTAAATTACAATAACCCCGGCTATATTCATTATTTTCATAAAAATCACCAACATATCGATATTCAACAGAATAAATTGCTTGAAATTCATCTCGTGACCAATTATTGCCCCTTAAAAGATCATAAAGTCTCTTCTTAACCAATCATTTCTCTTTAAATGACAATATTTCCACTCTCACAAAAGATTTACACACATATTAATATCTATCTGAACAAAGCCCCTAAAAATATTATAAATTACTCCTCTATATTCTCCATTTAGAAAATATTTACCTTTTAAACACAACTGTTTAACCAACTCAGCCTCCTTAAAAATGACAACAAACTTGTTCTTAATCAAGTATTTCCCCTTAAAATATCATAAAATTTCATCTTAACCAATCATTTCCCCTGAAATAACATTTTTCCCCAATGCACCAACAATATACATATTTTTTTTTGTAAAATTTCTTTAGAAATCTATATTTAACCGAATAAGATATATATATATATCAAAATATCTATATATATATATATATATATATATTTTGATGGACACTTATGCATGGAAGAATAGTTATTAAAAAAACGCGCGCGCGTATGCAAATCCTACGAATATATTACTATAAATATGGTTGGATCTAATACAATATAACAAGTAGGAAGAATGTAGTTGAAAGTTCAAAAAATAAGGGAATGTAGTAAACAATACATTGAATAGATGAATAATTTGGTATAAGGATTATAAGAAACATTTAATTTTTATTTAATGTTAAATAAATTCATTAAATTTATGTTTGTTTTTTATTAATTATTGCTTTTTATTAAATGTTGTAAATTTACGCTTAGAAATAATAATCATTTTTTGATGTTATTGTTATTTTTGAATTTAAATTATTATGTTGTCAATAGTTACAATTGAATAAATTATTTTAAATAATTTTACATGTGGATAACAATTATTTATAACCATAAATTTCTAAAGATATTATTCAAAATACTTTTATTTTGTCAAAAAGTTCTATTTGAGTATAAAACTAAATCAAATATTCTATTTACTAACCAAAAAAAAATTATTTTAACTAAATTTAAAATACAAGTTCAAATAATAGAATAATTTTAGAATTTAAAATAATATGTTACAACTAAAAACAAATATTTAAATATAAGTTTTATCGAAATTAATTACATTTAGATAATAATTCTTAGTATCAATAAAATTCATTAATTTTCATTCAAAATATATCATTCAATGTGTTTTTAATGTAAGAAACGTATATTTGTTTTCTAATATCTAAGTATTTGATGTATATTAGTACGATTAGTATACGTGCGCGCGTTTTTTTAATAACTATTCTTCCATGCATAAGTGTCCATCAAAATATATATATATATATATATATTTAAATATAATTAACCGATGAAATCTACTCAATTGTTAATAATTTTTTAATTGAATATTATAGTAATTCATCCACTTTTAAAGTACAATTCATTTTCAGTGAATATTTTCATCTTTTAAGTATATTTGTTGATCAGTGAATCATCAGACTCCATTTATTTCAAGTTTTTCCAAATATTTAATTGATATTTCATCTCATCATTGAGAAATTTTACCGTCTAATTTATTATATGCAATTCTCGATTCACTGAATATTTTTTAGCTTCAATCAATATTTTACGTTATTCAATGATTGTTTTCCCTCTTCAATAAATATTTTTTCTCTCCAATGAATAATTTCTCTTAATGAATATTTTCCTCTTCAATGAATAATTTCTCACTTTAATTAATATTTTCTCACTTTAATGAATATTTTTCCTCTTCGATGTATATTTTCTCACTTTGATGAATATTTTTCCTCTTCGATGTATATTTTCTCACTTTGATGAATATTTTTCCTCTTCGATGTATATTTTCTTCATTCAAAGTATATTACCCTTGTAAGGTTTTAATATATCAATTGATATTTCATCTATTTAGTAGATATCTTTAGCTATCCCACTTTTTCCAGTAATTTCAACGATTTTAGTCACTTAATGTACTCTCCCACAAATATTACTTCTTCACTGGAAATTTTCTTTATAGAATATAATCTCTACTAATTCAAATTCCATTTGTTGACTTTCAATGAAAAAAACTTTCAATGAAAATTTAATTAACTTTTAATAAATTTAATTACACACTTCAATAGATTAGGTTATACTCGACAAAAATAAAATATTTTTAAATCAATTAGAGATTTTAGGGAAATTTTATGATATTTAATAATATCTAATTTATTTTAGTAAATTTTAATCATCTTTGTGAATTTTATGGTTTTCTGTTGAATTTTAATGGATTTGGGGACTATTATGTTTTTGTAGAAAATATTGAAGAAATGAGGGTAAATCTATAATTTTAGAAGCACTTAATTTCTTGATAATTTAATAAACTTTACTTGATTTTAGGATTATTTTAAAATAAAAGTTTATTTTAGGAACAAAATGTTTATGAAACATATATTTTAGATAATTATTTACCAATTAGAATCCAATTTGACTGATAAATTTTGAATAGTAAATGATTTTTTAATTATAATTTTATGTTCTATTTAAAAAGTTGATTAAATCAGTTGATTTTTAAAAATATTTTAGTGAAACCAAAAATTTTTATTGATTTTACAGTAAAAAAAAGTATGGTCAATTAATTATTTGCATTTCCATTTTATTGATTTCGTGGATATCAATCACAAAAGTAGTAAAATTTAGAGATTTTTAAGAGGATGCTCAGTATGGTTATCAGTATACATATGAAAATCGATGAATTATATCTATGGGTTGACTGGTAATTTTTATTGAATTTATACTTGAATTACTGATTAATTTTAATCATTTGAGCAACATGATATATATTTTATGATTTTACAATAATTTAGTGAAATTTAATTTATGTGGGAAACATAAACTTTATTCGATTTTAGTCATTTTTTGATGAATTTTTTATTTGATAGAATTTGTTGTCAGAATCAAATTGTGGTGATTTTCGATGGAAAATGTTGGGTATAACAATTATGTAATACTTTAAATAAAATTTATTTTTATTGGTAAAATTCAGATTTTTATGATAATTTTAAGGGAATTTGATTGGTTGAATACATATAGTAAATATGATCCGAATGATGAATTTTTAAGGATCTTATTCGGTTAAATATAGATTTCTAAAGAAATTTTACAAAAAAAAATATGTATATTGTTGGTGCATTGGGGAAAAATGTTATTTCAGGGGAAATGATTGGTTAAGATGAAATTTTATGATATTTTAAGGGGAAATACTTGATTAAGAACAAGTTTGTTGTCATTTTTAAGGAGGCTGAGTTGGTTAAACAGTTGTGTTTAAAAGGTAAATATTTTCTAAATGGAGAATATAGAGGAGTAATTTATAATATTTTTAGGGGCTTTGTTCAGATAGATATTAATATGTGTGTAAATCTTTTGTGAGAGTGGAAATATTGTCATTTAAAGAGAAATGATTGGTTAAGAAGAGACTTTATGATCTTTTAAGGGGCAATAATTGGTCACGAGATGAATTTCAAGCAATTTATTCTGTTGAATATCGATATGTTGGTGATTTTTATGAAAATAATGAATATAGCCGGGGTTATTGTAATTTAAAGAGAAATGATTGGTTGAGAGGTGAATTTATAATATTTTAAGGGGATTTGATTGGTCAAGAGAGGAATTTTATTTTAAGGGGATTTCAAGAAATTTATTTGGTTGAACATCGATATAAGTCGGTAATTTTTAATGAAAATAATGAATATAGCTGGGATTATTGTCATTTAAAGAGAAATGATTGGTTGAGAGTAAAGGTGATCAAAATATATCAGTAAGATTTTGGTTAATTTTAATGATATTATTGGAATCTGAATAAAATATACTATACGTGTTCGGTTCTAAAAAAAACGTTTGATTCATGTAATTATTTGTATTCAAGTATTTATTTGATTTTATTATTTGTAATTTAATTAATAATTAAAATTGACTAGCATTTAAGAAATTTATGTTACCCATTACTTATGTTGTTATTGACAATTTTCTGAATAATTTAAATATATATGATTATTTCTACGAATGAAGAGAAATTGTACAATTAATTTGCATTCAACAAGTATCTAGAAAAATTGTCTAGAAAGTATCTAGACATCAATGATGTGAAAGAGAATGAAGAAGTTAATAAAATTTCAACTTGTATTCCTTTTGTTCAACCTTTTATGTGTTTTATTTCAAAACTTGTTGGTCAGTAACCGATCATTAATATTTATTAGTTCAGTAACTAGTTATTGATATTGATTTGTTCAGTAACTAGTTATTGATAACATATTGTGAGTGTGTGAATAACCAAGTATTTTAAGGGGAAATGATTGAGATAAAATTTTATTTTTAAGTGGGTTAAGTTGGTTGAATATCTGTGTTCAAAGAGTAAATATTATTTAAATATGTCATTTTAATGAATAAGTAAATTATTCAATGCCTAGTATGTATATAGAGAGTTGTACAGTACTCAGTTATTTGTACACAGTACCTGGTGATTGTTGTTCAGTTATTAATGAATTATTCACTGTGTATGGGTTATCAGTGTTCAGCAGTTGATACCAAGTAAGTTAACTTTTTATGTTTTCTGAAAGTATTATTATTATTATTATTATTATTATTATTATTATTATTATTATTATTATTATTATTATTATTATTATTATTATTATTTTATTTTTTTTTATGAAGGATGGGTTTCTGCAGAGTGGAAGAGATGGGTTGCTCTTGTGAATGACTACTACCTACCTACCTTAGGCATTACTATGTAACACTGAAACTCAAAAATTTAATTTAATAAAATTCTTTGAAAAAAGTTTTTGAAAAATTTCTTTGAAAATTTGATCGTTATCAATATGTATAAAAAAGTCATTGTACAAATTATACTAAAAAATTTGATTGTAAGATTACATTCAAAATTTTTTCAATTAAAAACATGTATAAAAATTTCATTGTAAAATTATCCTAAAAATTTCATCTTTAAAAATTATATATAAAAAATTCATCGATATAATTATACTAAAAATTCTATTTAAAAATAATGTATAAAAAATTTCATTGTAAAATTATGTTAAAAAATTTTGTTATTTAAAAATATGTATAAAAAATTTCATTGTAAAATTATCCTAAAAATTTCATCTTTAAAAATCATGTATAAAAAATTCCATTGTAAAATTATCCTAAAAATTTCATCTTTAAAAATCATGTATAAAAAATTCCATTGTAAAATTATCCTAAAAATTTCATCTTTAAAAATCATGTATAAAAAATTCCATTGTAAAATTATGTTAAAAATTTTATAATTTAAAAATATGTATAAAAATTGATCGATAAAACTATACTAAAAATTTTGTTTAATAAATTTTATCATGCAATATTGTCGACTCTTTAACTTTAAAAATTCTTACCTTATGTAATTTGCCTACTATAACTGCTTTTAAAATTTTCTGCTTTTAAAATTACCCTTATGTAACTTAACTGTTGACTCTCTATTTAATTTTAAAAAATTCTTACCTAACTTACCGTACTTTACTCTAGGCACCTTAAATATATAATAAACATATATGTTGATCAAATAGTAGACGATGACAATTGATGAAGACAAAATGATGATGGTAACAACGATTCCAATGTGTAATAATCCAATATATGTCAACAACCATTAATTATGACAATCCTGTGAAAACGATGTATATATGTTATTCTAATGGTGATAGCGATAATGACAATTCAACAAAACTATAATTGTACAAAAAGAGTATGAACTATTCTATATGATGATATGAACTATTTGATTAATATAAACTATTCGATGTGATGTTTGATTTATCTATTATATTAACTATAATGAAATTATTAAATGTGATAACTGTATTTGATTTTTATTTTTAAATTTAATGTGGTAATTGTTCAATGTGATATTTGATTTTAAATAATTTGATGATAATCGATTTGTGTTAATTGACGAAAATATCTACTTTTACGTTAAATATTGGTGAAATAATTTATGGGTTTAAGAAAAATTAATATGAAATAAAGGTACATATGAAACAAATGTATAAAATCCTACTTATATTTTAATAATATATCAAAAAAATAAACTTATATAAAATTTATATAAAATTTATATAAAAAAATTAGTAAATAAATAATATAAAATTAGAATAAAAGTTTATCAAAAAAATTATAAAATAAAAACTAGAATTATAAACCTTTAATAAAAATTCATAAAATAAATTAAAATATAAAAAACATTAAAATAGTTACCTGAAAAAATAATAAATGGATAAAAATATTAATGTTGTGGTGGGGATGGTTTTCTGGAAGAGTGAAGCGATAATAAAATAAAGTTAACAATTTTTTTACCTGAGTCGGGTAATTTACAATCAAGATTTTTGCGACGTTGGCGAAATAATGAATAAAGAAGTTAAAAATTTTATGTTTGGAATCTTAAGACAACTGCAGGTGCAAAAATAAAAATACAAAATACAAAACACTTGCAGGTGTATGAATAGAAAATAATAATCCCGCTAAGTGAGAAAACAATAAAAAAATTAAAATAGGCACTAATTGATAATTACAATAGTACAAGATATAATCAACCACCAAAATAGAAAACAAAAAATAAAATTTATTTATAAAAATTATTATCAAAAAACAAAGTTATTGACAATGATAATGACCTATCAATTTTGAAAATCAACAACAAGAAAAAAAAGTATAAATACCATAAAATTTCTTAGTTTGATCACCGAAAATTGTGAACTCAGAACAGTTTCAAATTCAGTAGTTTATATTGCAACACAATTACGAGCATACAAAAATTACATAGATGAGCTGCAAATAAAGTTAGCACAGGAAACACAATAAAAATATAAACAGAGCCATTATTAAAAGTTATTATTAAGTTTATCAACATTGGGGATGTCCTTACCTTTGACATACTGTATTCCGTAGTCAAATCCCTGATCGAAATTATCCATCGTTGTATCCTCGCACTGGTATGATTTGGAAACCTTTCAGCTCTTTTGATGATCCAAATGATTCCAAGCGTTTCTCGCTTTATCACCACATAATTTTTTTCATTATTAATCAGTCTCCTTGAAAAATAAATTACTGGAAAACCTTCCTGAGAATATGACTCCAATAGCATTTTTGATACTATCACACCCTAAAGAATATGGCTGCATTTCGATATTACTGAAAAGTATTACTTTAGCTTTGTTAAAAGCTTCTTGCTGCTTATCATTCCTTATAAAAGATATTCCAAATTTCCACGAAATCTTGTATTTTGGTTCCATAGAAATTAATCAAACTGATAAACCTTTCAACATCCTCCTTAGTTTTAGGAATATCAATCTTTAATATCTTGTTTACAAGACCTTTATCCATTCGAATTCCTTGCGCCGAGATTATTTGACCGATGAAAGTTACTGAATTAGGGATTTTCACAGATTTGGGTCAATCTATAGCTTGTTTAGACATTGTAATAGAAACCCATTCCATTGTGCAAGAGTTTTGGCATCTTTGCCAAGTACTAAGATATCATTTTCATTGACTATAGCGCCTTCTAGTCCACAGCATACCTTTTTCCATAATTCTCTGAAAAATTGATGTTGCAGTTTTAATTCCAAATGTTAATCCGTTGAACGAATACGCTCCTTTAATTGTATTTACTTTAGTCGATTTTCTCGATTTGTGTCCTACTTCTACTTGTCAATATACTAATTTCAAATAAAATTTAGCAAAATGACTTGATCCTTTAAAATTCTCAAAATAGTCTCCATATTTGGTGAATGATAGGCATAATTTCTGACAAATCGATAGATTGTAACTTTGTAATCACAATAAAATCTTGAGGCACCATCTGATTTTCTGACACAAACCAGGTGAGAGGCTCATTCCGCACCACGCTCAGCAACTTCGGAAATCAAACTCATATCAATCATTTTTTTGCAATTCGGGTTACATTTGTTCTTGTAGTGGAATTGGAACTCATCTGGCATTACTGAAAATAGGTTTGGTATCTGAATCTAGTGGTAATGAAGCTGTTGCGTTACGTATGCTACCCAATATAGTTGAAAGAATATGCACACTCATGCACATTCTTTGGTGTTATTGATAGAATGAATAGTTTCATTGGCTGCATCGATAGTCTTGTCATTATGATGAATTTCGTTTGATGCAGTGTGAGCGTTACCAGAATGAGTAAAGGCTGAAATTTGTCCTAACTGCTGTATGAATGTAATTATAAACATTTTGATCCTCTCTTTCTGCGGAAAATAGCATTTCTTTAGGCTGTCGAAATCACAATCTTTGGCATGGTTTCTTAAATTAGCTACAAATTTCGTATTTGATTTACCAAATTGCTGTTTTTGGACCTAAAACTTGGTGAGTTCTGCAACTATAAGCTTTTTCTGAGGAAATAAATAGTTCATAATTTCTTCACTTATCTCTGCAAAAGATAAATCATCTATGGCTTTTATAGAAAGTATTGCCATGATTTCGTCAATGATGAAATTAAACAAGTTAGAGTGAAATTGTTGGTTATTTCTTTGTGTGTTGTAGTATCTTCTAAGTTCTTAGCTCGAGCTTAAGCTTTACAAGCGAATATCCACACGGCTGCTGAATCTGCATTTGATAGATCTAATATCAGGAGTCGTGACGTCATGTTATATTTTGCAATTTAAAATATCATAATCTGAAAACTGTTTATTGTTCAAATAAATTTGATCAAATTATACAACAATAAATCTTTATTATTTGCAGATCGCATATTTGAATATTTTGAAAATTTGTTATTTTTAATAACGCATTTGTAATTTAATTTGAAATAATTAAAATTTAGTAAAATTAGATAAAAATTAAATGTTTCAGGCACTACACAGACAACTGTCTAAATGTGCAATTTGTTTTACTTTTTTATTTTCCCGCCATCTCCGGTATTATTTTTTGTTTTCTTAGCCAAGGTGTCTAAAAATAGCTTTGTTATTTGCATGCTATTTTCAAATTGTACTTGTTAATTAATTACTACTTTGTCATTTCCCATTGTTTAATTTTCTGAATTTTTCCATTTCCCTTTCATTTGTTAATTTCTTCCCCTCATTCCAATTTTCAGAATTCTGGAACAACCTACCTGGATATTTTCTTCATTTTTATAATTGTACTTTTATTGTTCACCTCGACCAGCCTATTGGCATCGAAAATCGTATTATTGGGGTTCATCGTAGCTTGATCTTTAGTAGCATACTCAATCAATCGTTCTGTATCTGTAAATACAACATAACTGGGTGTTGTGCAGTTTCCTTGATCATTATCAATAATTCCAGCTGTTCCATGTTGAAATACATCAATACATGAATAGGTAGTGCTCAAATCAATACCGATATCGTTACAAGGCTTTTGAATAATTTATAGTGAAATTAAGTGAAGGATTAAATGTCAAAACTTTATTTGCTCCAAATAGAAATATTCAAAGAAATACCAGTTTCAAAAAGAGTCCAAATTCATAAAACATTCAAATTCATATTCATAATAAAAATCAAAGTCAGTTTCAAAAACAAATTCATGGAATTCAATTTAAACATAAAAATTCATAATAAACATACAAGACCAAATTCAAATTAAACACGAGTCCAAATTCATAAATAACATCTGCAAATTCATATAATTGATTCGACAAAACAAATCATTAAAAAAACAACTCATAAATTTCAAAATTTCATAATTAAAATTTATAAATTACAATTTTGTTTCGCGTCTATGTGCGCACCCAAACAATCAAGAAAATACAATTGCACACATAGGCTCGAAAAACGAAATTGACCAATACCCTTTATTTTGTATATCTTTCCACAATCATTTTGTTCAAGTTAATAATTATTACTTAAGTATTCTCAACACGATGTTTAATTTCAGTGTTATCCTGCTAGGCAAGTATAACAAATAATTATATAAAATTATAGTAAAGAAAGAAGTAATTTTCAAAATAAATATTTGTACTACATAAAATCTAATATTTAATTATCTATAATATCGTATATAATTTTACTATATATACGGCCAATAAAATAAGTATATTCTCACAAAATAGAATCGGATACAGTATTTTTGAACGGTTGATCCTAAAAAAATTGTAATATAAGGTACCATCAATAAATTATGTCGTGCACCTAGGGGAAGGGAGTAAACATTTGGGACGATGTATGGAAAGGGAGAGGAAGTATTGGAAAATGTGACGTAACATCAGCACGTATCAGGTCTACGTATAATTGAACAGCAATACAATCTTTATTGGGTATAATTAACGGTAAACTGGCCAAAACAATGATAAACGAAACAATGAAAAAGTATAATAATCTAAACCATAGAAAAAACGTCAAATTATTAAATGATATATAAAGGATTTTAATTGAAATAACAATTTTATAACTGTTGCATACTGCAATATCCATGGTTAGAACAGATGTTTTGAAGTTAATAAACCAAAAACGTTTTTCTAATAGAATAATTTTGTGAATATCATGCTATTTTTTATTTAATCAAAATTAGAAAACGTTTATTGATGGAGGTCTCGATCTTTGTGTAGTCAAATTTAAATGGGGTGTGACCTTTTGTGACGACATGTGACGAGGTATAAGGATGCATGAAAATCATTCAAAATGAGTGTGGTAATTTTTTTGGATGGCCACTAAGACTGATACGAGAGAAACGTCTAAAACATCGACAAGCAATGTAACATTCATACATAACTTTCACTTATTTTTGGAAAATAATCTTTGAATTGAAGCAACGAGAATTGGTAAAATTTTAATTTTTAATTTCATTTCTAAATACATGTCTTTCTTTAAATATATTTTCATAAATATTTTCCTTGTATATTTTCATATTTAGCACTTCTGGTTTTCGAATAGATTTAGTTAGTTATTTTCTTAACTCAAAAATACTCGAATTTCACGAAAACACTCCAAAACCTTTGTATATCTATTTGTCTTCGCTCTTCGTTTAATATTTATTTTCTAGGATCTATCTTCTGTCCCTTAATACAATTCGCGTTTCACTTGCATTCTTTAACTTTTAATGGCACGTACATATAATTATTTTGTTTTTGATTTCGATTTGTCAGTTTTTATCTTTTTGACTTTCCTGATGATTTATTCGTTATCTTGGGCAAGTTGTTGAAAGAACGCATATCCAATTTTCAGTTTGATTTTTTTCCTTTTTAAAATTTACTTCTTAATAAAAAACGTCGTTGTCGTATATAACTATTTAATTTTATTGATTTTACTATCCTATTCTCATTTTAAATTTATTTTTCCTACCCAGTGAATGAATTTTTAAATAAAATATTTAGGTATTGTATAAATTTTATACAATATTTTATACTATAAAATATAAATAAGGAAATTTGAAATGAAGATATCTTACCCCTATTTAACTTATATTTTGAATTCATTCCCGAAATACTGTTTTAAGATATTGTTCTCACTTATTTAGAAGATTCAAATACGCACCACAGCAAGATAAATTTATTAAATAATTTAACAATAAGGTAAAATATTAAAAAATTTTTAAATGTATTGAAGTTATATAACTAAAATCATTAGTTTTTTGTTTGTCTTCGACTATATATCAATTATTTTATTTAATAAGAAAATAAATCTATCTAAAGTCGTAAAAAAAATAAATGAAATGTTAAATGCTAGTTGCGTCGAAGCATATTTTTTACATGATGTCAATCCCAATATTGGTGACTTATTTTTTCATATTATTTCACTTAAACTGAGACATAATCGAGGAATAAGAGATATAGTAACAGAATACAATTTCCAGACTTAAAGTATCTTCAAAGGTAAAAGGAAATTCAGAAATTTTGTTTAAAATTTTCTGTTTAAAAAAACCTTGAAATGAATATTTCACTTCTGAATATTTGAACTAACCACTCCATCAAAATATCATCAAAAAAATAAAAATGAATGTTTAGAAGTTTTCTTGGATGATTTCAGTTAAACCTCTAAAGCAGAGGTTCTGAACATGGGATACGCGAAAAAATTCAAACCATACCAAAGTTGTGTTCATACAAACAAGCCGAAATATCTCATTAAAAAGTTTTTTTCTTGTTTTTTGTAATATTTATTTTAAGCTTTTTTCTTTGTTACGAATCTTTTTATTTTTTTAATAGACAAGTTAGAACTTATTTCCAGAACAACTTTTTCTACGTTAGCGATTTGGGGGCACTCGTGTTAAAAAGGTTAAGAACCCTTGCTCTGGAGCTCAAAGTTTTTTGAAGAAATTTGGATACTATCAGAATAACAGCTGATTAATTTGTTAACCATGTTGATGCGAAATTACTAAAATTGAAATACTACAATTTAGTAAATAAAATCTAATCTTCCAGAAAAAGAATCCAAGAAGAAAATAATAACAAAATGAATAATTAAATAAATTTGTCAACGATTTAATTAAACGATAACGCCAATAAAAAACCTTTCGTACGATATATTTCGATAGCACAGCTATCATCTTCAGGTACTCAAAACCAACTAAAAATATTATGAATTAACATTTAATTTAAACAAATTATTTTTTATTAATTTAATTTTTTAATAAATAAATATTTTTAAAAATATATTTTAAATTAATTTTAAATTTTAAATTTTTTACTTATATTCTAATTTTTAAAAATTAATGTAATTTAAAATTTTCAATTATTTTAATAATATTAAAAAAACAAACATGATTTAACATACGTAAACTATTTAAAAACATTCAAAACATTCGTAGTCACAGCACTCTGCACATTAATCTTTGGATCCAATGACCTTATCAGCAATGCTTCACATATCACTCGTTCCCAATAACTATTAAAACTTCTCAACAAAATTCTAAAATCAGACATTCCTATATCACTTTTACAGCCTCTATTGTGTTCACTAATATTGGTCAAACCCTTCAATCGACAATGCTCTAGAACTCGAGTACAGAGATGACGGGAAGTCTCTCCAATGGATGTGGCATTACACCCATTACATGTAAATTGATAAACGAGATCAGAACACAATCCAACCGGAGTTTTTGATTTATTAATAAACATATTGTGTACCTTACACGAATTAGAGACGATCTTATACTCTAAATTTCCTATCAGTTTACCCAACTTCCTCTTATAATTTGTAAAGCCTTCAGAGTACGGCAATACTAACACATATTTAGGCTCAATTTTTTTATATCCATTTTTACCATCACCCAGATCAACACTCAATTCACACCCATCCGACAAATTACATTCAGACTTTTCACAACATGGATCCTTAGGATTTTTAATCAATTTATCAACAGTTTCTTTTATCATCAACAATAAAAATGATTTAGAATATCCATTCTTTATCAACAACTCAACCAATTTATCAACACTTTTTACCGAATTAGCAAAAGTAGAAGATAAAGCCCATGAATGATAAATCAATCCTTTCACCATATTTCTCTTATACTTAAATTCACAAAAGCTTTCTGGAGAAGTATAAAGACCAGTATCAGTTGGTTTTCTATAAATCTCTGTCTCATACTGTTTATCTTTGCGTTGAATTAACAAATCCAAAAACGCAATTGATGACTTTCTCTCCGTTTCACATGTGAATACAATGTTTTTATGTAAACTGTTCATAAAATGCAAAAACGGTTCTACATGTTTCTGGTTTTCAAATATAAGAAAAATATCATCCACATACCTTTTATAAACATTGTATTGCAAAGCTACAAAAACGAAGTATGAATGATGTTATGGTTTCGTTTGATGTTTGTAGTTTGTTTACGAATGTGCCACTGGTTGAGACAATTGACTTATGCTGTGCGTTGTGGAATGAAAATGATTCGGAACATCACATTTTGGATAGAAGGGCATTTCGAAAACTTCTTGAATTTGCTACTTCAAATGTCAATTTTCTTTTCAATGATGAATGGTATCAACAAATAGATGGAGTCGCTATGGGTTCCCCTTTAGCACCAACGATGGCATCAATATTTTTGGCTAGTTTGGAAAAGAAAATTGCTTCTTTCCAATTTGAAAAACCTTTTGTTTATAAAAGGTATGTGGATGATGTAACAGTGATACTCTACATTCGATCGCGAACTGTTAACAATCCACGAGTCGATAAAACATTTTATACGTTTATTTGACGGTCTGGAATTTATAATCAAAAAAAGAAGGCTTTACAAATTATAAGAGGAAGTTGGGTAAACTGATAGGAAATTTAGAGTATAAGATCGTCTCTAATTCGTGTAAGGTACACAATATGTTTATTAATAAATTATCAATTTACATGTTTATCAATTTACATGTAATGGGTGTAATGCCACATCCATTGGAGAGACTTCCCGTCATCTCTGTACTCGAGTTCTAGAGCATTGTCGATTGAAGGGTTTGACCAATATTAGTGAACACAATAGAGGCTGTAAAAGTGATATAGGAATGTCTGATTTTAGAATTTTGTTGAGAAGTTTTAATAGTTATTGGGAACGAGTGATATGTGAAGCATTGCTGATAAGGTCATTGGATCCAAAGATTAATGTGCAGAGTGCTGTGACTACGAATGTTTTGAATGTTTTTAAATAGTTTACGTATGTTAAATCATGTTTATTTTTTTAATATTATTAAAATAATTGAAAATTTTAAATTACATTAATTTTTAAAAATTAGAATATAAGTAAAAAATTTAAAATTTAAAATTAATTTAAAATATATTTTTAAAAATATTTATTTATTAAAAAATTAAATTAATAAAAAATAATTTGTTTAAATTAAATGTTAATTCATAATATTTTTAGTTGGTTTTGAGTACCTGAAGATGATAGCTGTGCTATCGAAATATATCGTACGAAAGGTTTTTTATTGGCGTTATCGTTTAATAACAAAATGATTCACTTGTTGACAAGTTCATTTATAATAAGAACTTTGAAAGCAAGTATCACCACTGATTCTTTCATGTTGATGAACCGTACATATTAATAAATAAAATTAAAAAAAATTTAGTTATTTAAAATTCAATTTCCAGAATAAAATTTATTACATATTTATTAAAGTTTGTGAGGCAAGTTAAAAAAAATCAAATATTTTTAATTATATATAATTATATATATAATATTTTTAAAAATAACATAAACATAAAAATAACTCTAATTTCAATATATAAAAAATAGCTCACAAATATCAATTATGCAAAATGTAAAAATATAAATATCAAATTTATAAATAATTAATTTTATTTATTGTTTAAATATCCCCAGAACGGCAGATTTTCGGAGGAATTTAAATTTGTTATGTCAATAAATATTTTCTAATAATGGATGCTCTATCTCGCTCTAATACAAAATATTTTTTTACCGATTGACTGTTATTATCAGCTAAGAAAAAACCTATATAGTCTTTAAATTGGGTATTCAAACAAATTTGCATTAAAAGTTTATCTTCAATCTTGTTTAAATATTAAGTTTATAGAATATTTAAAATTCTGGTTAGATTGTGTTTCGATCTTGTTTATTCATTTAAATGTCAGTGCGAACTGTCACATACATTAAAAAGTGACTATCCTCTATATCTGTACATGAGCTATTGAACATTGTTTCTGAATGCATTTATAGATATAAATGATCATTTAGAAAGTGTATCAGTAAAAAGGAGGTATTTCTGATTTTAAGATCATTAGGAAAATGTCGAGTAACGCTTTGGAACAAGTAACCTTTGAGGTGTTGTTGATAAGATCTTAAAATCCTTTAATTAAAGCTCAAAGTGCTCAGTTTACAGGATTTTGAATGTATTCAATTAATCGAATGTTACATTTTGTACATTGAGTGTTTGGTCTAATGTTGTTTTTTTAAATATTTGTTGAGATATCAAAAAATGGGTTGAAATTCTCAACATTGCACTGGTGTAATATTTAAATAATCGAATATCAATGAAAAGATCTTTTGTAATGAATTTTATTACATCACAAAATTTACAGATTAATCTTCATTTTAATTCACTAACAACCTTTAATAATAGTCTCTAAATGGAAGTTTTTGGCTAAGAGCCCACCAATATAAATTATTTATATCTTATATATAAAAGTTCAGTAGTGTCGGAGTATACTACATGGTGCTTGTTAAAAAATGTTAACCCACCACGAATCTTCCTTCGAAAAAGCTATATATCCCCATTTATTGGAGTAACTCGATAGGAGATTTTAAAGTCATTGAAGTCAAAAACCTTTCGCGGGAATCTTTGAAGGTTTATTACAGAGATAAAAATAGTTGTTGAACAAAAAGATTGTATTTGTTCAGAAGTTAAAGAGTTTATTGTGTTTTTAGATTTCTCAATAAAATAAGATAAAACTGCATTTACAGCAATTTCAATTATTTAAGACAGAAATTGTTAAATACAATTGTAACCATAAAAGCTTTTGTATATTTTTTCGCAGTATAATTATTTATTAATAACAAATCAGCGAAAATAGTTAGATTGCGCTGGAAGTATTTATTACCTTTAGGTAAAACAGCCTCAAAATCGGCATATCCTACGAAAGGAGGTGTAACAGTTTTAGACCAGTCCTTAAATATTTATTCCGTATCTGAAGGCAAGGTATATAAAGTTGTCCCAAACTGGTTTTTGACACACAGTGTATGATGCTTCTCAAAAGCATCATATTATCTAAAACTGTTCAAACAAAAATTAATATATGTGCTTTGAAACTTAACATCAGTAACAGAAGAATCTCTGCAATTCAGCAACCTATTAATACTAGTGACTCCTATGTATCTATATTCTCTAGCAAAATTAAATTAATTGGAGTTCCCTTATAACCTTTGACCTATGTATGATATTTGTAAAAGGATGTTTCATTACTTCATCTTCATTATAGACTTCAGTAACAATTCCTCCATCCTATGAAAGGACATTTATAGCCAGCCCAGGATTTTGCGTTTCAAATTTGGGAATATTACAGAGTTGCATGAGGAAGTCAGAAGGGTTAAAAACAAGGTCTGATGGATTGTAAAGAGATGCTCTATTCCTATGATTGATATTAATACTATTAGTAATATCAATATACTTTAACATAACTAAAATTCTATAGATAAAACAAAGGTAATCATTATTGTTTAAATTGACTGTGAAATGTTTAGCAATTAAGGCGGTGGCAGTTTGAATATGACCCATACTGCTCAACCTACATAATTTTGGATATTTAGTTATTTTAAAACAAATTTCTTTAATTTTTTTAATATCTATTTACCGCCGTTCTATCAGATTTTAATAATTTTATCATTTAAAAGAGCAATAAAAGCGTAATAGGTTTAACTGTATTGGAAATAATAAAAGATTGGTATTCACCATCTTTTTCAAATTTAATGTCAATAAAGAACAGAATCTTTACATGACCCATTTCTGTTATTGTACAGTTTAATTTATTTATTAATTGATTGGGAATTATTAATTTTTTCATTTTCAAAAATTTTGCATCTATGTTAACAATGGCAAATATCTTTTTATACAATTGTAGTAATAGAACCACCGTATTGATTTGAAAGATTGTTTATTTGATGAATGATTTGAGAAATGTCATCGTAATCAGAAATTACTTCTTCCTTCTTCGTATATAGATAGCGTTCTGGTGAAAATATTTTATGTCTTTTGTTGAAAGTGAAAATGACCTTAGTATTACTGACGAAAAATTGAAACAGTCAGCGACTACGTTCTCTTTACCGTTTATGTGTTCAATTGAACAAGAGAATTCAGAGATGAATGTGATCTGTTATTGTTTTCTTGGTGAGGGAGTTTTCATGTTAGCAATGTGTAGAAGAGGTTTGTTTTCAGTTTTGATTATAAATTCCAGACCGTCAAATAAACGTATAAAATGTTTTATCGACTCGTGGATTGTTAACGATTCGCGATCGAATGTAGAGTATCACTGTTATGTTTGTGAGTTTTCTTGATAAGAATTCTAGGGTTTGTTGACTCCTTTCTTGTTTTTGAGACAGACTGCACCAATAGCAACGTCAGAAGCGTCTGTAGTGTGAGTTGACCACTAGGGAGTGGGTAGGATGATAAATAGGGCCTGTTTAGTTTCTGTAAAATCATGTAGTGGTTTTTCGTTCCATATGATTGGGGCTGACTTTAGGTAGTCACATTGTGCGGATAATGAAGTAAGTGTTACAGATATGTGTGGAATATACTTGTGACAAAAGTTTATTGTTCCAAGAAAGCTTCATAGCTATGTCCCGTTTTGGAAAATTCCTGATTATGTCTAGACGTTCTAGAAATAGACTCATGCCGTGGTTTGAGACTATGTGACCAAGGAATTTTATTTCATTTTTAAATAATTTGTATTTCTCGTTGCAGTTTCCTTTGCTTGAGAACCGAAAAGAGTTGTTTAAGGTGATTTTCATGTTCTGTGATGTTTTTGGAACCTATAATGACGTCATCAGTTTAAGCTAGTTCAAATTATAGTGGTGCAATTAATTGATCAATGTAGCGTTGGTATGTTTGAGTTGAATTGCGTAAGCCAAAAGGCATTTTGACGTATTCAAATATGAGTGATGACTGCAGATTTTGGAATATCTGTCGGATTCATTGGTATTTGTTGGTAAGCCTTTCATGTGTCAAGTGTCAAGAATATTTTACTGATTACAACCGATTAAGAATGTCGGAAAGTAAAGGCATCGGATATGTCTCGTGAATTATAATGGAATCTAAACAACGATAGTCTCCACAAGGTCTTTAGGTACCGTACGTTTTGGTAACAACATGAATTGGTGAAGCCCAAGGTGAAGATGACCTGTGGATAAGACCTGTTTCTTCTAGTTCTGTAAATTATTCTTTCACTTTGTTACGTTTCCCTGGTGCTAAAGAGCGCACTTGTTGGCGTAGTGGTGTAGTCTCAGTGGTGTTGATTTCGTGTGCATAAAATGGTCTGTTTTGAGTGTGGTTTTCACATTCTGTGGTCTTCGTTTTTTGTTGTCTAAGCAAGGTTTCGATGAAGTTAAGGTGTGTTTCTTCGGTATCAATTGAGAAAATGTTTCCTTCAACTGGTTCTCTATCGCGTGTAAGATGTTTTGGGTACTGCACTCTGAAAGCAGTTTATTTACTGAAAGGAAGTCTAATACCAAAATTCGAAAGAATATTGGAGCTACATACAATTTCCAAAAGAATATTTTTCGAAGTCCCTCTACTTCAAAATCAATTTTTACAGGTTCCAAGAGTATTTAGGGTCTCGCCTGTGGCAGTTTTGAGTATGGTGATGTTATTCATTTTTCAAGAAAAGTTTGGTAGGAGGATAAAGAAGCTAGAACCAGTGTCTACAAGAAATTTTATTGTTGAAGTTATAAACGGTGTAAAAAGACTGAAAAAGTATGATCTGTCGTTTACTAGGAATATTGGTGGTAATGGAAGGGAGGTTTGAATAAGTGCATGTAAAAGTAATAAATGAATGTAATAATGTTGTTTGGTGAGATAATTTTCTATCGTCTGTTACCTAAGAAGAGATTGGTTTACTTGTTTTTTTGTTGCTTTAGGGTTCTAGTAATACTTACACTTTCAAAATAAGTGATGTTGTAACTGTGATTTCTCGAGTGGGGATGCACATTAGAAGATTTTTGCATGTCGTAGGTCTGTTTCTTCACTGGCATCCTATTTGGCAGTTCCTTATGGTATTTAGAGTGTTAGAAGCATTAATTTCCATTCCGTGGTTTATGTGGATTGAAGTGTATTGTCGACTTTGTATTTGTTTCATTGTTATTGGCGTAGTTGAAGTGTGTGAGGCTCGTGTTCAATTGTTTGATTGATGCAACTTGGTTTTATTGGTGTTCATTTATTGATGGTATTAGCGTTGGGGTGGTTAATGTTGCTATCGTACAGTTTGGTGTCGGCAGCAGTACTGCAAATATTTTATCCGCTGTTTTTGCCAATTTGTTTATGTCATCCGTGTCTGCCTCAGCTAGAATTTTCTGTGTTAAATATGTTTTGCTGAAATGAAAAAATGTTTGGTCGACGTTGATATTTAGTGTTTTTAGGTTTTCTATTACTTTCTTGAGAAATTCGAAAGATCGCCTAAACTCCAAATTCTCTTTGAAAGTGTCGGTGTTAGGTTCATTGCCATCAGTTTTTCCTTTTGGGTTTCGAATAGTGTTGGGAAGTCTGGCTTGGCGGTTACGATAAATATATCTCGTATTTGGGTTAGTAGGTATTGTGGTAATCCATGTATTAAGTGTATAAATTTATTTCGATCATTTTTGGCTTTGTGCAGAAATAATCAAATTTCTTTAGTGCATCTACATCTGGATAGATATTTATGAAACGTTGTTTGGAATCCAAATATTTACTTTTAAAATCTTTCTCCCAAACTAGATGGTTAGCTAGAGCAGATGTAATTAAAGATTTGTCAGATGAATACAACAATAAAAGAGAAGCTTTAACATGTCTTATAGGTGATGATAAAAAACTAGAAACACGACAAGAAGGCTTTTTTTGCGACATTTGTCATTTTTTGAAACGGTGTTTCTAATTGAAATGTGGAACGAAAAATCAAACTTGGAACTTGGTACAGCAGTGCATTTATTAAAAACATTACAAGAGTATATTTGTTTGCAAAGAGAAAAATTTGAAACCCGAGCCAAAATTAAAGCTCCAGAAACTAAATACAAAAACGAAGATAAACGTAAGAAAATACATAAAAAATTTGAAGATTATGGCCCAGCTGAAGCAAATCTAGAAATTAGAGAAAAATTCCGCGTGGAAACATATTTGCTAATAATTGATAAATTGCCAGTTGAATTGAACAGTCGGACAAAAGCTTATGATTCACTGTACAACTTATTATAACAAAGCTCGAATAACGATTTTTTCATCTGACATTTCAACGATTTCCGACAGAATTTAAAATTAAAAATAGAGTAAAATTTAAATTTAAACACCAGTACAAAGTTAAATGAATTCAAGCAATGGTAATATACTAGGTCGTGTAAAAAGAGTTTATTAACTTATAACTTCCCTGTATGCAATGTGCTTTGTAAATTCACTTACTGCTGCTGCCCGGGAACTTTTTACACGACCTAATATTTGGTGTTCTAACAGAATTTTGGAAACTTTCAACAAATGATGTGGCTGTTCGAGCTGATTTACTCCAACAACGGTATCCAAATAATTTAGAAAGTTTGTTTTCAGAAGAGCTACAGCATTTTATACTTTTCATTCAGAATTTCCTTGAAACTAAAAATCAAGAAGAAAATCAATCAGTTCACAGGTTGTACAGCTTATTATTCGACTTGAATCTTGTCAGTTCATTTCCAAACATCGAAATTGCATTTAAAATATATTTCAGCTCGATGGTTAGTAATGCTAGTGGAGAGAGGACATTCTCAAAATTGAAGCTCAATAAAATAAACTTAGAACATGCGTGCTGCAAGAACGGTTAAACAGCTTTTCTTAATTGACAATTGAAAGTGAACTCCTACAAAAAATAGATTTGGATGACGTTATCAATGATTTCATTTTAGTAAAGCGTCGAAAAACTAACATCTAATAAATAACACTATGTAAGTTTTAAATCACGAATATCAATAAGTATGGTCATCGTAATGGAGATGTTATAACTAACAGTAACACACATGAAGGCCGAAGAAGCGATTAAATTTAATAAATAATTCATTTTTTAGTTAATTTATTTTATCTATGATCAATCATTCTAAATAAATATTTTTCTCATTTCTTTGTTCATTATACATTCAGATTATTCTAATGATCTCAAATTTGACGAAATACATATAGAAAAGACTCTTTAAAAATGTAGTTTTCAGAGGTTTAATTTTTGAGTTAAAATTATGTCTGGCAAAAAGGCCTCAGGTTTTTTGGGCACAGCCGCACAAGGCCCTTAAATGTTTAATCCGGCACTGCTCGCGTCACGTGCTTTATTTACGATGATATCTTGAACAGTGTTTTCTTCTCTTCTTTCTGAATTCAGAACTTCGGTTAAAACTTTACTTAATCGAATTTCGAACGCTGCAATTCTTTCATCATCTTCTTGCTCCAACTCCGTCAATTCTCTAACTTTATCGGTCATTGATTTTGTATTAGTGAACATATTTAAGTACCACATTTTGGCTTTGGCATCTGTTGTTTCTGATTATGTGCTTGTCAATCGTTGTCCATTTGTCAACAGACATTCTTATATGTCTCTGATCAATTCTTCTGCTTCTTTTGATCCTCATCCCTCATATGATCGAATGTTTAGTTTGAAAATATCTTGAAATGATTTTGGAAAAAATTCCAATAAGAATTTTGTTTTTGAAGCTGCATTGATATTCCTATTTTCTTAAAAGACTATCAATAATTAAATTTTTTCCGAATGCGGCATTAGGACACTGACTCACTGGACATATACCCCCGTTTAACTTACCCCCGTGTAAAAACCCTCCGAATATTAACCCCCCGTCAAAATGACTCCCCAACAATTAAGCCCCCAGTATAAAAATAATTATTGTTATAATTGTAATTAATAAGCTGTTAGTATTAATAATAAAATGTAATATTTTAATACATTTATAATTATTTTAAAAATATCCATTAAGCTAATATGTTTCAGAAATAGGGCTCTCAGACGTCCCGGAAAACCGGGATTGTTCCGGTTTTTATGTTTTTTTATGTTAAAGAATTTATTTATTTTTGATTTTCGTTTTTAAAAAGTGAAATAAATCTTTTTATTTTAAAGTTCCTTATTTGTGTTATTAATTTTAAGTTATTTTTTAATTATATACTTAACCTGCTGAAGTAATGTTTAATTTTTTATTTTAAAAATTCTTTGTCTTGGCTTGCAGTGGTGAAAATCTGGCAGCCCTATTCAGAAAGAGAAAAAAAAAGAGAGAGAAAAGAATAAATATTTTATAATTTTTATTTTATAAAGATACTGTATCTTTCTGAGTAAAATAAATTAGTATTGATACTGCCCATTTGTATTTAACACTATTTTATTAAAATATTACCCTTTATTATAAATACTAACAACTTATATATAATACTTTTTTTTATACGTAGCGGGGGTTAATTGTTATGGGGATTATTTTCTCGGGGGTTATTGTCCGGGGCATATGTAGGGCCGTTTTAAGGTCGTCGTAGGCCCTAGGCACTTTTACATATCTACATTTGTAGTAAGCCTCAAATCGATAAAAATTTAAATTCTCAACTAATAAAATATGTAAATTGTAAAAACATGTACAGCATCTTTAGATGATATTGTTTTGAAACATTTTTGATTTGAACCATAATATTTATGAACGCACCCAGGTTTTGATATTACTAATCACAATTAATTTTAGTACAATGATTTCATAACTAATTATTTTCCGGTTTTCCAATATTTCGTAAAGTTAAATATTTAAAATGAAAATACTTTATAACTGTCTTAATGTTTACCAATTAGTAATTTTATTTAGTATTGGTGATTACAAATAATTTTAATTTTAGAAATCATGTCCGATGGATACCAGAGAAAACACGAGTCTGGATCTGAAAAATGAAATAAAAAGCAAGAAAAAGAAGAACCATTAAAAAGATGAAGGGCTCTATACTGAAATATATAAATAATGATGATAAGCTCAACAATGACACAACTGTTACGACTAATGTCTCAATATCAGAAATATTGCCTAACGAAAGTGCGAAACGAAGTGAAACAGATGGTAATTATGAACACCCAGAAACAGATCTACCAGCCTAAAGATACACAGCTTCACTTTGATGATCCAGATCCAGAACTAGCAAGCATCGAACATTTAAAAATGAATCAAAGCAATGAATACAGAGTCAGTGGTCCAGTTGAATGGGAAGTGAATGCACATCTTATAGGCTATTATGCAGAAAATATTCCTTCGCGAAATTTAGAAAGTCATTTTATTTCAGTGGGTAGACAATTTAGAGAAAAGACAAGATTTGCACGCAAGAAATATTTTCTGAGAAAATTGGCAAATGGAGAAGTTGTCAAGAGAGATTGGCTTATTTATTCTCCTTCAACAGGCAAAGTGTTTTGTTATGTGTGCAAGCTATTTGATTGCAAATATGGTGATGTCGATGAATCTTACAATCAATTTCAAACTGGTTTTGATGATTGGAAAAATGCATGCTCTATCAATGATGTTGCAACGTCAGAATTCCACTAGAATTGATAAAGAGCTCCAAAAAGAAAAAGAGAAATTGTTTAAATACTGGAGTGAAGGTTTGAAAAGAATAATTGCAGTTATAAAATGTCTTGCTGAAAGATGATTAGCTTTCCGTGGTGAGACTGAATTGCATAGCTGCCATAAAATGGAAATTATTTTGGCTGCATTGACCTTTTAGCTGAATTTGATCCATTTCTAAAGGAACACATTCGAAAATATGGAAACACGGGAATGGGAAATGTATCATATATGTCTTAGTGTCCTAGCACCTCCGAATGCAACTGTTAGTTTTAGTTTATGAAAACAAAAAAATAATTTTCCATAGTGCTCCGAAAATTCTAAAATTGTGAAGAGATAAAAGGTGAGGGGACCATGCCTCCAACTTTGAGTGCCAATGGTTATGATTGTTAACACATGTGAAAATGAAAGTTCATACTATATTTTTATATGTAGTCTATATTAAAATTTACCATTTTTAACCTTGATAATCATTATCACTAGTTAAAAAAAATTAAAATTTAATTACAAAGTTTGAGTATTTTGTTTTTCACAACAAAAATGACAAGCGCTAAATATCGACGAATAACAGATAGATTTTAAGATTAAAAATATATATTTTAAAATCAATAAATTATTATATTTTTAATTAAAATCACGAAACAATTTAATTTTTATAAACATTAAAATCCCTATAAAAAATAATTAATCAATCTATAATTTATGCGACAACTCACGCAAAACAATTAAATAATTAGTTAGTTTTCATTTTTAAAATTTATTATCCAATTACGATTGGTTGAGATCAATGATTAATTTGATTGGTGGGAAATTAATTCTGGATTACGAATAGCCTATTGCAATTAATAACCGAGTTTTTTTCAAGATTGTCCTACAATGATCATTAAATAAAAATAATCCACATGAGTATATCAGAAAATAATAAAGAAAAAGATATTATTTACGGCTTGGAAGCAAAGCATATTGTAGATTTCAATGTTGCATCTCATTTAGATGAAGAACAAGACGCAATTTCAAAATCTATTGGGCGCAACCAAAAAACTGATAAACACTCTCAGTCGTTAAATGGGAAAACTCCCAATGAACCACTGGATCACAATTCATATATCAAAGCCTATAACGATGCGCTGTTTGAACAGCGGACTAATTTCAATGGTTTGAATTCAGATTTAAGCTATTCATTTTTATCTCAGTATGGCTATAATAATGATGAAAGAATGGATTTTACACCGTATTCTTTGCCAATTGATATGATTGAACAATCTTATAATTCCTGGTCTAAATCTAACGCATGCACATTTACAGAGGCGCATCTAAATTCACCTTGGTACAATCATTATCCGTATCCAGGATATGCATCATATAATTCTTATATGTGTAATATTCCACCGGTTGCAACTTCATCTATCAATGATCAATCTAATATGAGTTTTCCTAATCATCCAGCATTCTCAGATCTGGAAGAGTATGAACAATTAAAACAATTCCAAGCAAGTAATTATTCTGTATTTCCACAAGATTCTTTTTTAAATCATTCAATATCAACTCTAATGCCTCCGTTAAGGAATTCTCAAAGCACCACCCCTTTCAACTCAATCAATCCATCATCTCATTGGTTGGATGTTAAAAATTGGCCGAAATCTGCCTCTCAATCAGATCAATTCGATCAAAATTCATTGAAACGTCAAATTGATCATTTTCCTTTGAATATCCCAACGGCGTTTTCTTATCAATCATCCAACTCAATGTCCCTACTCGGCTCTCAACAGCCAGAAATCAGTAAAGATCTCTTTTTGTCCGATTCCATAATTGAAAATTCAAAACTAAGCACGATGGACTGTCGAGAATTGGAACAATTTGCCAAGACTTTCAAACAAAGACGAATCAAGCTAGGATTTACTCAGGCTGATGTCGGTCTGGCGTTGGGTACGTTATACGGGAACGTATTCAGTCAAACCACAATTTGCCGATTTGAAGCATTACAGTTAAGCTTTAAGAACATGAACAAGTTGCGACCGTTATTAAGCAAATGGTTAGAAGAGGCTGATTTGTCCTTGTCAAACACAGTCGTGAATGTAGAGAAATTAGCGAACCAAAATCGACAAAGAAAGAAAAGAACAAATATAGAAATGAATACCAAAGATATATTGGAATCAAGTTTCAATAAAGATCCAAAACCAACTGCTGCTCATATTATATCATTGTCAGAGAGAATTTTAATGGATAAAGAAGTAGTTCGGGTTTGGTTTTGTAATAGAAGACAGAAAGAAAAAAAATCCAGTTTAACCAAATCTATTTCCAGTAGTTAATACAATCTTTCCAAAAAGAAATTCTTTTACAGATTCGACGTTTTATTATGGAAATGGTGTGAATAAATAATTTCTTCCCATAAATTTTGCCGGTTTTCTAGCTTGTACAGATAAAGAAAAATACCCGTTTTTACATTTTCCTAAACTTAAAATATTCAACATTAATTTTGAACGACTAGTCGATGAAATTTTAAAAAATAAGAAAATTCTTTATATTTTCAGTCAAATAAAAATAATAATTTAATCTTGAAATTAGACAAATAAATTCAATCTAAATGGTAAAGATTAATATTTACAGAATATTATTAAATCATCTTATTATAATAATAATAAAATATTCATTTGTGATAAAACAAAAGTAGAATATGCGACAAATTTTAAACAATATATAAAAAATATTATTAAATCTTATTATTACAATAATAAAAAATAGTCATTTGTGATAAAACAAAAGTAGAATATGCTTTAAAATTTAAACAATTTATAAAATGTTTTCAAATTGAATCTCTTATAAGCAGCAATTTGTACTTCACACTAGCGCGATACTTTTTATTATTGGTTTTTATTTGTTTATTGTTGAGCAAATAAAGTTGTGTGCTCATTTGTGACTAGTGAGGATATATTGGATAGTGTCAAATATCCGTTTGCGGTTAATTGTTTTGTGTTTCTGATTAAATGCAACATATTTGTATGTATGTAAACAATTCTTTGCTAACAGTCGAATGAATTTGGCAGTGATACATTTAAATATTATATGTAATATATTAAGGGATTTCTTTAAAAATTGCTCTTTATAAAGCATTAAAACGTTTATGTAGTTATGAATTATTATTAGTTTTAATAAAAAGATATCAAACATGCAAATTAATGAAATTGCTAAATAAATTTAATTATTAAAATTGTTTAATTTAAAATTTTATCTTAGACAAATTTGTGGACCATGTCAGAATGTATTATGGAAAAGAAATCGTGCAAAATTTAACAGTTTTTTGTAAAAATTATTGCTAGGTCTTTGGTATCAGACGCCCCTATACAAGTTTCCGTTCAGTCCCACAGACGTATATTAAGGTAATATACATAAAAAAAACAATGAATCGAATAAATAAAACTAAAAAATCAATACAACACAAAAATTAAATGTAAAATAAAAAAGCAAAATTTTTAATAGAATTCTAGAATTTAACTTTCCAGAACTTTGACGCAGCAAACACATATAAAAAAGTTGTTGTTGACCGTGTACCCTTGACACCCATAAATTTTATTACCTGCTTTTCTAATGAAAATCTAATATTAATTTATTTTTATTGAGTACGTTACCTCTAAATCACATTCGACGCTCTTGCTAAGTTTGCCCAAATGTGCTCAACCTCTGGCCGTGTTGATAATTTTACTTTAACTTTTTTTAATTCATGTGTGTAGATATCATAAATTTTGTCTTTAAAAAATAAAGCTATATAAATGGCCAGTCGACTGATTAAGCTGTTTTTTCAAGATTCCTATTCTATAGACGAAATGATAAAGGACCATTGCACAACAAAATATTTACTAGCTTTTCAAATATAAATATTGAATTTAGAATATACCAGGGGTCCACCACCATTTTGAGTAAAGAGCGATTTTTGAAAGTATTTAAAGAGCCGCATATAGAAGAGAAATTAGAGTGAATGTGAATATGATGCCTTGTGTAAAATCTTAGTTAAGGGATTTTAAATTTAGAAACTACATCATAACAAATATTCTTAACTGTTTTACATGTAACGTGTTACTGCAGTTGCGTAGCTAGGAGGCGGTAGAGGCGAACCACTCTGGGTGGTATTTTTACGATGTGCGGTTTTGAAACTGAATGAGCTAAAATATATTCAGAAATAGTTAAAAGCTAAGTTGAATATGTGAAAATAATAAACAATAGTTGGAAAAATGTCGATTTTATGATCTGATCGATCATAAGCCGCCCTTAAAAATTAAAATATTTTTAGACAGTTATTTAGAATAGATAAAAGTCGAAGTTACGCTAGATGCGCACGCATATATATATATATATATATATATATATTAAAATTCATTTATAAATATTTAAATTAAAAAAATTTTCAAATTAATAACCCTTTGGAATTCGAAAATACTCTTTGAGAGATGTTTTAGACAAGCCGGGCAATCACAAAATTGGTAAATCGAATCGGCTTCGCATTCCAGAAATTAGCATTGAAGTTGGCTCTTCTTTTAAAAAGAAGGATTAAAAAAAATTTAATGAAATTATTTTCTAAAAGGTAGAATCTAAAGTATAAAGTTAAAGATTTTTACAAAGATGATAATTGCATGAGGATGGCAAAGTTCAAGATCTCACCAACTGAATAAACTATAGCTACGTTAATGTTGTTCCAGTAAAACACAGAAATAAAATGTCACGCGAAATTATATGAATTTTTCAAAATATAAAAATTAAAACTTCTTCTCTAAATAATAACAAAATATTTGTGAAATATCAAATAGGAGATTTCATAGGTTAAAATATATTTTTAACCGACTTTTGCCTGTAAACTTCTTGAGAGAGTTAGTAAATATGCGGTGAATACGCCGAAATTTTTATTTTTAACACAAGGAAAAACTCTCATTGTTCAGTTGGTTTTTCAATTTACTTTTAATGAAATTCACTTTACTTCTTAAGAAATATGTCCCTATTCAAAATTCAACAGATATCCAAATACGGATGTTTACGACGGATAATAAGAGTCCATAAACAATCAGGTAAAAATTCCACCTGTCAAATACAATCTTATTTTGTTTCTTAAAATCTTTATTTGTTTTTTATTTTCTGATCCTCAGGATCAACTTAAAGATCTTTAAATTTTAAATTTCAAACATTTTTTTGATTTTTAGCTCCTCCAATGAGGCCACGTCGATTCCAGTAAAATGTGAAAAACTTTATTCAGTAGAACTAAACTAATTTCAAAGATTCTTTTTAGAAAATAATTTTATTTTCTCTGGACTTTCTAAACTTGTCAAATCTCTCACTAAATTCAGATTGTATATTTACCACTTATTGCGAGAGAAGTGTAAATTTATGGAATTATTATCAAATTATTATAAAATTGGAAAAGGTCATTTTTTTGCCATTTTCTAGGCCTGTCACAAATAAACGTAATTTATGCTTAAATAAATGAGCTTTTTCACAAAGCAAAAATGCTGTAGTGTAAATTATATATGTTTTAATTGGAATGCAATTCTACGATATAATAATATTTCTTCAGCATATTATAATCTCTTGGATATGCATATTCCCGCTCCTTAATTTCTTTTAGGCCCTATTATTCAGTTAAGTAAAAAAAGATCGGAATATTAACAATTGAATTCTTTAAAAATTTCAAAAATACAGCGGCTTTCCCATTAACTTGTAAACAAAATGTACAGTCCGAAAAATTTACAAAAATATCCCAATTATTCATTCATAAAGCTACAAGTTGCTAACCTCTGTGTTATATTTTTTCATTTTTCAATATGATTTAGAAGGATGAGACTATTTTTTCTACTAACTTTTGGGAAAATTTTACTGTTTGTCTGTTTTTAATTGAAGGTAATGTTATGCAACGTAGACGAAATTCGAAGAGATTATTTCTTGAAATTTCATAAAATATTTCGCTATATATATCTAAAAGATTATATTGTTTTAATTGGTAAATTCTTCTAATGTATATTATGACCAAAAATAAAACAAAACCTTTTACAAGCTTAATTGCTTCATGTAAAATACGATAATTTTTTTTCTTAAATTGATCATGTTTAGTATTAAATATAAAGTATTCATGTTAATAAAAATTTGTAACATAAAATTTCAGAACGTGTTTCTAAGTAGAATCAGTGAGTAACTACAAATTAAAAGCTTACATTTTTTGAAGAAATCAGAAAGAAATGCAGTTTTTTGTCTTTGATTTAGGAAATTCAGTAACTAAAACAAAATTGTGAAGAACAAGCAACTCACCTTTCACACAATGTAAGATTTTTCAATAAACTCATCAAAAAGTTTAAATTCGCATTTTTTCCAAATAAAAATTGAGCACATATTTTCTGAGGAAATGTCACATTTATCAAAAACTATTTGAATTTTATTCATTTTATTTTTTTTGTTCTTGTCGATTTATTAATTGGTTGATGGAATCATTTATTGGAAATCCGTTCTAGCTTAAAATGCTGTCAACGATTAGTTTTGGAAATGTTATTTATTCATATGTAATTTTAAAAAAAGAAATTAAATGAAAAAAAGTGTAAAATTAAGAATCGTTCTATACCATACTGAAAAAAAATTTCATATCGAAATTAAACAAAAAAAACACCTTAACATGTTCGAAGTCAATTTTGAACAATTTTGAATGAAAAACTAGAAAAAAACATTATATTCATTAAAACAAAATTCGCAGAATATTTAAGTAAACTTAGCAAATATCAAGAAAAAACTTAATAAATTTGAATTTTTTATTTGTCTGTTATAATTTATATTTTTTTGTTCGCTTAGCAGAAAGTTAGATCCTTACAAAGATTAAATGCTCTGCAATGAGTAATTGTCTTTCCAACAAATAAACAGTTAACGTTCTCTGAAAAAAGTTATTCTGAAATAAAGAAATGGAACCATCAAGAATGTTTAACAAAAAATTAAAGAATTTATATTTTTTCAAACCAAAATCGCCAAAACATTGGTTAAAAAAATTTCGGTACCCGATTAGGTCCTCGTTAAGTCAAATCATGGCAAACATGTATAATTTCTCTAATAAAATAATAAATTTACTCATTTTTATTTAAATTATAAATAACAACAATTTCAAAATTACGGGCAAAGCTTCTCAAAACGACGACAACATCAATTAAGACAAAATTTTGATGAGTTATTATTTTCAAATCGGTCAACCTCTGGCTCCTCATGTTCCTTATATATATATATATATATATATCCATTAACCAAAACCCAACATAGAATACGTTTATTGATTTCTAACACCGAATTTACAATTTGTCACAGGATTTGCACTTTTATATCAGATATCGATTGAACAACGTGAAGGCCGATGTCCCAGTGGAAAATCGACTTGTTTCAGCACGTTAATTTAATATAAATTCATTCAAAGTTAATTATTCTGGTTTCTGACCTTCGCTGATTTTTCAAATCACAAATTTCTTTTCGTAGTTCTTTTTGACCAGCTGACAATTCATCTCATCTCGATCTTTCTTTTTAGTGTCTCTTTGAAAATATTTTAACTTTTGGTACACAATCTTTCCTTAAATTCAAAGTTAATTAACTTTATAATCTGGTTAAAATTGTTCTTGAACATCCGATTTGCTTGAATATCCGTCGGGTCTTGGGGTACACTATCTGAATAACTTTAATTGTTTTATTTATTCCCCGGGCTCTCTGTACAGCTCGGGTTTTACATGTCTCCGGCTTTCCTTATCGTTCGACTATAAATTAGTTAATCGTATCCTAAATATTACTGCCACCACATTCATCACTCGATAGGTAATCATATGCTTTTATATCCAATTGAACTTAAATATCGTATGAAAAACTTGGCATAATCTTACAATGATATAATTCTTTTCAAATTAATAGATAAAATATATATAGAAGCCATTTAAAACTATTATCATGTACAACCGATATTACACCTTGAGGCTAACATGAATTCTTTAACAATATCCCCGATAAATGAACTTAATAATTTTCTTTAGCACTGTTGTCCGAACGAAAATTACCTCTAGACTTTTATGAAAGCTACAACTACCAACATTTAATTTCCCCTAAATTCTTTTGTAAAAAGTTAAAGGATAACTTCCTTTAACAATGACAAACGATCATTACTTCTAAAAAGTTGAAATTATAACAATTTATTGTACTCAAGATAATGCTAATTGTCTAATCGCATAAATTGACTACAAAAACCTTTTTAAATTATCATATACAACCAAAGTTCGTTAGCATAATTGTCGATAAAATTTTCACAGCATTATAATTTAATGTCTGTAAGTATATATTAACCCTTTCTAAGGTGGTGGCAATATACTGTACACCATTTTAAACTAATAAAAATATCTAAGTGTAACGCTGTCGGTAATCATTTTTACTTTTGGTACAACTACTGACATATATTGAGCCACAGGAGAACAAATTTATAGTATTTGAAACCATAGATGTGTTTTTCCGCTATATTTATTGACATCTGACAGACAAGTGTGTGTGACTTTTAGTTTCCTTTGCCTTATAAAGGGTTAAATTAATTTAAATGGAATTAAGAAATGATGCAGTATATCAAATTGTGGGGCCAAGTGGTAGTGGAAAAAAATTTTTTTTGTATGTAATTTATTGCAATCCAACATTTTTAAATCGAAGAGCACGGATTGATTCAAAATCAGTTCTGTAAATTAAAAATGACATTAATTAAGGGATTCGATATAAATTGGTCGTCTAGGTTACGTTAAGACGATGTTATAATTATAGATGATTTGTATCAAGAAGCAAATAAATGAAACAGATTGTTCACAAAAATCAGTAGACATTGTGGAGTTATTGTTATTCTCATAACACAAAATTTATTTCATCAAGGAGGAAGTCATAGAACTAGTAATTTAAATGTTCAATACCTAGTTATTTTCAAAATCCGCGCGATCAAACGATTATTGACTTCTTAGTCAGACAAGCTTATACAAACAATAGGAAATTTTTTATTGAATCATTCCAAGATGCAACAAGTGTTTCCCATGGATATTTATTCGTTGACTTTACACAACAATTTAGTGACGGTTTACGTATCAGAACAGATATTTTTAATGAAAAAGGTGTTACGATTTATAAACAAAATTGAAAACACAATATTAAATAAATCATGGTATTTAAAAATGTTATTGTCAAAAACGAAATGGATACAAAAGTTGGTAAAGTAATTTGTAAAAGAGTATCAAGAAACGTATTAAGAAACCAAAAGTAAAGAAGAATCTGAAGAAAAAGAAGTGGATTAAATTATAAACATTAACCATTGCAAAAAAATGGCAAAAATGAAATTTGAACGCAGTTTACTGTATTGGTAAAGGCACAAAATAATAAAAGAATATCGATTTTACAAGCTTTTCCTTCATTTGTTATTGACGATTTGCTCAAAATTAATGTAAAAATAGTTCGAGGTAATTTAAATATTCTAAGGCTAAAAGATTGTTATTACAAAGACTTAAGAGATCACTTTTGTCCTTAGTAAACACAAAAAACAGACGTTTAATGAAACGAATAATGTATAGCGAAAGTAGGGTTCTTGAGTACATTAATTCCAATAGTTCTATCAGCAATAAGTGCAATTTTATCTTTAAGTTCTTAATGGGTTCCAAATATCCAATGCCAGATAAAGTGTATTTAAATATTTTAACATCTTGTTGTAATAATGAAAAAAACATTAACCAAAAGGAGAAAAATCTCAAAACAATATGGACAAACCCAAAAGATCCAGATGGTTTTGGTGGTCTAAAAAAATTAGTAAAGAGAGTGATTATTTCTATAAAAAATACTCAAAATTGGTTATCTAATCAATTAGCGTACAGTTTAAAAAAACCCAAGTTGAAAAGATTCCCAACAAGATAATACAAAACAAGAGGAATCAATGATTTTTGGCAAATGGACTTTATGGAAATGATACCTTATTAGAGATTCAACAATGGGTACAAATATATTTTAACATGTATTGATGTTTTCAATATGTATTCCCGTGCAATTCCAACAAAAAATAAATCGGCTAATGAAATTGCTATTGTAATTAAAAAATTAGTTGAATATGGACAACCTCGTAATTTGCAAACTGATTTGGGTAAGAAATTATTTTAAATTTATTTTTGGTAAAGAATTTTATAATATCAAAGTAAAAGAGGTTATCAAAGCCGATCAAATATTATTGAACCGGTTCTTGTGGGTGAAATATTTGTTCCTCTTCTCAAATGTATTTGGATAAAAAAACATAACAAAAGACGATCTTGTTCAAATCATTGAGCAAAATCCAATGTATTTGACAGTATTATCTACATATATAAACAATATAGAAATCAATATTCGTGACGACAGTGGAAAATATTTGGTAAACAAGATAAAACTTACTTGACATTACATTTCCGTAAAAAAATAGTAATTCAGACATTGTAAATTTTATAGTTCCTGTTTAGGGAGGTTTTTATCAAATGTGTGTGTAATAAGAAAAATGTAAGAACCCAGCCGAGTCTCCAGTAAAAATGTATCGGGCAGTCTGTGGTGTCTGTTTGAATCAAATTAATAGGTTAAAATTCACAATATTAGGATAAAACAATATATTAATAATAGATAAAAATATATTCTAACACAAAGTATTCAAATTGTTGGGCCAAAACACAGACGGCCTTGTAAATGTTTAAATGAATCGGTAACACACATGCAAACATAACATGCGATTTAAACTTAAACCTATTAAAACACCAATTAACCCTATCAAAATGCGAGAAAGAAAACAATTAAATATAAAATTAGAAAACATAAAAGTAAATTAAAATAATAACAAAGTGCAACAAGATCCACACGAAATAAATATAAACATAACACGAAAACCCAAAAAATTGACCGAAATTTGGCAATTTGTCAAAAATGCGAAATTTCATGAAAATGAAATAAAAATCAAAGAATTTGAATTAGAAATAATTCAATTAAAAATTCAAAAGAAAAATTGTCAAATAAAATTTCAAAATAATAAAAATTAAGAATAGAATATTCTAGAAAACCCCAAGGTCAAATTTTGTTTTACTTAATCAAAAAGAACAAGCAAGGTTAGGGTCGTACAATAGGTATATATTCCGATTCATTTTTACATAATTTTAATCGTTAAACCAGTTTTAACTAGTTTAAAGTATCAGTTTTTCATAAACTTGAAAGCGTTTTTAAATCGTCTTGAAACTAATTTTGTGGAACAATACTATTTGATGTGACTGAGAGAATTGTTAGAAACTCTCTCCACGTCGCATCCTCGCAACCTCAATGGAGCTCTGCTTGGATGTCGGTGTGGGGAGAGAATATTGTTATATGATGTTCAAACCTTATGAATCTATGCTTAGAAAGTTTATGCAATGTTGTTATATGATGTTCCAACCTTATGAATTTATGCTCAGATTTTTATGCAATGTGTTATATGACAAATATAAATATAAAATCAAAGTTTTTATGTCAATGCTATAATTGTTTTTCGGCCCACAGCCACTCACGCACCGCAAGTTAGTAAAATATACACACAATTCAGGCTGTGTAGGAGCAGTTCATCTGCCAATAGCCTGTGCCCGTGAAGGTTCCGGCGTGAATAACGCAGGGCCCGAACGTCAATTTACAACCGTTATAGGGGAAATTGGGAGGAGGGGAAGTAGTCTTTTGGTTGCTCCTCCACCGCCCATTTTCCTATAAATTCGACCTAAATTTTTATTTCACACATCAGCCAAAATCATAAACATCGAGTAGCTCGGTGAGCACTCTTAAAATCCTAATATAAACACAAATCAACCTAAGATATGCAGGGAAAGGAACTGGGAAAAGAATTCGGAAATCGTTATAACGTCTTCTAAACGTCTCGAATAAAAAATAAAAAGTATAATAGATCTCGTGAAAAATCATTTAGCCGAGAAATTTCACCGCAGTTATAGGGAAATAATGAGGAATTAAACGGTAAATAAAACGATAAAATTACAGAATACTTTAGGTATTACCACACAAATATAATAACGTTATAATTAGATTTAACAATCACGCTATCGCAAATTTTCAAGATCATTGGTATCATTATCATTTAAACTAGAATCTTATAAAAAACGTGATATAAAATTTACTTCCAATAGCCAAGTAGCAAAAATCATCATAATTGACCAAGCTCAAATGGTAGCAGCCTACCGTAGTCCCTCGTAAATCAAATATAGGAAAATTTAACCCAAAAATAATCTAAGTTCTTTTGATTAAATAAATCATAACCCTCTACCGAATAAAAGAACCATGGATTTAAAATTATCCTCAATAATTACAAAATTGTTTTTCAATAAAATAAACTGATAGTGAAACGAAATCCGAAATCACGTTAGCAAAAACAAGCACCTATTACACCAAGGTTTCGCATAATCTAGCTCCATTTTCACCCGCATGGATACCATAACAGATTGAATAGGGATACATATTGAATCCCTAAGCGTCCCGAACAGACCACGAATTACCCGCGATTGCCGCCATGACGAATAATTAGCCAGGTATATAAAATCAAGCAGAAGTAATTATTGAACAGCTAGAACCCGAAATAACCAATCATGAAAAGTTCATAAAACCAATTACCTGAACCTTTACCCAACATGAGGAATCCGAAATTGACGAAGCAAACAAATCCATGAAATATTAGTGAAATATTTTCCATAGCTCGACACACCAATTCATAGGAACAGCATGGAAGGAGAACTGTAGAGAATAGCCGAAGTGACGCGGCTAGCGAGCGATTCCAGTTATTAATTGACAAATTTCCACGTCGTATGTAAATAAAATATTGAATTGATTGCAAGCATTAATTGACAAAGTTCCACGTCGCACATAAATAATCAGAGGAAATTTGAATCGTTTGAAATATTTAATCGATGAATTCCCACGTTGACATGAAATAAACCAATTGGAGTGGTTATAGCATACACATAAGTCCGATCACCAATATAGACATGTGTGCAACTAAACGAGATAGTATAAATAGACAGACGAAGGAAAGGAAATTTTAGTTTAATCTACTATGCACAACTCAGCTAAATTCAATAGACGAGGGAAAGCCGGAATACATGAATGTGCTTCTCAGCAACGCTGTGGCTACGAAATAACTATGGAACGCCGGACGGGCGCCCAAAGAGGTAAAATTAACACTTATATAATTCCATGTTTAATTGTTATAAATTCATATACCTCAAACGACCATGACAATCATCTAGCTTATTAGGCGAAGAGAAGTACAAATTCAACCCGGAGTGATTATATATAACAGATGGAGCCAGTTCAGAGGAATGGAATATAAATGTTAACGTCACAAATAAAAAATTAAATATTGTTAATTTCAATTTGATTTTCTTTTCCGTACAAGTACCGCAAAACAAACACCCCTACTGTGAAGTCTTAGTCTCAATCATAATGGTACAATTCGCGAAATAATAGTAGAACTTTCAAGTCGAAAACTATCCGTTGAATCAAAGCTAGATGAATCCAACCATACTAATACACGTAAATCAAACTTAGCCGAACTCGAGCGTACTGATTCGAGTGAGGATATTACTTCGAGATGACTATTGAACTTGAAACCTGATGAATTAACACGCGACACCTCCATAATGCTTCGTTCTAACAATCGACAGCTATATTTTCGGCCAAAACGAACCTCTAGAATATGTAGCTTATTACCTCTCAGACGCGATAGGACTACACGAAATGCCAACGTAGTATACGTGCGCAGGACCCTAGGATAGGCAAATATAAAGTCAAGCTCATTTTACAGTAAGATAATCCCAATAATATATTCGATTTCTTTACCTATTTGTCACTCCACACGAATGCCCGCAACCCCGTTAGAAAATACTCGCTACACAAATCCAAGAATTCAACCCGATGTTTTTCCATTACCGCCGAAAAGAGTATCCTTTTCATGTAGAGAAATCCGCCTTAATATAGCATACAATTTTGTTTCTTTTGTTTATGATTCAAATTAATGATATTTCCTTAAACAGACTCCTGGATAGACGAGTCTCGCATAACTATGAGATTCCCATCTCACCCCGCCGCGAAATACAGACAAGCGATGTGAGATGAGGGGTATTCAATCTCTCCTATCCGAGAATCGATGACCGGAAGACAAGAGGGAACGGCCGAAGTAGAACGGACTTTTGTGGCTATTAAACGAGAGCCTGGGCAAAACTCAGCTCGGAAACTCCGCAATCAAGCCGAGGATATACTTACTCGACTAGGAGAGCATCAAAGAAAAACAAACAGAGAAGTAGCTCGAGCACGGCAACACCTCCATCAAATAAATCGAGAAATTGCAGATGGAATAATCCCGAGCACGGATGGGCACGCCCCCTCTTACGGCGTCTCGTTTGAGCTCGACGACCCGAGGATAAATCATCCAATCCTACGAATGACCGTGTCCTTACCAAAGAAGGCTCTACCAATAGTGACGAGGCCAGAGTTAAGCGAATGGGAATCGAACAGAAACCACCCCTATACACGACGGGTAGATAGATCGAACTCGAACCGCCGTTATCCATCATCTCGTTATTACTGAATTTAAAAAATAAATTGTGTTGGAGTTCTTATTTTCATTTCTTATTTTCATTTCTTATTTTTAGTTGTATAGACACTGTTTTATTACCCACTGCATCACCGATAACCCTTGTAATGTAGATAATTTAATGTATCGGAAACACTAATTCAAATAATAAATCGATTAAGTTACTAATGAGCTGTTTTATTGTAGAAATGAATGCAGAGGAAATCTTGAATACGGTTCTCAAAAGTACCCGGAAGGAGAATGCTAATCTACACAAACAACTGATAGAAATATCTGGGGAAATACACCGTATAAAGTCGACATGGGTAGAACCATCCAAGGCGAAAGTCTTATATCAACGGATAACTGCCGCCCAACGCGGATGGGCTGAAGAGAAACGGTTAGTGCAGGCCATGAAGACGCAGATCCGAGGGTTGGAAGTGGCGTTGGCGGCCTGTCAAGAAGGCCAAGCCGTCACGTACCCTCTGGTCTTCGCGCCGGCCCAACTGGCATATCGTGACGCCATCAGTACATCAAAGCCGGCGATAAAACCGCCCCAACGGCGACCAGGAAAATCCGAACGGGCGAGACGACGAAATATGAGGTCGTCGGAGCAGAAGAAATAAAAATTGTTTTATTAATAAATGTTTTAGTTAAAATGTGTGTACTTTTGTTAATATGTAGTAAGGTTCTCAGCAAAACAATGAGACCGAATCAGAGAAGTAGACGACGAATTGCACTTACAAGCGAAGGGGACCGAGAATAGAAATCGCACGCGTACCTTCTGTCGGTGGTGCGTTGAACCCGCTATGGGATCGGGCCTTAGCAGTTCATACGTGACGCTCACCTTTGGCGATCCCATAACCAGTGGTTGCATTACCAACGTTGCTTGGCAACGGGTAACCATTGGGGGAAAGATGACAATTTTCATATGGGGTCAAGGTTAATTAACAACGCTCTACCAAAAACCCCACAAAATTATGATAATTATCATTTGATTTTTGGTCTTTTTCTGCAGGTGAATGACGAAAGTGATTTTTTGATAAATTGTGAAATAATCCTTGATAGAAGCGAAAAAATACAATTATCAATAATAAAAAAATCTTAACCTTCTTTTGGTTGAAATTGAGATTTTCCTTCTTTTATTAAAGAGATAATCAACTATGGATTTGGTCTCTTCTGCTTTCAATGAATTCTGAATCTATCAAATTTTCTTATTTTAGCTTCAGAGATTTTAATTTGATTCTTCAACATTTCTTTATTGATTTTTTTATCTTATTTTTTCTTTTCTTTAGTAATTTCTAATTACTATAGGGGTATCGATTTTATTTGTTGAATAATTATTTATGACGAATAATAATAATAATAATAATAAAATAAATAAGACACATGGAACGGGTAACAAACAGAAATGTAAGCTAAACATACACAATTCACAACGTTTATAAATAAAAGGGCCTATTACAGTACCCATCAAAATGGTGAAGAATCAGCGTATTTTGAAGTAAGCAGTATGGATTTGGTTGGTTAAAAACCATTGGACGATTTACATTACTTATCATTAAATGTATTGGAGATTTTGTATGAAAACCGCTAATAACGCGATAGATAATAATTCTCAAATCTTACCTGCTATAAAATCTAATGCGATATTATTAATAAAGTATCTGATGTTTTTAATCTCGAATATGTTGATGTTCAATTTTGGGGATGTAATTTTTATTTTATCTGGTTTCACATAAATTGCGAGCCAATGTTCTCCACCAAGATTAGATGATTGAGAATTTACAATCAAAGCTTTGTTGATATTAATATTCGGAATGTTGTCCAAAGGGAATACTCCAATATATCTTTATTGATATCAAAACTAGACTCAATGTTGATGCCAATTGAATATAATTTAATTCGGTATCAAAATTCAATGACAAAAACATATGGACAATATTTAGTTTGGTCAAAAAGTATTAAGAAACATTTATTTAATAAATTTTGTTTTATTTGACTTGTTATTATATATTAATTATAATAAATTGAATTATAGTAAATTGATTTGATGACTTGTTTTTACTAATATTCAATTATATTTTACATAAGTGAAGATTTAATAAACATTTAATAATATCATCGCCACATCAACCTAAGATTTGATTGACCTCGACCTTGAAAAGGGATGGAATAGTCTAAACAAAGATAATATTCTAAAATCGTCATCAACTTTTCACAGAACATTAATATAGAGACAATATTATACATGATTGTTGGACCAGAACACAAACGGCCTTGAGAAATGTTTAAATGGATCGGTAACACACATGCAAATATAACATGCAAAATTTAAATAAACCTATTGAAACATCAATTAAACCCTATCAAATATGAGAAAAAAGAGAATTAAATATAAAATAATAAACATAAAAATAAATTAAAATAATAACAAAACGCACCAAGATCCGCACGATACCAACACAAATATAACAAGAAAACCCAACAAATTCGACAAAAATCGATAAATTAATAAAAGTTCATGAAAATGAAACTTAAATCGAAAAATTTGAATTAGTAATAATTCAATAAAAATTCTAAATGAAAAATTATTAAAATAAATTGAAAAATAATAAAATTAAAGAATAGAATTCACTAGAAAATAACAAGGTCGAATTTTGTTTTACTACATCAAAATTAACATGCGAGGTTAGGGACAGAAAATAGGTATAAATACTGATCCATTTTCACATTAAATTTAACCGTTTTTCAAACGAAAACCATTTTTCAAACGAAAACCATTTTTCAAATCAGTTTTAACCGATTTTGAACATTAGACACTTATTTGTTTAAATCTATTTTCAAGCCAATTTTGGAAATTTTAGGTGAGAAATAGTCTGATTTTTGGAGCTCTCTCTCCACGTCACTTCCTCGCAACCTCGATGGAGCTCTGCTTGGAAGTCGGCGTGGAGGGAGATGCAATGTTATGAATTTTTATTTTTATGGAATGGAATGTAGGGTAATTTATGTTTATTTGTTATATGCTTAATAAATATTTATATTATCTATAAATTGTTTTACATACTAAAAAATTAATTAAACATTTGTCGAAATTTTTCCGGCCCACAGCCAACACCTATCGCAACTAATTAAAATCCACATACAATTCAGATTCGTGTAAGTGCGTGGAATATCGCCAATGATCTGTGCCCGTGAAGACCCGGCGTGCGGAACGCAGGGTTGGAACGTCAATACTATCCCGTATAGAAGAAATGAGGAATAAGGAAGGAGTCGATCGGCTGCTTCCTTGCTTCTCATTTCTGAAAAATCGACCTAAAATCATACTACACACGGCTCAAAATCATCACACCGAGTATTCCAGTGGGCACTCAGTAAATATAATATGAACACAATGTGCGCCTAAGGCTTATTAAAGGGGAATGGTACGGGGAATAAATTAAATTGAAATCGTTGATATAGCTAATTTGGATTAATATTTGGAAATAAATTAGATAAAAATTATTGGTATAACTAAATTGAATTTACATTTCGAAATAAATTAGTAGAAATCATTAAACAAGTAATTCATTGATTCAATTAAATTAAGTTACTGATTAAAAGTAAAGTAGCTATTGATTAAAAATAAAGTAAAAATTAAAGTAATTCATTAAATTATTATAATTTAAAAGTAGAGTAAATATTTGAGTAAAAATAAGTAATCCATTAAATTAGATTATTTATAAATTATTGATTAACGGTAAAATGATTATTGAGTAAAAATAAGTATTTCATTGATTAAATTCCATTAATTAAAATAATTATTAAGCAAAATTAACATAACTCATTGATTAACAAACAAAATTTTCTTTAATGTAAATTGCGGATTGAAGCTAAATAATATAAATTCCTGGATTAACAATAAATCAACCCGTCGATTAAACTAACGAAAGTTATTGGTTAAACCAAGCGATTCATTAATTAAAATTAAGGTAACTTGAATAAGGGTAAAATAATCCTTGGATAAAATTCAAGCAAATCTTCGAGAAAAAATAAAATAAAGCTTGATTCATCGATTAAAATATTAAAATAATTTATTGAATTAAAGTAAGTGGCGATTAAACAAATTGTAAAGAAAAATAAGCAACTCGAGTGATGGAAATTAATATAATTCATTGATAAAGTGATTCCTTGATTCGAATTAGAATAATTTTCCGGGTAAAAGTGACGAAATTTATTCGTTAAAAACAAAATGTTTCGTTAAAAAATATAAATTCGTAGACTAAAATAAAGTGATGGAATAAAATGGGTTATTACTTAAAACAAAAATTAATGCAAATTACGAAAGATCAACAAATAATACTAAAAATTTTTTATATTAATATTACATAAAATGTTCAATCACAGGAAGGCTTACTACGGATTTTTTTGAATAATAAAATTCCACATAGAAAATCCCAAAGGTAGGAGATTACATCCGCTCGAAACCCACGGTAAATGCAGGCGTTTCCCTTAAAAAATGCTAATAGGAAATATTCAAATTAACTGAAACATATAACTCACCAAATATTTCACGAACGCACGATTTTAAAAGTCCACTCGCCTAAAATAAATTAGTAAAATTACAAGCGATAAAATAAACAACATTTACCTGCTGACATTTCCGTCGATATAAACATTCGCCGCGAATGAATCGCGATTGACGTCCACTTCCTGCCCATCTGATTCAACCACCCGCACATTCGTCAATATACTCGTCGACGCTAGCAGAATTCATCATTTTTTCACTTGACAAATTATGCATTCGCCAAATATCTCAGACGAGGATTTAGAGCTTCAATCACCAAATGTTGCAGAAGCCCCCTTAAGTAAATTTAAATTAATTTTAATAACAAAATTTATGATCATGTTCGAGCCACAGAAACAACCCAGAATCAAAACCATATCATCTTTTCCGCCAAGTGAAAACCCGAGTTAGTGAGGAAACTCTCCAGATTAAAGGCAATGTCCAAATAAACCATACTTGCTAATGCATCGCAGTACTTCCGCACCAGACAGATCCAAGACTACTGACATCCCGCCGATCCGTGCAGCAATCATTTTCTTATTTGTCATTATGCACCTTCAGTAATCCCAATTGGTCTGCAGCATCACGAATGTTTAGTTAACAAGTACTACGCGAGAATTCCAGTCCTGATGGCATAAGAAAAGTGTCCGACGATTCTTTTTTTTTGGAAACGAATTCCTTGAATATTTAATTCAGAAATCTAAATTAAAATCAAATCTTGTGGAAATTAAGATACTGGCTTGGCGATCGTTCCAAGTACTTTCTTCTAAATTCTTCAATCGAATCGTTAGATCATTTTATTACTACCATTCTCCATTCGACCCAGGTATTTGATTGAGTAATGAACCAAACACTAAGTATGAATTTTGTAACCTTTGTAACTGTTTTATTTTCGGATAATTAAACGGTAGTTGTTAAAATCACTTTATTTTAAAAGACATATAAATGTTTAATTATCACATTATTGTTTCGTAAAAGATAGACCACTTTATTTCTGTTCTATCCAGAAAATAATAAATGTTCAAAGAATATTTTGTAAAGTTTTCTTAAAAATTATTTATTTATTTTCCTTTTATCTCATATTAACATTTGAATTTACATATATCTAGTTGAATATTTTAAATATATATAAATTTTAAAGGTTAGTAATAAATGAACCATTTGTAACCTAAATAAGTTAAAGCTATTGGTGGGTTACAGGGTTTCGAATCTTACTTATCCTCATAGTTACCCTAGTAACGCCATACAAAATGATGCTGATCGCCACTTGGCACCCGTTGCTAAGCAACGTTGGTAATGTGTTCAAGTGGTGGATTGCCCGCAAAAATTGAGTATCATTGCTAATACTATAGTTGCTCGGACAACCCTTGGGTTCACGAGCTGTCGATAGAAGACTTATGCTCGCTTAGCTCTGTCCCTTGTAGAAAGTCTAGATCAGGTTCCTAATTGACTGTGGGAAAACTGAGACGCAATAAGATTGCTTGTGACAATGCTGGCATGCAATTACAAAGAAAAAAAAGCGACTCAACTAAGGCTAAAGCTACTCTATTTGAATCAACCACATGTGTAATATTTACTGCTTGATGTTTTGAAGTTGGGTTGCTCGACGTCGGGCACGCTCCTTGCGTCCCGGTCGACGATTATTCGCTGGAGGGATAGGTTGCTCTGCTGACTTGGTGGTTTACTGCGGCATTTAGGTTGGGGCGAAGACGAGCGGATATGTTACCGCTTCCCCTTCCCGGCAGACCGCTAGGGCAACTTCGAGTCCCCGAATTTGAGTGCGCAGGCTCTGGTTGAGCTGCCGCTCCTCTTCCCAGCCTTTCTGGGCCGCTGTGAGTCGGTGGTAGATCGTTTTCGTTTTTGCGGGATCCGTCCATGTCGCTTTTATCCGCTGCATTTCGCGGGTTAGTTGGATGATTTGGGTGAGTAGCTCTGCGTTCGACTGTCTCGCATGCTCCAGTTCAGATTGTAGGATTAGTAGAGAGGACATCACTATAATAAAGAAGTCTTTTTAATTTCTTATCGACTTAATTAACATTTTTATCCTGTTAAACAAAATTTATGGAACAAGTTCATTGATAAAGATAAAGAACACGAACGACATTTAATTTCTACATCAATTACTACACAGGCACTATGGTTTGTATGGTCATTCATCTGGGAACTGTCTTTTCAAACTTTCCTTTAAAGCCGCCACTGTATACGGCCGTCGGGTGTCGCGGACTGGGTGAGGTGGATATGCATCCGCGATACGCCCGGCGCGGATGTCCTCCTCCACGTTTGCGAGGTACATCCGGGCTTTTACTACACGGAGGTCCACTTGCTCCTGCACCCTTTCCCAATGGGCGAGGAGGTTTCGGGCATGTTCGTACGTTTCTCCGGCCGGGTATTGTTGACCAGCTAAACCACACGGATCCGTTGAGAGACCTAGTAATCTCCAAGTGGTAGGGTAAGGCCACTGGGATCGGAGTTCGTCTATAGCGTCTGCGGCCGGTGGTGTCTTTCTCGAGTGCTTGTTACTAGATGATTGTACAGTTGTCCAATTGAGTGACATGATCTGAAACGATTAGGGGATAAGCCATGAATATCAATATTAATGGAAGAAATTTCTCTACGTCGGTCGTAAGGCGTTCACCTATGTGGGGTTCAAAACTGGCGTACTTATGGTTAATAGTGGGCTAAGCAACATTGAAGGTTCTTCTTCTAACAGTCGGCACACTGGAATTCATGTGATGTCTTAGGTGAACATTTTGGTCACGGATCAACAAGACCTATCATGGCTTAAGTATCAAATTTATGTTGAGCACAATTAATTGAGGAATGACTAGAAAATTTAGATGACCTGTCAATTTGGCTTAATGTGTTAGGGCATTGTTGTCGGGGATGAAAATATCGTTGGTGGCGGTTGGTTTAAAGGTTTAAGGGTAATTACTAGTGGATTTATGCAGGGTCCTTATTTATTGTGATGTTGTAGGTCAACTATAATATGTGGTTTTAAATTCGCGAATTCAGATAATGTCGATAAATTCTCTTAAGAAAAATCGATGATGGTTTGCCATTGCAACGGTGCGTTTCCGTCGAATGGATTATTATATCTTCAGATTGTCGTCGGTGATCGGCAGGATATCCGGTGATTTTATCAACGTCGAAAATCTCGGCTTAGTAAGCGATATCCTGTTTATTTTAATTATGTCGTCGTTAATTGTAGGGAGTTATGATTTGGCATATCCGCTTCAGTTTAATCAGTTCCATTTCGGAAATTTTTATGTTATCTCTCATTTGAATGCTCTTATTGTTACGTTCGAGAAAAAACACTTGCGATTTACTGTAGGCTTCGGGGAAACCTTCCTCGACACTGTGACGTCATCTCTTGCATCCGAAGCTTTATTATCCGGATTATTTGGAATTATTCGTCTATCGTTTCGTCGGGAATGCTGGGACTTAATTTATTATTATGCTCGAATTTTTGGGGTCGGCGGTAAGCCTTTCTGTATGTTGTCATTAATGTAATTTCATGGTTTGATCTTTCTGTATAAAATAAATTTTGATTGTTATTTTAATTGAACTTAAAGTTTATGATCGTTATATACTAAGTCACAATTTGGGTTTCATCTCATTTTCAATTTTAACCGGTTTTTTATTCAATGTTATTCATCCCATCAATTTTATTTCATCTTTTGGTAAAATTAATCAACGACTTCAGGGTAACTTTAATTTTATTTTTCTTCTTTTAATTTTGACCACGATTTTTGTCATACATCGATGATTTTATTACCTATCTATCCTAGCGAAGTGTTGGCTTATTTATGAATATTTGCCCTTTATGTCCTTAGCTTTAATCAACTACTTAAATGTCTTCATTTTGAACACCTTATTCACAAACTAGTTTTCTGGGCTTTAAGTCTGTGAATTATATACACGTTTCGTTATTTGAAATTGATAACTTCATTTAGTAATTACTTTAGTTTTATCAATAAATGATTTTAAATACATCATTCCTTACTTTTATTCTAATGGATTATAATAACCTAAATGATGAGGCTATTTGCTATTACGCTACTGCTAATCAACAGATCGTGATCCTTTAAATCCTGAATTACTTTTACTCACTAGTCACTCGAACGTTAATCAATGAATTAATCTAATTTAATTACCTTTATTCAATCGTTACTGCAATTTTATTAAACGAAATTGTACTAATTTGACCAAGGAGTTATTTGTCGTCATTTTACTTTTTATCCAAAATTTATACTAATTTAACTACTTTACTGTTAGTAAATCATAATAATTTGATGAATGGATTACGTAATAACTACTCTAATTTTAAGTCATAAAATACTTTAATGGTTACTTTATCTATAATAAATAGTTATTTTAATTCATATTTTAATTTATTTGAATCGTTGAATTATTTATTTGATACTTTCTACAAATTTAGGAAAAGATAAAAACAATTTAATTACATCAATGATTTTAACTAATTTACTTAGCAATCTTAATTCGCTGTGGTTATATCAACGATTTTATCTTAATTTATTCCAGTACCCTTCCCTTTAATAGACCTTAGGCGCACATTATGTTTATATTATATTTACTGAGTGCCCACTGGACTACTCGGTGTGATGATTTTAAGCCGTGTGTAATATAAATTTAGGTCGATTTTACAGAATTGAGAAACGAGGAAGTAGCCAGAGACTCCTTCCTTATTTCTCGCTTCAGCTATAGGGGTGAATATTGACGTTACGACCGCTGCGTTGCGCACGCTGAGTCTTCACGGGTACATATCATTGGCGATTTTCCACGCACTTACATGCATCTGTACTATGTAGATTTTGCTTTCTTGCGTTATGTGTCGGCTGTGGGCCGGAAAAATTTCGACAAAAATTATTTAATTATTTAAGCATATAAAACGTGTTAATATTATCAATAATATTTATTAATTATATAACAATTAAACATAAATTACCATCCATTGACCAAAATACAAAATGGCATAATATTACATCAAAATAAAACAAAATGCCACTCTCCCCACGTCGACGCCAAGCAGAGCCCTACCGAGATGCTATGGACGTGACGTGGAAAGAGGGTTCCAACATAAATATTTCTCACCTAAAAAAGGTTTCCAAAGTAATCTGAAAAATAACTTTTCTAAAATGGTTTAAAAAGGTTTTTCAAAATGTTCAAAATGGGTTTAAACAATTTTCAAAAATGGTTCTAAAAATGGTTAAGTTAAATGTGAAAATGGATCAGTATTTATACCTATTTTTCTCGCATGTGAAATTTGATGCAGTAAAACAAAATTCGACCTTGTTATTTTCTAGCAAATTCTATTCTTTAATTTTAATATTTTTTGATTTATTTTTATAATTTTTTATTTATAATTTTTATTGAATTATTACTAATTCAAATTTTCCAATTTAAATTTCACTTAAATGAACTTTTATTAATTTTTTCAGTTTTGTCGAATTTGTTGTGTTTTCTTGTTGTATTTGTGTAGGTATCGTGCGAATCTTGGTACATTTTGTTATTATTTTTAATTTATTTTTATGTTTATTAATTTATATTTAATTCTCTTATTTTCTCATATTTTATATGGTTTAATTGGTGTTTCCAGGTTTATTTGAAGTGCATGTTATATTTGCGTGTGTGTTACTGATCCATTAAAACATTTCTCAAGGCCGTTTACGTTCTGGCCCAACACTATAAACGAATTGCATGTTTTGTTTTTTTTTTTCCATCAGTAAAGATTTTCTCGAACGGCCCCTACAGCATGAGAACGCGTAGCCCAGTAGCTTTGTAGTATCGCTTTCCTTCGTTTCCAAATACATTGCCAGACCGGTCAGTAACACGCGTTCAACTTCGAGTTCCGTGAGTTTTAGCGCAGTTGAAATTGAGTTAATCCAGTTTTTCTTTAAACGACGAGAAATTTTATATAATTGCGAACCACCAGATAACCGTCCCAATCTAAAATGCCAAGAGAAATACTGAGTAAAAATGCTAATCTCACAAATTTTTCCATTCAGGACAAACTGGAGCTATAGTTGAACTCCCTGCTCATATCGTGGAGCAATGGAGGCAGGCATGGGATCGAGTGTATCGAGAGCGATGCCACAACATGCCGGAAGATGACAAGCAGGAGGATATCTCACCAGAAGAATTCATGCAACAGTTCAAGCAACTGTCTAATGAACCAAATCCATCCCAAGACATACTAGCTCAGGCCCAAGAGCTCCTGGAAGGTCTCCTACAGCACCAACGCCAAGTCGAGGCAGCTGTAGCACGAGCCACGGAGTACCTGGCCTACATCAAAGACGACCTGGCGACAGGATGTCTGGCAAGTAGTTATCCACCTTCACCGAGACCAATCCGAAATACCAAGAGACCAGTGTTTGTGATCCCTGGTTACTCCCCAGAAGAAGGGATCAAGCGATTCCTCGCAGACGAGTGATCATCGAAACAATGACAATTAATGATTAGAACATTTTGTTATTTAGTATATTATTAGAATTCTAGGCTTAAAAATTCTTTCTCTTCTTTTATTATTGTAGATTTCGTTTCATAAATATGTTTAAGTTTAAATACACTTATCATTATAGCAATCATCATAAAATTCAGCCCTTATTATTCTAGAAATGGACCCCGTGAAGTTACTCCAAAATGAATTAACCCATGCGAGACAGGCCAATAAGAAACTCCATGACCAACTCGTCCAAATAGTCCGGGAAACTCAGCAAATTAAAGCGACATGGATAGAGCCAAAGAAAGTCAAACCGTTATACCAAAAACTGGCCGCGGCCCAGAAGGGATGGGCAGAAGAAAAACAATTGGTACAAGGCCTAAAAACTCAGGTCCGGGGGCTAGAGGTAGCGTTATCCGCCTGTCAAGAGGGAGCAGCGGTGACCTACCCTTTAGTCTTCGCCCCTGCTCAATTTGCCTATCGCGAAGCGAATATTACCCCATCTGCAACGTCAACTACTACCGCGACCACCACTCCGATTACCCTATCAACAACCAGTCGTCGACCTGGACGCAAGGAGCGGGCTAAGCGCCGAGGCGCTCGACCTTCCAATCCATCTGGAACCTTATGATTCATGTATTTAATAGATAAATAAAGCAACGTTTATATATTTTGTAGTTCCTGTATACATCTTATTATATTTATATCATCTTGAGGTTTTGAAACAACATTGTAGAAGGGTTAAATAAGCAGTACTACCCATTTTGTTTCCAAACTAATGTCGGTAAAATAGTTAGATTAGACGATAGAAACTAAACGCAAGGGGACCAAATGACTTAAAGCGAGCACAGGTCTTCTATCGACAGCTCGTGAACCCAAGGGTTGTCCGAGCAATTACAGTACTAGCGATAATACTCAATTTTTGCGGTCAATCCACCACTTGAACACATTTCCAACGTTGCCTAGCAACGGGTGCCAAGTGGCCGCTAGAATCATTTTGTATGGCGTTACTGGGGCAACAATAAAGATAAACAAACGGCGAAACCCTGTAACCCACCATGATTATTGTTTATATTAAGTTTGTTAAAATGTTTCATAGTGTTTGTTGTTCATTTTCTCTATATTATTTAAACTAAAATTCTAATAGAGGGACTCAATTCCAACGTTACTCAGCAATGGATACCTAGTGGTGAGCGAAAAATATTTGTATGGGGTTGTTTGGGTAGCAACCATAGAGCTTTAAACCTGTTAGGATAAAGGAGTGTAAGTCTAGTCATTAATATTTCTGAAAAAAAATCCACATTTTGTCGACGTCCAACCACTCGTGTCATATTTCAATCGGTGCTTAGTACTGAGTAGCAAATAATAATTTTGTATTAAGCTACTTGGGAAACAATAATGCTGATTTTATTTCCAGTACCCAAAATCAAACCAAAATCAATTTCGTATTTTTATGTTCGCAATTATGTTACTTTTGTAACTTTTTGTTTTCTCAGTTAAATCAATCGTATTTTATTTAATACTAACAAAAGCTATACCAAGTTTAAGTTTAGTTTCAATAGATTTAGTGCCAAACAAAAATCGAATCGTTACTGTTACTATCCTGATCTTTTAAATTAAAAAATACATATTATAACTATATTTTTAAATTTAAATTGAATCATTATATTAAATCTTTTCTATAATTGAAATTTATAAATATTTTACATTTTATATTTAATTAGTCAATGAAAATAAAAATAATTGTTTAAATAATAAAATATAAACATAAAATTTGGATTTATTTTAAATATTTTAATTTGAACTAAATGGTTGATCAGGATATTATAAAGACGGTATGGGAAGGGAAATTACCAATTTGCTTTAATCTATCTGAACAAGATACATATTCTTTTGAGAAATTAACTCCAGTTTATGTAAGTAATATTAAAGTATTTTGTGTAATTTTTTCTCACATTCAATGACAACTATATTTAGGTTGTAATTTTAAATAAAATACTTCCAGTTAAAACTTATGTGACATTTTGAAAATTGTTGTTTAGATCTTTTAATTAAATTTTCTTTCTAAAATTAAAATAATATTTTGCGCCAAATTTTGTAATAGAAACATGCATCAAACAATTGACGGTAAAACTTGTTTGTGTTGAAAAGAAACAGTTATAAAAAGAAATAGCATCTAGTATAAAAGTACAATTTTGTTTTATTTGGCTGTTCATTGGTTTTTCAGAGACTGATGCGCCAACTATAAGAAGGTGCGTTGTTCAAAATAGTAACCGTTTACTAATTGACATTGTGATGCATGATAAATACCTAAAGGAATACGAAAGGCTACTGGAATAATTATTCAGAATAATTCAAATTGTAATTAAAGATCTACTAGAGAAATATGAATTTAGTAAAATATGATTCATAGGACATAATTAGCGGAAACGGTATTCATACTAGGTTAAGAAAGTGGATGTATTAAATTTTTGGTGTAAATTTTCTGAACAAAGTAAATTTAAAACAATTACTGATTCTACTATAAAACATTTATAATAAATTAATGCAAGGATTTCAAGAATAAAAACATTTTTATGTACTGGCAGGACATTAATATATATATATATATATATATTAGTCTAAAAGTGTGATTAAAAACAATTAAAGAAATTAATTTTATTTGTTATTGAATTTAAAATATCTTAGATGTTAGTTCCTCGAGTTTCTTATTTACCATTGTTTTCTGAAAAGTTACTTCAACATTTCAAGCGGTTGATTAATCAACAAGAGGAATTCAAAATGTGGTTCAGTTATAATAAAATTCCTTTGAAAAGGTGATTTTTTTTAAACATTGCACAAAAAATAAAGTGAAATTTTGTTTATTTCAAGTAGACAATTTAATGTATAAATCTTTTATTTTTTTATTGAATAAATTATAATTAAATCGATTAATTTCCATAATACAAGAAACTTATATGCGGAATTAAATTAATTTTCACATTTCTGTGACATAATTATCTGAATATAAACAAAACAACTTGACTAAAAAATATATTATTACTTTTTCAAATGCCATACTCGGAAAAAAATCTAGAGCTTCCAAGCATTATCAAGGTCAAAAAAGGAAATAATATTCCTAGAATGAAATTATATCATCCAAAATTCGTTGGGAACCACTCGATTATATATTACGGTAGTTATAGATCATATGATACTTGTTTTGTTAAAAAGTATGTGTATGGATCTTATAGTTCTTCGAAAATTATTTTGATAAATGAACTGAAAATTTATAAGAAAATTTTCAAATGCGATAAATTTATTAGATTTTATAAAGCAATTATTGTTTCGAAGTCCGAGTGTATGTTGATAATGGAACCGATGACGTTCGGTGACTTATCCTCACATGGATTAAAAGGAGATTTAATTGGAATTTCTCAAATCAGATCAGTAATGAAAGATTTAATAGGAGGTCTTAAATATTTGGAAGGGAAAAAAATTATTTTGAGAAATATTTCTTTAAATCATATTTTGAAGCAATATCTTTTCTCAAATTTATTTTCTGTTAAATTATCAAACTTTACCTGTGCTGTTGACTTGAATGAAAGTCCACAACCTACCGACAAAGTTGGAAATTATCTTTATTATTCACCAGAGGCTATAGCGGAATTACCGCAAGGGTTTTATACGGATCTATGGTGTGTTGCAGTCTGTATCTATATGGTTGCTACCCATACGCATCCTTTTATTTCAAATATTCATTGCAATGAAGAGGAAAGGGAACAATTGATTTTTTGGTGTAAATTTTCTGAACAAAGTAAATTCGAAACAATTACTGACCCTTCTATAAAAATGTTTATTCTATCTACTCTTACCAAATCTCCTTTATTTAGAATCAGAGTTTCAAAAATCATTATTTAAACTAATGTTTAACAAGTGTGGCCCATTGAAAAACGAAATTCGGAGTTTTTTCACTGAACCTTTTTAGAGTCTTACATTTCGAACATGAATTTGAGGCTTTGAAAAGTTTAAAATCTAAAATTCCATTGTTTGTGGGCAACCTTCAATGTTATTGAAGACGGATTTCTAGTTGAATTGAATATAGTATAATTTGTATATATCGTCATTCCATTTCTCTAATGGTAACGTTTGAATCAAAGTGCTATTAATATTCAAAGATAAATAGCACTAATAGACAATTATTAAATCTGTATACATAATAGTTTTATATAACATCGATTTTTATTATTTTTACAATGAAAACTCTATTACATTTTTTTACTTTTATAAATAATTGATTTAAACACCAAAATGATGAATTTGTAACAATATTATATTGTTGAAGGATTCATTTTTATGAGGAATAACTCTTGTGATATCCTGGACAACCAGGACCCAGATGCATTACTTCTCATGTACTGAAAACAATGTTCAAAAGGTCAAAAGTGCTTTTCTCTAAAACTTTACACTATTTAGCATACTCACTTGACACGTCTCCAACAAATTATCATCTTTTCTTATCTCTGATTAAATTTCTTTTCACAAGAAATCGATAATTTAAAAAATGTCGAAAAAGTCTTCATCGACTTCATGACATCCAGTGATATCATATAATATATTGAAAGAAACCAATAAATTTGTAGAACTTTGGAAGAATGGTCGATGTTAATTCTTATTTCTGAGAAATAAATTCTTTGCTGTTTTAAATCCACTCCTTTTAATTTTATTTTAATAATTCTTACGAAAAATTTCCGTCAATTGGAAATATCTGCAACAACTTTTAGATAAAATTATATAGGTGTTTTTTAAAAATTTAAATTAGAGCCAATGTTGTGGGATTCTTTTATAGAATACTGTTGGGTTATTATTATTGAAAGTCGGTTCCCTCTAACTCCTCGTGTCCTTTTCAAATCAAATAAGCAAACCCAACACAGAATAATTTTATTTTCACTTTATCACAGTTACAACTCAATCCGATTTATTTCAATATTTTGTAATCACAATTTCACTGATTTATTCGCACCCTTCAACCACCGTATAAATTTGATTATCACCCTTTTTGATAGATAACTTTGACTTTGCTTGGGTTTAGATTCTTCTACTGACCTGACTACACTACTCGTTTGCTTCGACGACTGGGCATTTCGTGTTTTTCCCTTTTCCTTTTATACTATTCGTACTGTTTTCAGACGATTGTCAACAACATTTGCTACATTATTAAAATATTAAAAATAATTACTTCCCACAGACCACCTTAGCCGACATTTGTCAACAACGTTTGCTCCATTACTAAATTACAAATTAGGAAATATTTACCTCTCCAAAGATCAGTGGCGCCCATTTAATATTGTTTAGGCCAATTTACCCTTTTATATTATTCCGTCTACACGCCGGGTTTTCCGCATCTCTCGGGTTTCCCATTGCCTCGGGCTTCCCATTAGTAATTAATTTTTTAAATTAATTTCTTTTTTTGGTCTTATTATTTTCTAGGGACCCCTCACTAAATTTTTATATATTTATTTCTGAACTCGTCTCTCAATTTGGCGTTCAACCATACCAATTTCCCCCGATCAATACTACTTTCGAATTTTTGTAAATTTTTAATTAATGTTGCACTTTTATCATTTTGGTGTTTTATTGACTTTACTGTGCTTTTTTCGTAATACCTCAACAATAAAGTATGTTTATTTCTTTTGTCACTATTTAATATTTATTAAAACAGCCATTATCCAATCGGTTTACTTTATGATATGTGTACTACGAATCATCAGTCATTGCCATGGTCCATCACTGTACATTTCAGTGTAATTTTATGAATTCTTTGTAATATTTCATATTAATGGAAATTTAGAACTTTCCATCAGATAAATTAATCGATATGTCCAAAAATGAAAATTTAGAAAGTCATTTCATTTACACAGTAAAAGAAGCCGATTATTTGAAAAGCAGAGGATTGCTCATTCAGGCTTTTCAACAAAAGGAAATGGAATCTCTTTGGAATGGATTAAAAACGGATAATTTCGAACAGTTCTGGTCAGTAAACAAGAAATTAATGGATTACGAGAAAATAATTCATGGTAGTTATAATTATTTTCGAACGCCTTGACACTAATAATCTTTCGATATTGTGATGATCACATCTTTACTGTTATTATATTTTGAGAATTTAAAAGCAGAAATTTATTTAAATAAAAATGGTTTATTCTAAATAGTTTAAAGTTCAAAATTTATTAATTATAATTAGCATATTAAATCAAAGTTCAACTTTCTTGCAAAATCACTGAAATTATCGGCGAAGTTCAACAAGATGTCATATTTAGAAAAGCAGAGTAAAATCGTTTTCAAGAGCAATATTTTGATGAGAATTGTTCTTCTTTACAGATATCATTAGGATGATGAAGTTGAATTTTATATTAGTTAAGAATTTCTAAAAATTTTATAATTAAAATGATAAGAAATCGTAAATAAAATCTGATTGGCGGATCCATCTTTTCTTGATCGATAACTCGAATTCTTTTCCTAAATTTAACCCAAAGTATCAAATTGATCTAAAATTGTTTAGTTTTTTATTAATTTTTTAATTATTATGTCAACCTTTATTGATTTTTGGAGGGAACCCGACAAACAAATTTTATATGAAATATTCCTGTAGCATTATTGTCTAATATTGTTTTATTATTTAAAATGACAAATTTTATGATAACTTTTAATTTTAATCGATAGCAGAATTTTTATTTCAATGTTTTCTGAAAATCGACTTATCGAAATATTACTAGATTTAGATTTGAAATGATGAAAATAGTGAAAGTTTTATAAATAGTTTACACAAAAAAACGGAAAAGAATGTAAAACTTTTGATATTCGCATAAAAATTACTATTTCTACATTATTACTTTTGATTTTTAAAAGTTTTGATTTAAATTTTTTTAAGCAATATGTTTAATAAATGATAAAATATCTCAATTCACTATCATCAATACAAGAACTAGAAATGTCAAAAAGCTTACACGTGAAATTTCCGGACATTTGCGAGATTCTGAAATTTAGAAAAAATTCAAAATATTTGAATTTTTAACTTTATTTTATTCGACATTCAGAAAAAAAGAAATTTTCTAAAAATATTTTTATTATTTATATAATTCAGTCATTATTAAAACAATATTTTCATAATATATCAAAGCATTCAACAGGGGAAAATGAAGTTTACTTTTTAATTTAGCTAAAAATATACACCAGTCACCGAGACAACCGTCTCACTGCTGGTAGATGTTGGTTGAATTGTGTGTTGAATTGACATCTATTGACTTCTTTCTTCCACCCATAATAATTCTATCAAAGATATTTATTACAATTTTTAAACTTTAAGAGTCGCTTAATCATGGGGACTAATTAGTTCCAACTTGTTTTGTAATCCTACAGTAAATGTAACTGTAGGAACACAAAATTAGAACGAAACATATATTGTGAATACATTAGATAAGACAATTTTAACAATTGATAATTGTATTCTTTCGTTTGTCTAGCATTTGATATCAGGATTTTGTATTTCTTCTGAATAATTTCCAACGGTTTCGAATTTGAATTGAATTGATCTAGATTTGAGGAGACAGAAATACGCGGAAACGATAATTAGAATTATCTGTAATTTAACTGATTGAATTTTGATGTAGTAATTCATAGAAGGATGATTGTATAATTTTGTTAGTTGCTTGTGAAGTTTCAAATAAAAAAAGATGTCGATTTTTATATTAATATTTAAACAATAATTAAATATTTTTTTTATTTTTAATAACGCCACAGTAACTTCCTTGTCTTATTTCATAAAATGTTTTTAAAGATATTTTCGAACAGCAGAGAATTTAAAATATTTTGTAAGCTTTTATGATTCAGAGATAGAAATATTTATTTCAGGTTACATTTGCACATCATTAACATCAATATCATCCGATTCTAGGTTCATATTTTCGTGTTCGATTTTTTTGTCACTCAAATTTTGCCCGACTTTGTGAAGAATCTCTTAATATAACTAAAAGGGACGGATAATTATAGAATATTCTATAATTAATTAAATTAACATATTATGTAATACTATGTCAAAATTGTAGTTTAAAGATCAGAGGTTGGTTATGATGCTTGATGATTGTGTTTGAATGTTGTATGTTTGTATATTCTATATCAATAATTAGAAAACCAATAAACTCTCTTGTAGATGTTACGCAACGAGAGCTATAAAAAGTGTGTTGAAGATTAAATATTGCACTTATGTCTCGTTAACAATGGTAATAATTTTTAAACCGAAGTATAATTTATATTTTAATTCACAAAAATTGCATTTCTCTTTTATTCCTATTCGATACATGGTAATGCTGATTACGTGAGAGGAACTTCTGAAACAATTTCGTGAATTATTCGAAATTTAATTTTAAGTTCCCGTATTTTGCAATTTAATTTAATTGTTTCCCATAAAATTTGTCTGTATTTATTTTTTGTTGCACCAAAGCTTTATAAGTAACATTTTGAATGACACTAAATAAAAGCATTAATAATATTTAAAAAATTAAATAATAAATAAATAAAGTCTTATCACAAAACGTTAGGGCTTACAATAGTGAACGATAGAAAAAGTTAATATGAGAAAAAAAATAAGTTCATACATATTTAGACAAAAAATAAGGACCCTTGACAAAAGGTAAGGGCATTATTTAAAATATAAAATGGAATTTCGGATGTTTTCGAAAATATTTTTGATGTTTCTACAACACAAATTACTTCATACAAACAAATATGTAAGTTTTTTTGGAAAAATTTCTGACTTCTAAGAAAGTTTATTACAAAATTCGAATAAAAAACATTTGAAGAACTTTTAATTTATGGCAATGCATTAATTCAATCATTTCATGTGAACAAATAATATGATTGAATACTTGTCTCAGATTTTGATGATTTAATGTTATTATCAAATCAAACGATTCTTTCCAAAATGTCTGAAAAATAAGTTATTTTAAAAATGTAAAGATATATATATATATATATATGTATATTAATTTAATAATATGTGACCTATGTAATTATTGTTCAGTTTACTGAAATATTAATTTATTATTTTAATTTAATATATTATTAATTCTTTGTCAAAAAATAATGCCACCGTTGTTTATATTTAACTCATCATTCTTGTACATCAATGCTCCATGAATATTAAGATTTTGTCAAGATTTTGATTATATCAAGCAAATTTTTTTGTCAATTTTGTGGTAATATGTTGTAAAAATCTAATTATTTTTATAGGAATAATTTTATTGCGATCATTAACTTGAAATTCATTTAGAAGCCAACAAAGCTGTTGGAGAGAGTCAGTCAAATCAAAACGGATTCAAATGTATTCCTTGTCGAACCTATTCACTAGAGAGACCAGGTTTCATACAGAAACTCATCAAATCCATCCATGATAACGGAGATCCTTACACTTTGTCAGATTTGATATCAATATTGGACTTACCTATGCAAAATGGTAAATTTTAATGTTATATATGCATAGCTACCTTAATGCATTTCTCTGGCTAACGTATTTTGAACTTAAAACTGTTTGCTATTTGACATAAGCGTAGGTCAAAATCTAGCATTTGATATCACAATTACACTTATAAATAAAAAATACCTTAAGTCAAATATTCTTTACATTATAATTGATTTTTTTAAATAATTTAATATTAATTTCATTTTAAATGACTTTATTTCAAAAAAGGAAGCTTGCTGAATAAAATATAGAACAAAAATTAGAAATTATTGCTTCATCTATTGAGATTCCTGTGAAAACCTTTGTTCAATTTGCTAAAAGTTTCGAAATCAATCCTTATTTTGTGAGAAAAAAAAAGAAAATTACAGAAAACAGTTTAACTTGAAATGTTGGATTTACTAAAAAGAGCAGCGAAAACAACGGTATAGCAAGACAGTGTATGCTTATTCTAAAAATTAGATTTCTCTAAGAGAAGTTAGGAAATGTTGGGACGTCTTTGTATGCTCAAGGCATTCGAAGCTTCATTGGGTGCTTATAGAAATTGGTTTTATAAAAATTAAACTTCTATTTAGTGAAATCATGGTATAAAGAAAGTAAACATTATTTGTTGAGTACTGCGTGTTTAAATCAAAGGAAATCGCGGTTAAGATTTAACCGAAGCAGATATGTTTCGATAGCAAATATTAAGACGAATAAAAATACTATAATATAAAATCAATGGTAGTCACCAGAGAAAGTTATTCAAAGAATAAAAATTAATTAAAAATTAATAATTTAGTAGCTCTGTGGAAAACCCGAACAATATTAGTCTTTCTTAAAAATCAATAAGTGAATTAGCATTTCGTCAAAATTAGATCAACTGAATAAAATGTCGGAGTAGAGAAGAGAAACGTCGACTGTCCAATTTATTTTGTAAAAAAACAATTTCAATTGCATTATTTTGTGGGCATTTAATTTAATTATTATTTTTGAAAATTTGTAAGAGAATTGATCGTATTTGGTCGTAGAGCGAAATAAATCAAAATTGTAAAGTCAATTTTAAATCAAACTACAGTTCAGTAGACGGTGAACAAATATAGCGATATAAAGATAGCTTTTCATTGGTGCTGATTGAAAGTGTAGTTGACGACATTTTAAAAATCTGATTGAAATTCAATATTTTGTATACGATCTCATTCGATTTATTGAAACAAAGAGCCCGAGCAGTCAAAGTCATTTCCTACTATAATACTAATAATAACACAACAAAATTGTTGATTTAAAAATATGAAATTAAAAATATATTTTGGTGGAATTTGAATTTATTGGGGTTATAATATTAAAAACTTAAAAATTATCAAAATCAATTAAAATTTTTTAAAAAGTAAAAATCAATATTTTTCTAGGGAAGAAGTGGTAACCAGTGGCAAATTTGATTTTGAAGACGTATAAAAGACTAGTAGATTGATCAGAGGTATATTGGAGGGTCAGTTGCCCAAAAACAAATTAACGATCAAGCAAAATTAGGCTTAGTGAACCAGGTTTGTTTCTCAAACACATTTTCTTGAAATCAAATGACGTAATGTATAATGAGCTAAGGCTTCATAATACCTCTAAAGATTTTGCTATTATACAGCTTACAAAAAATCCGTCCGAAGCCGATGCTGATTACGAAGATGAAAACGATGTAATAAAAATTGTATATTAAAAACGAGCAAAATAGTCAAAAACAGATGATTTACAGAAATTCTTAACTAAAAACTTGCTAAAATCAATTATGCATTCAACTACAGTTTACAAAATATAAAAAGGAAATGATGGTTTACGAACAAAGTAAAATAAAAACAGATTTGCTCTAATTTTTCATAGATAGTCCTCGGACTATCTATGAAAAAATTGAAAAGTTTGGAAAAATAGTTGCAGCGGCTTATACATGAAGTGCGGCTTATCTGTAGAAATCAAATTTTATTTCAATATTAAAAATACAAATGAAATTAAATATATTTTACAAAATTTGCAAAATAATTTTAATTAAAACCGTTGAAGTCTTCATCAGATTCAGTGTTGAAATCATCTATTAAATTAGATAAATCCAAGTTTCAGGCACTTCTAAATCAGATTCAATTTCAGTCAACTCGTCATCTAAATTTTCTGTAGGATAGTCACAGATCGTTCACTTCTTGAAACCATTTTTAATACAATCAACAGATATTTCGTTCCAACTCTCGACTATCCATTGACAAACTTGACTATAAGACGTGCGTCTAGTTTTACTTGATTTTTCTCATCGGTTTCGAAGACCTTTGCCGCAGATCTTTTCCAATATTATTCTAAATATTCTATGATCTCGAGTTTTTTTTATCCCGAGTATACCCACTTTCTTGTTTTCAACATTTAGATGAATAAATAAGATATCTGAAAAATATAATTTAAATTAAATTTAATTCAAACATAATTTAATGATTTCACGTGTTTTGGAAAAACTTATGAATTTAATTATATAAGTAAACAACCCTTTAATAGGTTTAAACAAAAATTACGAGTTTTATTTGTGCGGACTATCTATGAAAAATTAGGGTACCATTAAAAGTAATGGATTGTTGAGTGTGCGGCCATCATCAATGGAGGCGGAAAGAAGCTTTAGTACTGCTGGTTTGGTTCGTTACAAAGCTCCGGGCATCCTTGAACGAAGATACGTTGGATAAACTGTGCTTCCTACGTGCACATTTATTAAATGAAAAAAATACAAACTAAATATTGTTTTCCTATACTGAATTTAATTTGAATTTAAATAAACTTTTATTTTTGTAAAATTGCAGTAGTTATTTACTTTAAATACATATAAATATAAAATTAATCGACTAATTTACCATGCCCTATAAATAACCCTATTTCAAAAAATTAAGTTTCATTGTTGCTTGGAATTTGTCTGGCGAAAGTCGTTAACTCAATAGTACAATACCATCTTGATCTTTTAAAGTTCGAAACCCTTCCCGTTTTCAATATTGACAAATTACCATTGTTTTAAAACACAATCTGACTGTTTCAAAGTAAAATTGCGCAAAATGTCTATTGGTGGTTTCTTGATTATAATCAATTTGGTTAATCGTTTTAGTATGAGTTTCTATTTTGTTTAATACTTTAATACGGTATTTTTAATCAAATTTATCATTTGAATACGGAATTTTGAATATATTTTAGTTATAATTGGTTATTTTTAGATAAATAATTTAGTGCTAATTATTTCAGTGACCAGTTATAAATTTATTATTCATGGAATCGATGTACCTGACAATTCTTCCTTGCAGTGGTTGAGTGAAAATTTCAGTTATCCTGATAATTTTTTGCATATATTTGTTAGTTCAGTTATCGAGGCCCAGTAAAATGGATGTGGTGGTTGTTGATGATTGTTCTTTGGCACTTTAATATCCATTTAAATAAAAATAATCAACTATGTTCTTTTTTCAGTTCATTTGAGTTTTAGAAAATTTTTAACGTTTTCAGGACTTGTGAATTAATTAACCTTTGTTTTATCAGTTAATGCTTATATTGGGTTTTCAATTGAAAATAATTGTTTGATAATCGAAATTTTTTTTTAATTTTTTTAATATTTTGCAGCGAGGGCTTATTTTATTATTTATTTGTCTGATATTATTATTATAGATACTTTTAACTCAATTTTATGCGAAAAAATAAAACGTGTATAAAAAATAAATCATTTAAACACAATATAATTACTACTATATATTTATTATAGTATTGCTCTCCATGTAAGCTACATTCATAACAATTTTGACTAGAAATTAGGAGCTACATCTAGGGATAAATATTTCTTGATTCTTGTCTGATTGATATTTCTCTTAGAACAGGTATCGCAACATCGTAGATAACGTTTAATTGTCTCCTGCATCTTCAGCCAGTAAACCATCGATATCATTACTGTTTCATAGTTAAAAAAATTTTTGAATCATTGAAAAATGAAAAGAAACTATAGATGAAAACAAAAACAAGTTACTATTATATTGTTGGGCTATAAGCCATCATTAAAACAAAACAAAATGACTAGGAAAAAGTCATGTCGAAAAATTGTGAGAATGGCTATTTGTAACAAAAGCACGCACCGCAAACAGAAATTAAAATATAATAAAAACATTAAATAAAACAAAATAAAAAATAACATAATTAATTAAAACAAATAATTAATAAATTTTGCACGAAAAATACATAGAAAAATAAAGAAAAAATATAAAACTGCCAAAACCTTGCAAAATAAGGTTTAGAAAATACACAGGCGGAGGAGGCGACCAGAATAAGAATCAGCAAAAAATAAAAATGCAAATTTAATAAAATTAATATTAAAAAATTAAGAAAAATAAATAACAAAAGAGAAAAATATAAAATTAAATAAAAGCCATCAAAAAACCAGAAAAAATGGCCAAAAAAGATTCGAAATTAGCTGATTGGTCGCACACACGCACGAAAACAGTATAAATACAATGGCCATTGTCACAATTATTAACCTTTAAAAATTTTTATCTCATTTTTAAATTTTGAAATTCGCACTTTAGCAGTAGGTAATTTTTGTTTATTGTACTGTTATGTTGAATATATTTTTAATATGTACTTCAATTGTTTTCATTATCATGGATGGCCGCGATACTTTTTAGTATCTGCGACAGGTCCCCCTAAATTTAATTTTATATATTGATGTATTAATCGTGGAGAATGGCAAAGTAATATTCGATTCCGGCCGTTAAGTTGGCAGGACGTCGACGTGTTACTTGGTCACAAACCACCCTTCGGTGTCAGCCTAGTCTGGTCAGGTCTCGTTACACTGATCACGGGGTAGGACACCGTCGTAATTCACCGAGGCGGCCATTTTCAATGTTGGTCGGAGCGGTACGAGTAAAATGCGGGTAGATCGCCATACCTAGGGGGTTGACATTTGTAAGATGTCTAAGTAGGGATATAATAATTTTTTTCTATTTTAAAAATGCCTGTCGAGAAGTCGATTTTAACAAAGGGGACGACTAGGGTTAAGTATAGGAATAAATGCATAACACAATAAACCAAAATGAATTTAACAAAACGAAAAGATTGAAAATTATTTTAACGTGAATCGAAATGACCGGAGCATCAATATTTTTCATTTTTCTCTTTACCGAATTATTGTCAGCAGACCAGCAATAGATATGTACACGAAAACCGGCATCGTAGAAACTAATATTAAATATGAGTTTGGTGCAGGATGATGTGATTTGACGTCCTAATTAATCATTTTCTCTCATTATCTTTATTATTAAATTGATAAAAATTTTCTTTTTACTAAATTATTCCCCTTCATTTTCTTTTATATTTTTTTTATTACAAAAGATCTTCGACAACATGCAGCCAGGATACAAAATTCCGAAATTAACGTCGCAGAGATCGGAAAAATCTAACCTATCAATTCCCAATAACGATGACAAATCCCACCAGGAATGCCGAAGGAAATATGATCAGTTGGTCATAGAACACGAACGCACTCTCGGGACGTGGTTCGCCCCCGAGGCTGTGAAAGCCCTCCACAAGCAAATTCACCGACTCACCCGGTGTCGTGAAGATCTCATTGCCGAAAACCGAGCGCAACGGATCGTGATCAACAACCAGAGCGCCGTTCTAACAGCCTCTTTCAACGAAACTGAACTGAAAAAACGTCTGGCCGGCCGGGATCTGGCAATCAAACTGAATATAATCCCTGCAGAACACGTACCTGAAACGGCCACAACTGGCCCTCCACAAATGCCGAAAATTAGCAAGAAACATAACCCCAGTAAAAACCGACGTCGCCGTGAACGACGTCGGGCTGAGGGAGTTACCCTGTTAAAGAATGCAGCACAGACTCTGGAAGAAGCGGCGATGCTAGTCGCCGAACAACAGGCACAACTAACTAGAAATACTGAAAACCCACCAGAAATGATTGAATCCGGAGAAGTTGCCATCCAAATCTGTGCCGGCGAACCGGACGAAAATCACAAGCCAGCTACTTCAATCAGTTATTGGACGGACGAATTTGGGGACGAGCTGTCACTAGGTTCCCCAAGTCGGATCCAATGAACTAAGAATCGATAGGAAACGAAGATTTCCCGTCGACATCGACGAATAAAAGCCGATTCTTGTGGATAGCCAAGTTTCGCGTCGACAAACTGATTAACAATTATTTAGGACTGATTATATCCTATCTTTATTTTCGTTTATTTTCTTTTTATTGTTGTAATTGTAAAATAGAATTTTTATTTGTTAAATTTCTTAAATAAGTTTCAATATGTTTGACATAGATGAGGAAAGGATGTATGGAGGTTTGCCTGAGCATAACATAAGATTGATGAAGCTTGATGTGGAGGAATAAAATAATGGGAAAGTTGTATTTAATTTAAAATAGTAAAAATCGAAATAATTATGATTGTTGGAAAGTTGATTTTAAACCTTTAAAAAGGGATATGTTGAAAACGAAAGTTTAAATATGAATAAGGGAAAAATTGTGGATGCTAATGGGAGTTTATTTTCCTTTGAAAACGCTTAGGAGATTTTCTCCAACTTAAAAACCGCTGATTTAACAGCAAACTGCAATTAATTATTTAATAATTTAAATTTTTGCCAATTACTTAAGAAAAGATTTCCCAAATTAAAACAAAACTCGAGGTTGGCAATAGTTTTTCGCATTTTAATAATTAATTCAGAAATAAACCGGAAATTTTAGATAATTTAAGGATCAGAATTTTTTCAAAAGCTATTAATCCAATTTTCCTTTGGAAAATATTCTATATCTTAGAAGTTAAAATTAATTCACTGATTATTTAAATTTAATGCTAATCAAATTTAACGGACCAAAGAATAGATAAGCGGCCAGGTCGCAAAGGTGTACATTTCCGGCAGTAAGGTGTGCTAAGACTCGCCAATAAATTAAATGAGACTTTAAAGGAATTCTGATTCGGACGTATACATATAATCGATGATAACAGATGGGAAAGCGTGTGCCAATATCGAGGAAATAGACAGGTGAAATAGACGTAAGTCCTTCTATTGGCCGTCAGGAACCCGAAAGCGAGATTATCACAAGGAGTAGTCTTGGAAACGAGGCTCACCTGCTTGTGGACTCTCGGCTGCTGTATACAGTACCAACATGGGCTTGCTCATGGGTATACAGTGGTGATGTCAAAATTGTGGGGCGTCTGGGAGAGAAACCCTAGAAAGCAAGAGTGATTGGGGAAGCGGAGTTAACAAATGCGTATCGATTAAAACAAACTTAGTTCTACCCAGTACGCCAACAATATGTATCTTTGGCTTCTTAATCTTTTGTTTGACACCGGGTGCAAATCATATTAAGCCAGATTAGCTTGTCATGTTTGAAATTGTGGCGTTTTTGTAGTATTCATGAACACCAAGTTCAACTTTTCATAAACCAACTCTATAAAATATATTTTTTTGGTTTTTGAGAGCCGTGAGCATGTAAAGCCTTTCCTGAATTTTAAGGGGAAAGGGTTTGTCCTATATTTAGCGGAGTCATATCTATCCACTAGTGCCTAGTGCACTTCTCGTGCTTGTCATATTTAAAGTAAACAAAATTTTTGGTTCGTAAAGTGTTTTGTTTTTGAATATGAGATTAACTTAAATTGTGAAATATTTTAAAGATATTATAAATTAATATTTTTGTTGAAATATTCTTTTATTAAGTTTCATATGAAATGCCGTTTTTTTAAAAAAATTTTAAATCTAATTTTTTAAGTATTATATAATTTTTCAACAAGGTATTTAGTTTTTAATAATATTTCATATTATACGGCTGTTTAATATTGCAAGTTACTACTAAAATTAATTAATTAACCTTTACTTTACATAGATATTTATTTATGATGGAATCTAAGAATTTAAGACTACTTTTTCTATATGAATTTAAATTAGACATACTGGAACAGATGCTACTAACAATATAAATTTGGATTTTGACGAAGGTAGTACAAATGTTAGGACCTTACAGATGTGGTTTGCAAAGTTTCTCTCAGGAAATATGGATTTGAATAATTTTCCTAGAGGAAAACTAGGATTTGTCCTTAGTGATGACAATTTACGACTCATTGTTGAAAATAACCCCCAACAATCAGTCCACGATTTTGCAATTGAACTAGGAAGTTCACCTACGACAACTTTGTGGCACTTTGAATAAATATGTAAACAAAAAAATGGATGAATCTGTTCCCCATGAATTGAACGAAAAGCCAACAACGAAGCGTTTGGAAATTTGCTCTTTTTTAATTCTTAGGAATAAGATGATTTCTTTTTTAAATCGAACCATTACTTGTGATGAAAAATGGGTGTTTTACGATAGCAGAATAGATCTGGGCAGTGGTTGGATGTAAATTATTGATTATGTCAAGATGGGAGCATATTGAGAGCTGTCTCAAATGAATTTGTACAGGAATTTATGAATGAGGTTGAACCAAGTATAGTTTTAGAGAAAGGGCAGATATCAAATGTTTGTAATTGAGCTAGTCAAGACCCATTAAAAATATAACAGCAGTACTGGAGGAAATGTAGAATATGTGTTGATATTGTTTTAAAAAGAACTAAAACTCATTCCGTTAAATTTAATCAGTATTTAAAAAATAGTGTTCACAAAATAATTGAATTAAAAATTTCGAAAAGTAGCTTTAAGAAGTTTACGAAATCTAGAGCGGAATTTCTTGACAATGAGGAATAAAACGACTGGATTGACACAGCTATTGAAGGAGTGAAGAAACATTCCCCAGAGATAAAACGTTTCTAATTTTCTGCCATCTTTATGAAATCGATAATCCATGACTTTCCATTTGTCTAAAATTTCACAGACAACATTAAAAGGAATGGTTGAAAGAAATATTATGGTTATAACTACCAAAGCTTTTGTTAAAGTTTTTATTGATGAATTTTTTTTCAATTGGATTTTCTTTTGAAATTTGAAAATAATTGTCAAATAAATATAGATCATAACTATAGACGGGATGGCATAAATTGATAGGAGCCAAATAATCGAATGAGTTTTAAAAAAATAATCAAAAATAATTTTTAAATTACTTTCACTGCAGTTGACAAATGACTTTTCAAAATATTTCGGAATGACAATAGTTGCGCTATATGCGTACGTTATGACAAATAGGAATATAGTGTTTCTTTTTATATCTCTGAAATAATTCAAAGGCAATATTACAGCCCAATATCGGTCGACTGCCGTAAACACCAGATTGAGTATTCCTGCTTGGATGACCATCCAAAATATTTTTAAAACGTTTATTGAAATACATTTTTCTGCATTGACATATATAAATATTTCCAATTGCTCTGGAATGGTGACGTAAATCAATAATAATAAACAAATACAGGAATCTATCAAGGCTTGGTTGAACAATAAAGCGGTTGTCCTCAAGGATGGCAAACTTTTTGTGGTTAAAACAATCAGTAAAAGAATATTCATTAACAACCCAAATATTTGACATCCTCCAATAAAAGAAAAACAAAGTTTATGGCTAAACATTTGTATTTTTGCATTTGATTATTGTATGTTTGTCGAACGACAGAATCTTGTACAGGGCTTTTTATACAAATCAATATAGTATACAAACATTTATTAATATATTTACGAATGATGTTTACTGCGACTGTTTATTCTACATTTCTCGACAGGAATTGGACATTATTTTAGCCTTCGTCAGTTTTCATTTAAAGTTTTATAATAAATTAAGTCTATTATCGCTGTGTAACTGTATACATTTGTGTAGAATCCGAACAAACTATATAGGGTAAGAAATAAAAACTAATATATGTTTATGATTAATTAATTATAAAACTGATTTTCATACTCATCATGAACCCAGAAATTATTAGTTTTTAATTTTCTTTATAATAAAAGATGATTAGTGAATAATTTATTGCTAATTAAATTAACATGTTACGTAATAATATGTCAAACTTTTAGTTTCAATATCACAGGTTATTTATACTATTTAATGATTGTGTTTGAATGATGATAAGCTTGTTGTCTGGAGGTATTCTGTATCATAAATTAGTAAACCAATAAACTCAATTTTTAGATGTCACACAATGAAGAGCTGAATTATAATGTTTTGCAGATTTGTCTATGTAATAAATATGGTACATCTGTGTCTCTTTCTAACATCCATTAATCATATATTTTGTTGATGCTGTTAGAGTTGTACTATTCACGTAAAATTTAATTGAAATGTCTGTGTAAAAATAAACATAGCTCGAGGAATATTGTTTATATGTTGTTTTACTAAAACAGCCACAACTTCTATTTTTTACTTTAAATTCACAACTCCCTAACAAAACATACAAGTGGCTACTTTTGTTACGTTGGTAAAAGAAGTTAGTAAATTGTTTTTTCCCACCCACACCATGTCCCATTCAAGTCATCGTCTTGTTGAGTTATAATTTTATTTGGTTCGGTAGAACTATTTGCTCTTACTCCACATGCTCTTTAAATGATACTGGAATAACTCAACACATGAAAACTTTTATTCTATACCAGCAATTTCACAACGATTCAAATGTTACTTTTACAATAATGGCAGGAATCCCCATGGAAAGCCACCTTTTCAATTAACTACTAAAATATCCTTGACAAGTCTGACTAGTTCTTTTTCAATCTCACGAATCTTTTTAACTTTTGTGTTACTCGCAATTTTTCGAAATTATTTGTGTCTCTGTTGTTGATTTGAGACTCTCTTATACATGGAATCTCTCCTCAAACAACTAATTCGATTGACTGCAATTTACATTGGACTCCTAGCGAACTAGGTAAACAATTTACTTTTATATTTTGACCGCTACGGTCGTTCCCCAGGAGAAGACTGCAAAATAAATCACATTAGGAAACAATTAGTTCCCTTCGTAATTAAATTTATCCAAATCTGAGAATTTCTCCCTAATTTAATTTATTTGTTTTCATAATTTTAATTAATTAAATAATTTGTATTTTCTTAATAACTTTTTCTAGGGGTCCCAAATTAATTTTGTATTATTATTTTCGTACTCGTCTCGTCAATTGGCATCGGCACATACACATTTCCCCCGGAAAATATTGATTTTAATTTTTTGATTATTTTTAATTAATTATTTTATTTTCCAAAATTTTTATTTATTATAATAATTTTTTTTATAATCACCTAACCCCAACAGTCTTATTGAAGATTTTAAGTAATTGGTGGGTTTCTGGGTTGTTACCCAGACAACCCCATACAAATATTCTTTCGCTTACCACTGGGCACCCGTTGCTAAGCAACGTTGGAACTGTGTTCGAGTGGGTGGATCGTCCGCAAAAGGTGAGCGCTATTGCTAATGCTATAATTGACCGAACGATCCATGGGTCCAACGAGCTGCCGATAGAAGGCCTGTGCTCGATTTCGATTTTTAGGTCCCATTATTCTCCTATCTCCTTCAAATGTTAACCTATACCCTCATATCATTTATCTTTATGTCTATTCCCATAGTACTTTTTGTCATAGTTCGTATTATCGATTTTTACCATGACCTGTAAACCCTTTGATATGTAAGTATCCACACAGTATCTCTCTTACCCTTATCCCCGTTATCACTACAATGTTCTCTATTATTATTACTAGCATTTTCATTGTTACTATTCTATGTATTACCTTTATTAATTGTTACTACTATTACATTTATTATTATTCTTATTACTATAATTACCATCGCAGTTATTATTATTACTACTACTACTACTATTATTATTATTATTATTATTATTATTATTATTATTATTATTATTATTATTATTATTATTATTATTATTATTATTATTATTATTATTATTATTATTATTATTATTATTGTTATTTTATAATTATCATTATCCTTACTATTATCATTATTATTATCAAATATTTTGTAACGATTGGTCCTTATTCCTCGGCTTCCTTAGCCGTAATCCATCCTTATTTTTCAGTTTTCGACAAAGTATTTTCCTTGAGTCGAAAAATTTTTGCAGCGTACCGCCCTTATTTTATAGTGTTATAAGGATATTATACTAACAATTGAACAACATTCCACTTTTACTTTACAATTTTCTATAAGTGTTTTAATAAACTCGGAAAATTTGAGTAGCGATCCGCCCTTATTTTGTGGTTTCAAGAGAATATTATCCTAACAACCGAACAACATTTCACTTTTACTTTACTATTTTCTATAAGTATTTTAACTAATTCGGAAAATTTGAGCAGCGTTCCGCCTTTATTTTACAGTTTGACGATAAATGTTTTAACTATTTCCGAAAGTTTGTGCAGCGTTCTGCCCATATTTTTCGTCTCCATTCAACATAATTTATTTAATTCTTTAATTTTATTTAAAATATTATTTTTCCTGATTTTAGTCGTTCCGATTAATCTTTTTCCGATGGCTATTTATTTTAACTGTTGCAATGATTTCGCAATTTTCCCGGCTACCCTTTCCCTCTCTTGGTCCTTAAGATCTATGTATGTTCATTTTATATTTAATGAGTGCCCACTGGACTACTCGGTGTTAATGATTTTGAGCCGAATGTTGTTAAAAGATTTTTGTCAATTTTTTCGAAATTAAGTACAAGAAAGTTGAGCCAAACGACCCACTCTCAAGCTACTGCGTTCTCACGCCGGAACCTTCACGGACACGAACTATTGGCGGACTTACACCGCACTTACACAGTTCGATATGGTGTTTTATTTTACTATCTTGCGTTATGTTTTGGCTGTGGGCCGAAAAAGAAATAACAAATAAATTTTACCATATCAGTTGAGTAAAAGTCTCAATGCACAAAATTGTTGGCTTTAAAATATTTATTTGGTATACATAGTCCATAAATTCATCCGGCAAATTGGCATAAAATCATTAATTCATAACAATTCGTAAATTCGCATAATAGCAATCATATAAATAAATACCCGTACACTATCTGAGAGTTAACATGTTCAGTCAAAACACTTGTCAGTGTTAATTGGCTGAATGCATGGCTCTCAGATAGTTATGTACACTAACTCGAATCAGACTAGAACTGCTGTTGAAAAATAAGACTACCAAATAAGGCTGAAATTAAGTTGGCACCAAATTTACGTTGAAAATTTGTCAAAACACATCAGTATATATACCTATAATTTGGCCTTAACCTTGCGTGTAATTTTATTGCGATTAAACAAAATTCGACCTTGAAATTATTTGTGTTATCTAAATTAAATTTTTATTAATTTCTTAATTTAAATTGGCAATTTATTTTTAACATTTTTAATTAAATTTATTCAGCCAAAAATATTTTATTTTTATTCATTTAATTCATTAATTTTTTCTTTTATATAAATTGTCATTTTACGGTCAAATTTTCTTGTTATTGTTGAGGATACCTAAATAATAGAGTAAAATAATTAGTAAACATGTACAATGATTGGGGGAAACAATCATAAGTGATTAAGATGTGGTTCTGGAGCTTAATAAAAAAAGGGAATGAAAAAGAAATGTCGAATAACGAGAAGGGAATAAGAGAAAATCAATAAAAACAGACAATTAAATAAAAGAAGGTCATTTATAATTAACAAGTGCAAATTTAGGAAAACAAAAACAAAAGGAAAATTTGCACGTTATTACGAAAGCTCTTTCAAAATAAGGGAAGAAATGTTGTTTGGGAATCCAAGAAAGGACACCTCTAAAAAATGATTTATCTGGACAGCTGTCAGCGATTATGGAGGCCCAAAAGGAATTAGCGTTAAAAGATATCAGAAATTCTATTCAACATCAGTAAGTGTTATTGGATGATGGAGTATAAAAAGGAAGCGCAATTGAAATCAAAACACCAAAAATTAAGAAAAAACGTGCGAAAGACCAAAACTACGAAAGACAAAATTTGCGAGAGACAAGAAATTTGCAGGAGACAAAGAATTACAGAAGACAAAGAAAGACAAAAAGGAATTAAACAGAAATTTGAAACAGAAATTAACCAAGATCAAAGCAAAGCAACTAAATCAGAGTTACCGATCTCAGAAACCCACCGCAGTAGTCAGGTGATTGTAAAGCCAATTGATCCGAAAAGTGCAATTCTTCCCGAAGGGTCGCAATAAGCACTAAGTATGATTGATTGATAATTCGTTGTGTCATTTTAAAGTGGAGATAAAGTGTATTAATCAATAAAGTTTATATCGTTTGGAGTTCGTTACTGTTGTTTAAAGCACGCTTGGAGTCAGATTGACAATAATTTCTATTCGAATTTACCGACAACCCCAACATTATTATGTTATTTTTTATGTAGATTTCGTGCGGTTCTTGATGCATTTTGTATTTATTTTATTTTACTTTTATGTTTTGGATTTTATATTTATTTATATTCTCTCAGATTTTAAAGTGTTTAGTTGGTGTTGTATATTGTATTTTAAGTTATCTTGGTGCTTGGTTTGGTTTTCGTATTTTTGACATTTCTCTGTCGAAAACCAAATTAGTTATTTCTGGGTTCCCGGGGTTTCCATTTGTTTACAAGAATTGTTTTGTTGGCGGGTTTCTCTTTAATCTCGGGTTTCCTTCGTCAACCAATTTCGTTTTCCGTAATTAGAAAATTTTTTGACGTTCCCGGTTTCTCACACTATTCGGGTTCTCTGTTCACTTGGACTTCCATTAGCTCGGGTTTCCCATTAGCCAATTAATTTTTAATTAATTTCTATTTTTATTAAATGTTTCCATCTGGGGACCCCCAATCGATTTAATTTTATTATATTTGGATTTGTCTCATCATTTGGCATCTGCCCATAACCGTTTCCCCCGATAAATATTTATTTTAAAATTTTAATTGATTTCGCCTTTTTAATTATTATTTCGAATATCAATGTTTTTATTGATTTTCTATTTTTACTTTTGCTCATTTTGTTAACCCCAACGATAACGTACATCTTACTTTGCAAATTACACAATCCTCAAATTGACTGGAACAATGATTCGTTTTACTAAAAGTTTTATCTTACACCAATAAGCTTCTTTGTAGAAATTAATAGTTTTTTGCTATCGAAAAACAATTAAAGTTTTTCGCCAGGAAAAGTGCTGATTTTTATGTAAAAATGAATCGATATATACCTATTTTGTACCTCTATCCTTGCCTGTTATGTTTAATAAGGTAAAACAAAATTTGATCTTGGGTTATTTGTACTATCTGGTTTTTAACTTTTGTTATCTTGCTGGACACCTGATGGGTTTTCGAGACCATTTTCAAGGTATTACACCAGGAGCGTGCACAAGAAATGTAACCATTGGATACCCATCAAAATAACGTTGGAAATGTATTCCAATGGGCAGTTTCTAGTAAAAGATGAGCCATATTGCGATAACTGCTAATACCTTAGAAAACTTTTAGGTTCAAGAGCCACCATAGAAGGTGTTCGTGTTCATTTTATTTGTGTCCTTCTATCATCAATTTTAGGTTAAAACAATATCGAAGATTTTAAAATAAACGAATTATACGAGATCCAGTAACGATTTAATTTTATAATTGTTCGAAAACGTTTGAACAAATTGTGTTGACTATAAAATAATATTTTTATGCAGATTTCTTGTTGGTATTGTTATCAATTTGATGTTTTCATTTCTGCAGTAATATTGAAATTAACTTTTAATTCATTTATATATGTGTTTCGGCAGTTAAATTTAATTTCAACACTTATCTGAGATTTATCTTTTTCTGTTCTTTTGTTGGACATTGTTTTCTTTGAATTAATATAAGCTTATAAATTATTATAGACAAACATTCATTATCATGATCCTTTTCCATTGACATATTTGATTAAATACTTCTTCTTTCTGGTTATATTGTGGGGTTTATGGTTTCAACAACCGTGACCTCAAATGTAAATATTTGCTGTCCCCCAATGGTTACCCGTTGCTAGACAACGTTGGTAATGTAACCATCGGCGTCGAGATCGCCAAAGGTGAGCGCCACGTTGTAACTGCTCTGGCCCGATCTCAACTGGGTTCAACGCACTGACGTTAGAAGGCCTTTGTGCGATTTTCGTCTTTTGGTCCCTTCCTAACATGTGTCCACTTTTTATAACTGCTTCTCATTGTTAATGTGAAAATCTTATACTCGGTTTAGACATAGCAACAAATTTTCAAAACATTTATTGAAAAAACATTTATTAGACATTTCCGGGAGATTGTTTACACTTGAGTTTGTCCACCTCGCACTTGAGCCGCACGTCGTTTTGCACGCTCAGCTCTTCCTGGCCGGTGTTTGTTGGGTTTAGCATTGCGAGTGGATGGGATGTCGATAGAGAGACGGTGTCTCGATACGCCAGCTGTGCCGGGGCAAAAACCAATGGATACGTTACCGCGGCCCCCTCTTGACTCGCCGACAATGCTGTTTCTAGGCCCTTGATTTGCGTTTTCAGATTTTGCGTTAATCGTCGTTCGCCAGCCCATCCCTTTTTGACCGCTTCCATCTTTTGATAGATCGTTTTCATTCTTTTCGGTTCGATCCAGGTCCCTTTGAGCTGCTGGATCTCCCGAGAAATCTGCACAAGTTGCTCCTGTAGGCTCCGGTTGGCGGCTTGGGCCTTATCCAGTTCTTGTAGCAGGATGGGGAACTGACACCCTTCCATTTCTGTAAATAAATAAATTTTATTCATGTTAATTTCTACCGATGAAATCATCTATTATCATATCGCTTAATATTGGGTAGTCGTAGGGTGGTTAGTGTCTCGCGTTTGAATTTTCTTAACCTAGGTAAGCGATTATTATATAAGGCAAAAATATATGGACTATTTGCATAAGTTTATCAACAGAAGCCCGAAATATAAATTAACACTATTTATTTCACAATAAACTTTATATAAGTCATATTTCACAATAAGTTCTATATAAGCCATGCGCTAAACCACTGTCTACTGAGTTCCAACTTCCTCTTCATGGTAGGACGCTCTCTGGAGTATGGGTGATCTCAATGGATTTCGGTGAGCTCTCTCTCATTCCGCATCTCCTTCGGTAGGATGCGTCGTGGAATTACCACGTTTATGTCTGTCATTTGCTCCTGGAGCCTGGGGTCGTTCAGCTCATAGGACATGTTATAACACGGGGCGTACCCGTCAGTGCTGGGTATCCTGCCCGCCGTGATGTCCTCATTGATCTTTCGCAGGTACCGCTTGGCCTGCTCCACTTGCTGGTTCGTCTCGGCTTGATGTCTCTCGAGGTGCGCCAGTAAATACTCGGCCTGTCCTCGCATTTCCCTAGCCGGGTTTCTTCCTGGCTCTCTTTTAATAGCCACATATAGAAGGTCGACATCATCAGTAACTCGTTGTATGCCGGCTCGAGTTTTGCGGACCGGAGAGATAGAAAATCCCGCGTCCCACATCGCCTGTGTGCATCTGGCAGCCGAGTGAGCGGGGAACCGGGCTATTACTCGGGATGCGTCGATCCACGAGTCTTCTGGAAACAATAAAATTATCATTTACAAAATAATATCGGTTGGGTTGTTTATTTTGATAGGCTAATTTAGGATCTGGGTAGTTTAATGTGACTTATGCGGGCGTTCTGCGTCAGGGATCAACATTCATGGGCCTATTCGTGGAAGTTTCCGAATTTTCACAGTTCGTTGGTAGTGGTCCGGAGTTCGTCAACAACCTTGTTCCTGAGGGATCTCCTTGAGGTTCCCTCCTCCCTCGATCTTGTTTCGAATTTATAATTAACTAACTGTTGATAATCCATTATTTCATTTTTGACATTAATTAAACTGTATTCCGTTTTAAAATTTACTCTGGGAATGAGGTTTAGATCTTCCCCTTCTTATCTCTTTAGATGATTATGATTATGCTCCATTAATTCAAGGGAAATTTTGTTTTTCTGTTTGAGGCTTTCTCCCCTTAGTTCCAAAGAGTTCCTGATTACTATTAGTTCGAGGTTAGAACACCTGGCTACTTACTCCCTCGCGTTTGAATATAATGTATTCCCCTGAACTTTATCAGAATGATTATTTACGGATTGTTAGGGGTATGGGGCTACTCATCAACGTAGATTTCATTTATTATTGTGAAGTTCCTATGCATTGCTCTAGCACGCAAGATTGGGGACCTTAATGAGCACTTAGTTTTACATACTCTTACTTTCAATTCCAGCTGTAACTCGCTTTAATAAACGGGTTCCATTGGGTAATATTTTACTTATTTTCTTCGAGTCCGTTAAATACCAACGCCCTCTATGATACTGGTGGATTTTATTCCAATTTAATGAATATCTAAATTAATATAGTTTAAAATATAGCGGCAGTTGGACAATTCGGCTCTACGGGTACTTTAATGATTACTGCGCTCCAAAAGATGCTAACACGTTTATATGGATATAATCACAATCGTCTATCTGTCTAAACTCCTTTTACTCATAAACACTAATCAAATAACAAACGTTTAAGTCTAAAATGATACTGTACATCTTATTCAAAATCCTTTAGTCGTCAATACTCAATCTACTTATAACTACTAATAGCTAATAAACATTAGAATTGAAATGATACTCATATGTTTATATAGATACCTTTAATTAAAATCATTTATTTATCAAAGTTTACTTTACTTATAATTACTACTAAATTAATAAACATTTGAATTTGAAATGATATTCATATTTTTATATAGATATTTTTAAGTAAAATCGTTTACTTATCGGATTTCAATTTACCTATAACTATTAATAAACTAATAAACATTAGAATTAAAAGGATATTCATATTTTTATGTAGGTATCTTTACCCAAAATTATTTGTTTATCAAAGTCAATTTGTAACTACCAATAATTATTAACTATTTGGGTTTCAACTGATATTCCTATTTTCATATAGATATTTATACTCCAATTCATTTATTCATCCGAGTCAATATACTTGTAATTACCAATAATTAATAAACATTTGTTACTCATGCAGACGGTTTAGCAAATATGCTTTAAATATGATAGTAAGTTACTTTAATTGTCCTTTTCCATTATGGTCGAGAATCAAAAAAACGCCGAATCTCAAATTCAGATAAAAAAAACATATTCGACATCATTGGGGATCTGTTTGAAATGACTCCTGACCTCTACCAACGACTTTCAAATTTCAGCTTTAGTGTTCTCATTCACCGGCTATTAAATCACTGCTGGTCATTTAATAATTGATCGGTTGGTGGGTCCGCGATTTGTTTTCTTTCTTATATTGGTGATTTATTTAGAAGTAAAGTAAGTAAGCATTCATTGAAAACCAATATAGATTGATCGATTTAATCAGCATATTTATTATGTCTAGTAACAAATTGTCATAGATCGCTGGTTAAGTTCGTCCGTATTTGTGTCCAGGATGGTTCGCTGATTGGGTCATATTTACGCTAAGACTCGGAAGATATATCAAGAATTAAATTCACGAAATTTGAAGATTTACCTAATTGTGAAGGTCCGCTGGTGCTCGCGATGTTGGGTTCCTCGTAATCCTGGCGTTTTCTGGAAATCTGCTCTGGTTTTTGGGACATATTGATAATTGAATTAAAATGAACAATTCTCAGTCGAGTTAATTCTTATATGGATTGTGTGTCTACGGTGTTAGAAAATTGACTGGTGCACCCCTTCTTGATCGCACGTCAGTGTGCGTATCCGAATTAAGTCGGTTAACTTAATCACCAATTTTCTAGTGGCGTGTGTGTATGCCCTTTACGGTAGATAATAATGTCGATTAGCTTTTATCGATTTACATTTTAGGGATTTGGTGTGCACGATGCAAATTCACTTCGTCTAGTGGCATTTGAAGAAAATCATGTTTGCGTACTTTTCTCATGGATTTTATTTATAAAATCATATTTATTTAACTTCGACATTTGGCTCTGGGATTTTACTGTTGACATTCTCATCGACGAAGATCTTTTGGAAGGGACTATCGGTGAATTGGCCTATTTTTGGGGTTATCGTTGGGAATCGACACGCAACAGGATGGTAAATTATCTTTGTTATAATCTATAATGTTGTTTCCTTCCGTGATTATGTGTCAACTACTCAGATTTTGGGATTGACCCTCAAGATAATTCTGGACCTGTCTGAGGATCAATTTTATCGAAACGATGTCAGCTATGCACGATTGAGTTTTTCCTGTCCTTATTGCAACACTGTTACGACACAACTTTCAGGCGGAATTATCGTTATGAACATTTTCAATGACTATGAATGATGTGATTTGTTATGTAGTTGGTACATATTTTGAGTATATTAGTTTATTCTCTTTTGAATTTTTGCCTTTTATGATGGTATTAAATTATTCTGATGTAATATTTCGGATTAATTTGGGTGTTCGTTACGATGCGTCGAGATTTTGGTTTGATTGATGTTCTTTCAATGACTTTAGAGATTTTAGCAAAATCTTTCTATTTATAAGTACGAAATTTCGAGGATTAATTTTATTGACAGCTCTATTGCAAAACCAATCTTTATATTTTAATCAAAATGTTTGGTTTTATTTACAAATTCCAGTGAAATCCTTTACGTTTTAGTATAGCAATTGGTTTTATAACCTTTAGTAGACTCGTTACGCTTGAGATTAGTATTTTAGTTTGGTGGTATTCAGTAAAATTCTTCCTATCATTTTAGTTCGATTAATAGGTTTTTATTGACTTTTAGCAAAGTTCTTATATTTTTATCATAGCAACGATTTTAATATTGAAAATCCCGTCACCTTCCCTTATATGATCCTAGGCGTGTTTGTGTTTATATTATAGTTAATGAGTGCCCACTGGACTACTCGGTGTTTGGATTTGAGCCGTATGTGAGAAATAATTGAGGTCGAGTTTATGAGAAATGAGTGATGACGAAATAGCCAAAAGACTACTTCCCCTTCACCCTTTTCCCCTATACGGAATGATATTGACGTTTCAGCTACTGCAATCTCACGCCGGAGCCTTCACGGGTACAAATTATTGGCGATTATACACGCACTTACACAATTCGAATTGTATGTTTGATTTTAATAACTTGTAATATGTTTCGGCTGTGGGCCGGAAAAATTTCGACAGAAAAAGTTTGTATGTTTAGAGAAATATATATTTTTCGTATAATTTACATCATAGTTGTACGTATTCGTACATCACACATCATAACTCTCTCCCCACGCCGACACCCTAGCAGAGCTCATTCGAGATTGCGAGGATGCGACGTGGAGAGAGTTTCGAATATTCTCTCACTCACATCAAAGTTTCTAGATTTCCACACTGGTTAAACGAGTTGTTCAGATTAAGATTGATTCTGGTTAAAAACCGATTAAAATTATGTGAAAATGAATCGGTATATATACCTACTGTACGACCCTAACCTTGCGTGTTATTTATGGTTTAGTAAAACAAAATTTAACCTTGTGATTTTCTAGTATATTCTATTCTTAATTTTATTATTTTGTAATTTAATTTGACAATTTTTCTTTTGAATTTTTTAATTGAATTGTTTCTAATTCGAATTATTTGATTTTCATTCCATTTTCATGAAATTTCGCATTTTTTGGTAAATTGTCAAATTTCGGTCAATTGTTAGGTTTTCGTGTTATGTTTATGTTTATTTCGTGCGGATTTTGTTGCACTTTGTTATTATTTTAATTTATTTTTGTGTTCTGTAATTTTATATTTAATTGTTTTCTTTCTCGCATTTTAGCAGGGTTAGTTGATGTTTTAATAGTGTTGGACCAGCACACCAATAGCCTTGAGAATTGTTTAAATGCATCAGTAATACAGCACGAAAACCCAGCACCAAGATAACTTAAAATACAATATACAACACCAATTAAACACTTTAAAATCTGAGAGAATATAAATAAATATAAAATCAAAAACATAAAAATAAAAATAAAATAATAACAAAATGCACCAAGATTCGCACGATACCTACACAAATATAACAAGAAAACACAACAAATTCGACGAAATTGAAAAAATTAATAAAAGTTCATTAAAATGAAATTTAAATCGAAAATTTGAATTAGTAATAATTCAATAAAAATCTTAAATAAAAAATTATAAAAATAAATCAAAAAATAATAAAATTAACGAATAGAATTTACTAGAAAATAACAAGGTCGAATTTTGTTTTACTGCATCAAATTTCACACGCGAGAAAAATAGGTATAAATACCGATGTGTTTTCACAAATTTTCAGTCTTATTTTTCAGAGAAAAATTTCATTACAAATTTTAACTGGTTGTATGGCTGGTTGAGAGCCGTGCATTCAGGCAATTAACACGGGTAAGTGTTTTGCCTGAACACGATCACTCTCAACTGGTGCAATATTATTAGTTGATTTTTTCGAAGAGAATTGATGGGTAATTTTTCAATTGAATTTATGTATGACTTTTTAGATCGAATTGATGGATGATTTTTGTTTTTCAAATTGAATTTATGGATAATTTGGTTTTTCCAATTGAATTTATGGATGAATTTTTTGAATCAAATTTGTGGGTAATTTTTCAATTGAATTTATGGATGATTTTTTAGAATGATTTATCGAATTAAATTTATGGGATTTTCAAAGTAAATTTTATGGAATGGATACAATGAATTTCAAATGTATGTAGCCGCTGTAATATGCTGAATAAATATTTTATATCTACAGCCTTAGTGCATCGAAACTTTTATTCCAAATGCTATGGTAAATTATTATTTGTTATTCCTTTTCCGGCCCACAGCCAACACATAACGCAAGAAAGCAAAATCTACATAGTACAGATTTGTGTAAGAGCGTGGAAAATCGCCAATGATATGTACCCGTGAAGACTCAGCGTGCGGAACGCAGGAGTTGGAACGTCAATATTATCCGTATATAGGGCAAATTGGAGGGTAAATGAGTAGTTTATTGGCTGCTCCTTCACCATCCGTTTCCTGTAAAATTGACATAAATTTTTAACAACAATCGGCTCAAAATCTCTAACACCGAGTAGTCCAGTGGGCACTCATTAACTATGAAATGAACATAAATAGATCTTAAGGACAAAAAGAGGGAATGGGTAGCGGGGAAAATTGCGAAATCGTTGCAACAGTTAAAATGAATAGCCATCGGAAAAAGATTAATCCGAACGACCAAAATCATGAAAAATAATATTTTTAAATAAAAATTAAATAATTTAATTTGAGTTGAGGCGGAAAATATGGGCGGGACGCTGCTCAAATTTTCCGAACTAATTCAAATACTTAACAAAAATAGTAACGTAAAAATGGAATGCGTAAAATAAGGGCGGAACGCTGCTCAAATTTTCCGAGTCAATGAAAATACTTTGTCGAAAACGGTAGAATAGGGATGAACCGTAAAATAAGGGCGGAACGCTGCTAAAATTTTCGAATTTACAAAAATACTTTATCAAAAACCGAAAATTATAGATGGACTACGGCTAATGTTGTATATCAATAAAAAAATTTAACGCTGAGGAATAAGGAAGGATCCCTACAAAATCTTAATAAATGTAACGATAATGATAAGGGTAATGGTAATTATAATAATAACAATAATAATAATAATAATAATCATTATGATAATAATAATGATAATAGTGATAATCATGGTATTTGTAGTAATGATGATAATAATTATGATAATAATAATAGTAGTAATAATCATGGTAGTAATGACAATAAATATAATGGTAGTTATAGTAATAAAAATAATAATAGAGGTAATAGTAGTATCAACTAATAAAGGTAATATAGATAATAGTAACAATGATGATGCTAGTAATGATAATGGGAAACATTGTAGTTATAATAGGGATAAGGATGAAAGATATAATGTGGGTGTATTTAACACAACCAAGGGTGTACCGACCAAAGAATAATCTTCGACATGGACAACGATAAGAAGGACTACGGGAATGGACATAACAATGAATGATATGAGAGTATAGGTTAACATTTGAAGGAGATAGGAGAATAATGGGACCTAAGAATCAAAAGCGAGCGCAGGTCTTCTATCGACAGCTCGTGAACCCGAGGGTTGTCCGAGCAACTACAGTACTAGTACATGGTACTCAATTTTTGCGGGCAATCCACCACTTGAACACATTACCAACGTTGCCTAGCAACGGGTGCCAAGTGGCGATCAGTATCATTTTGTATGGCGTTACGAGGGCAACTAGAAGGATAAGCAAGATTTGAAACCCTGTAACCCACCAATAGGTTCGATTTTAAATCTGCATGTTGTGTCTGCGTGTGTATTACCGATTCATTTAAACATTTTACAAGGCCTTTTGTGTTCTGGCCCAACAATATTATGTTTCTTTTTCTCTTTATTTTAATTATGTGTCTTTTTTTGATTTGATATTTAATTATATCTTTCTCGGAATTTATGGTGTTTAATCAATTTTTATAGGTTTGCTTTTAAATATATAATGTTGTGTTTGCTTGTTATTTCCGATTCATTTAAACAAGATTCTTGGCCCAATACTACTCCAGCATTTGGCTTGAAATCGAAAGATAGTAATTTTTAAAATTTTATTTTTTATATAAAAGTTTTTTCATTTAAATTGAAATTTTAATAAGTAGAATAAACAAATTATGAAAATATCCTATTAATCATTAAATACAAAATATCTGTGAAATAAAAAACCAGTTATAATAATTTAACTAAATGTTGTTTAAATATATTCTTTTCTATTTGAATTTTATATAATCGTAAATATTTTGAATTTCACGTTTTAATATTTAAATTAAAATGTCTCTCTTGGAGCAACTTCAAAGTTTAAATAAACCAGTTGTTTCTATATTTGATATAAATACAAAACATAAAAAGTCCCTTATATATGAAGACGGTTATGCAATTGGTCGAACTGAAGCCCATCAACAATGTAAATTGATTTCAATTATATTTTCATTTAAAATATTTGATTACTTAGGTAGAAAAGGATTTTTGAAGTTATGCGAATTTGATTCTAAATTTCATCAGTTCGAATATCTTTTTTCAGAAGATACTATTGATCTTGTTCCTCAACAACTCCAACAACATGAATTTTTAGATTTGAAAAAAGGCATTACAAACTTTATTTGTTTACTTACCTCATACCTGGAGAAAGATTTTGTTATTATAGCATTTGAATGGCTTGTTTACAAATTTGAAGTAAACATTCAACAACCAGAAGATTTATTAATGTGCTGTTTACCATATCACAGTAGTCCAATATTTATCAAGTTTATTAGATTGTTAGACACAAAGAAACCCGAGTTTCTATGGTTGCAATCAATTAGTAAAGAAGGAACCCGTTTATCAGCATTAGATATAAGTAGCTTGTGTTTGAAGAATCCAAATGTCTTAGAAATGATTTGTAGCTGGCCAATGAAAATAGTAGATGTAACGAAGTGTGATCAAGATACTTGCAAAGAGTTATGTCACGTAATGATCAGCTTGGGTATTAATATTCTCGATAAAATACAATTGATGACAAAAGAAAAATTAGAGAAATTCCTCAGTCCATTTACTCGATTTATAGTAGATGGATTAAAGACAAACCATGAAAATATAAATTCAACAGCGATAATTTTATTAGTCTATTTTTCGGAAAAAATATTCCTGGAACAAAAATTTCTCAAATCATCGATTAAAAGAATTCTGAAAAATGGAACCTCAAACCAATTTATCGCGTTACGAGCTATCCTCGATATATGTTATTATCAAAAGTATACATTTCAACCGAAAATCGAGTCTCTATTCAGAACGAATTTCAACCAATTAAATGAAAATGAAAAGAAAGCTATTGAAGAATGCATGCTAACGAACAGTGAAGCCAATCAAGACGTTGAAATGGAGAATAATGTCATGGAATTTAAAGAGGAACCCAAACAAGAACCTCATTTGAAGAAATATCAAGTGTTGTGGGCGGAAACGAAACAAACAATCGAAATCGATTGGTCAAATGTTGACGCAGAATCACAATTAGTGGATTTACTGTTGAGATACGTTTTGAATTGGATGGATTTCACCAATATTGTCCAGTTGAACAACGGCTCGAAATTTGCCTTGAGTGTATTGAAGCTAATGAAAGACAAAAAACCTGCCGAATTGAAGTTCCAGTACAAACCGAGCGGATTATTGCCGCATCTCTGTTGTTGCGTGTTCCATCCGAATAACGACGTGAAGAAACTCTCCATGAAACTGTTGCGAGGATTCTCCATCAGTCGGTTGGATATTTTCCAATTTAAAAAGCAATTGCTCACAGAAGATCCCGAAACATTATTCTACGGGAAACTTATTTCCGAGTCGATTCTCACAAAATTGAATGGATTGGATTTTTCATCGCTGACAATTTCCGTTCTATCGATTTCTGTTGTCAACTCGAAAAATCTCGCTCTCGTTTCGAAATTCGACAACATTTGGAACTTGATCGTGTCGAAATTGGGTTGTATCGATTTTTTATCCAATCAACAGAATCTCATCTATCGGGATGTGTTACGGAAATTCTTCCACCGGATTCATTCGGGTTTTCAGGAACTCGACGAGTCTCATCAACAGGAAATGATTTCAGCTCTAATGTCAGATCTCAATCGAGAGGCACGGGATGTTGTTGTTGAGTATTTCTCCTATTTACCGTTGTCATTGGAGAATTATCGGTTCCTGTTGAAGGATATCGATATTGCAGATGGTGAGGACAAGAGGAGATCAATTAAGAAGTTGAAAAGGTGGCTATTATCGACTGCATTACAATATAATGATGTCCATTTCTAGAGAGGCTAGCCTGGTGCCGATCTTCTATAGTGAGGAGATAATTAACAAAATCAATATTATTCTATCAGTGTTTTGCCGTGGGCAATTTATCACTATCAACGATCAGCTGGTGCTTCTGGAACAGTTTTTCAATGTTTTGAAACGGTAACTTATAGTACTACTTATAAATTATTTGTCAGTAATATCGTAAATTATATATAAATAAATATCCGATACTTTTTAACATTAATAAAATTTGAAAAATACTAAAAGGAATTGAAATAAAAATTAACTTATGATACTACTTATAAATTATTTGTCAGTAATATTGTAAATTAATTTTTAATTATTTTTCAGATATACAATAAAAATTACACTGCTACTTATAAATTATTTGTCAGTAATATCGTAAATTATATGTAAAGAATTTTTTTTGAATGTTAAAATTTAGATTAGTAAAGCGACTTGGTACTATTTATAAATTATTTGTTAGTAGTATTATTAATTACACAACTGTGTTGTAAAAGTAAAACATCTTGAATTTTAATACTACTTATAGTGATTTGTCAGTAAAATTTTTATTGATGACAAATATTTATCTCTACATAAAGATCAAATTTTTAGTACTAGTGAAAAGGATATAATATTTTACTTTTATACTACTCACGCCTGTTTGTTAGTAATATTGCAGATTAACTTTTAATTAATTTCAATATTTAAATACTTTAATATTAATCGATAAATTATTAACGGAAATTTAAAAATATTTACTTAAGATACTACTTATAAATTATTTGTTAGTAATATAACAGATTAATTACTGATTATTTTGATTTATCGTTCAATTTATTTAAACATGATTATTGATCAGGAAATTTTAAAGATAGATAATTTTTTTACAAATTTAAATTTCTCATTAGTACTACTGAACATGGGCGTCCGCAGAATTTTTTCCAATGGGCAAAAACCGTATTTTTTCATATAATTTACAGTAAAAAAATAAAAAAAACATTTATTTTATTTGTCTAGGATTTGAACAAAAATATGTTCAATGACCTACAGAAAACACTAGATAAACTTGCCCCCTTCTGCTGAAGCCCATGCTACTGAATATTATATATATCTTTTAATACTACTCATATTTTATTTGTCAGTAATATCGTATATTATTTATTAATAAAATTTTTTTCGTGATAAATATAAAATCTATCACAAACCATTTTTGGAAAACGACTATTTTTCGCTAAAATAACATAAAATCTAAATTTTTATTAATAGAAACCAAAAAAATTACAAAAAAAATTTTCCTTTAGAATTGTAAGTAGACTTTCTCGAAACACTTCTGAACCCGTAGATCACAATCTAACAGAAATCTCAACGAACATTATGTCAGCCGTGCTTTCTATTTTGAATTCTGTAATTGAATCGAAAGAAAAAGTGAATCTTGATTCCATTTCTGATAAAATCAGTTTGGAAATATTCTCCAAATGCTTGTATTTGTTTCAAAATTCTAATGTCAATGAGCTTAATCTAATGATTATACAGAATATCGTTAAATTAGGAATAGGATCTGAAAACTTTAATCTGATATATTTCATTTCCTGGATTGGTAATTATCTGGTGCCCAAGGAAGACCTGAAATCAATGAATATCCTTATCAGCATTATCAACGAAACATTACCATTATGTATTAAGCAAAAAACACAAAATTCCAGTGACACAGTTCAAATCATTATAAATCTAATTCGCGAGTGCTCCATTTTACCGAAACATCGGGTTTTAGTATTGTTTCAGTCGATAGTTAAGAGCTTATCGGTTAACGATGAGAATATCTTATGGATTCAATTGATATTCATGACGGCAATAAAAGCGCCAGGAAATCAATTGAATTCCGATGAATGCCTAATTAAGTCTCTGTTGAAAATGTTTCCCCCGGAAGAACAAATATTATCACTGAAGAAAGTTATAAGTTTCCTATCGTATTTCGTTCAGGATCCCAGTAGAAAAAGGAAATTCGTTGATACTGAAATTTCTAGTTCTCCTCATCATAAAAAACGTAAAACCAATAAAAATGTGATTTCGAAAGAAAAATTGTTGCACGATAACGACGAAGAAAAACATTTTCTATCTGTGAAAGAAAACCTCCTAGAAAAGAAAATCGATTCATGTGGCCTGTTGGAAACCGTTATAGGTTACAGTTTGTTTCATTTAAAAGAAAACTCAGATGGTTTGATTACTGTTCCGGAAAGTCTGAAAGAATTCATTGCAACGATCTTTGCATCAATGAAATTGATTAACAGCTCCCAGATCTCTATTGTGAAGCGAAATGAAATTTGCCAACAATTCCGTCAGATTATCGAACAAATAGGAATGTCATTATCGAGAAATCTATATTTCTCTTTGATTATTGATCTTGCTATTAAAGAAAATGACGAATGTGTAAAATCCAAATGTCTCGAGCTGTTAGCTGGTAAACTGTCGATTATGGTTAGAACGAAAATCGTACTCCAAGGCGATACAGAATTAGACGAAATGACGTTTTCCATCTTTCCAATGCTTAGCGATATTATTTTGAACAAATTTGAATCTCTTGATTGGAATACATGCTTGTCTTGCATCTCAAGTTTCGTAGCATTAGGATTCACCTCGAAAGAACTCGTTGAAAAGTCTTGTGGAAAAGTTTTCTCAAACTTGCTCAATATAAACTTCAAACCAGTCTCATCGGAAAAAGTCGTATTAATAAATCTATTTTTCAAAAACTTTATAACGTCAGATAAATACAAAGAACTTGTAGGAGTATTCAATTGGTGTTTGAATGTTATAGAAAAGTGCATTGATAACTCAGAATTGAGAACTGGAGAGCTCGAATCGAGTTTGGGATTAATGCGTGCAATTATATCTAGAGAAGATTCTTCATCAGTCGGATGGGAAAGGTTTGGGAAATTATTGGAGACTCTTTTCCGAATTGACTCGTTGAATAATGAACTGAAAAAACTATCTAAACCATCGTCTGATTACCTGAAAGAAATCCGGATTAAATTATCAAAAATGACTGACACGAAATCATTGATCAGCACTTGCCTGATGTTGCTTGAGAAAGGAATTGTATATGGGAATATATCATATCTTTCTGGTAGCATTAGTGTTTTCGGATCTCATTTAATAAATCTCAACAAACTCAATGTCAAATATTGTCCAGACACAGAAGATTCACAAGTTATGTGGAAATTAGTTCAGCTATCGTTGTCATTAAATGAAAACCAATCTGAGATATCAGCAACTGATTTGAAATCAATCAAAGAATTATCGATAAAAATGTTAAATCAATTGTGCTATTTGTTTGAATTCGACATGGAAGTCATATCAAAACTGAAAGAATTTACCCAGAATTCCAGTCTGCCTGCCAAGTTCTATGTCGAGAGAAATTCTACGTTTTACGAATTTGTCAACCATCTCATAGTCAAATCCAATCAAATCGATAAAACAATTGAATTTGTCAATAACTCCGATCTCATTCCTGTCGCTAGTGGATTTTTGAAACATCTCTCTGTTGAAGTAAAATCACAGAATAAAAAACGAAAAATCCAATCGGTTTTCCTTGTTCCGTTCTCATTGGACTCGTTAATAGCTGAAGCTCCTGTTCAATGTGGAGAGTTGATAAGATCTATTTGCAATGCATTGATTTCTCTCCTGAGAGCCGAAAATAAATGCGGAATGAATCTATCGATTTCCGATGAAACAATTGGTCTAATATCGAATATCTGCCGTTGCATGCTTTCTATTGATCAATATTTCGATAAAAATACCTATCAAACAATCACGGAGAAGCACATTATTCCGTTGATCATCCAGATTGCCACCAATTCCTTCAATGATGAAGCCCTTCTCACACCGCTAGCATTCGGCCTGTGTAAGCATATCACCGAGTTGAAGCCAATCGTGCACTTGGCCATTCTCAAGACCTTAGCAGAGCTGAAAACATGTTTAGGTGTAATTTTTGATTCTAGCATCAGAGAGAATGTTGTAAGTTTCCTGGAGGATTGCAAATTGCATGGTAATTTTCTTTTTTATTTGATTTTTCATTGATTTTTCTATTATTTTCTAGATAATGAAAATATTGCCAATTTAGCCAATGAAATATAAATTGTTATTTAAAACACTTTTTTATCAATAAAATTATTGGCTTTATTTTTTTATTAAACTTTTTATAGTGATTTTCAATTGTATAGATTATTTATAAGCTTTTCTGTAAAAACTTAATTACATAAACCGATATTTTTGGCATAGATCAATAAAATGGATTAATTATATGTAAAAAATTGATTTTTAATTGTATAGATATAATTGTTAAGAAGTTTCAGAATATTTAAAATTATCAATATAAACAAAAAAAAATTGATAACCGCGGTTTTTGCGGTTCATACGGTTTCCTATAAAACATTTTCAATGGATTACACCAGAAGCGCGCACAAAAAATGTAACCATTCGAACCCATCAAAATAACGTTGGAAATTTATTCCAATGGGCTGTTTCTAGTAAAAGATGAGCCATATTGCGATGACTGCTAATACCTTAGAAAACCTTTAGGTTCAAGAGCCACCATAGAAAGTGTTGACTAAAATAATTTTTTATTCAGATTTCTTGTTGGTATTGTTATCAATTTGATGTTTTCATTTCTGCAGTTAAATTTAATTTCAACACTTTAATCTGAGATTTATCATAAATGAATCAAATTGATAAATATATAAATCTCAAACAAAATATCATAATGAATACCATGGACGAAAACGTCCATAATATTCAATTGACAAAAACTATTCATGACCAATTTTGAAATTCAGTTAAAATTTATTTCCTAATTAAACTAAATTAATTCGTAACACAAACTGTTAGATTAAATCATTATATGTTCGAATTCCGATATAAAAGTTTTACTTTAAACTGAAATTGCCGCTATTTTGTTTAAACTGACATCTTGATTTGTTTTCTGTTAAAAATTTTTAATATCTTCCTTACAATAAGCTGACTTTAAACCCTAACAAATGTCAATGTTGGATTTGACAAACTTTCAATATTTATTCTTTCCTGACACATTTCCTCCATAAATCATAGTAAAATACAGTTTATTTGCTCAATGTCAAATAACACACATATAAACTTATGAATTCGTTTATTTTTTGCCGACATATGTGTTTCCCCATGCAATATTCGCAAAATGACGTTAAAATAAAATGATGTTTATTTATTTATCCTTTTCGAGAAATAGTGAGTAAATTTCAGATTAAGTAAAGTATAAAAATAGTCTTTACTATTTTAGTAAGATGAAGATATAATTTTAAATATTAAATTATATTAAACTAAAGGTTCTCAGTAGGGCATCGGATCCCGAGTACCGAAAACCGTGTCCCGGGAATACCGGCAGATTTTGGGTACCAGGATTCCGGTGACTAGATCTTCTGCATCCAGTACTTCGGTATAGAAAATTTTTTATGTAAAATTTAATTTGAGATCTAATTATTTGCACTTAAAATTTAAAAGAATTACAAATTTTTAAGCGTTAAATTTAAAACATTTTTTGTTAAAATATTGTAAACCCTATTTTCAAACTTTTGAAACCAGCTGTGGTTTAATCTATCTAACAATTGCAGGACAAAAAGTCTGTATACTAGGTTATGCGGACGACCTCGTAATTGTTGCAAATTCAGCAAAAGATTTAAAATTCTTGTTGACCACAATCGAAAACCTAGCAAAACAAGCAGAACTTACCTTAAAGCCAGCCAAATGTGAGTACTATAGAGACCCTAAAGATAAAAAGTCCACGATGAAGAACTTTGTTGTGATTTATATGTAAATTTTTCGTTTCAAAACGCGTATAGATTAGAGCACTTTTAAATTTTGGTGAGTTCCCAAAAGTTTTATTATGTTGTGATTTGCTTGCTTGTCTTTCTGTAGAATAAAAAATACAAATTAAAATAAAAGTGATGAAAGCTTAGATTTATTGTGTTTTCTTCGCCCTTATTTAAAATATAATATATTCTTTCCATTTTCTAATTACTAATAAAAATATCGGTAACGGTTAAGTTTTTTGGAGGGGGAGCAGAAATTAAAAAAATAAAAAATTCCTATAAGATAAAAAAAATCCCAAGAAAATAATACCATGCATACCAATAATATTGAAAGGCTTTGGAGGGATTTAAGAAAGAAACTACCATTGTGTTTATGTATCAAATTAAAAGGCATGTATAAAAAAATAGATTGTTAATAATATGTAAGAGGCGAAAAATTCTATTTCCCGATTAGATATGATAATAAATACATTAAATAATTAAAAATATTCATTTTAAGATCAATTTTTTTAAATTTCTGCCCCACAAAACTTACTACTACCAGATTTCTATGCATAGATATCAGTTTTTCTTAAACTTTTTCAGACTTGCCTTCAAGGGCCTGTAACAAATACTCGGGATTGAAAAAATCCAATACCAAATTCCCAGTATTGATGAAATGGTCCGGTTTGCCTTAGTTCTCAGTCATGGGAGTCCGCAGAGGAGAGCAAGAAGGCAGTTACCCCTCTCGAATTTCCAAGTTTATCTAATTTTTCTGCCGGTCGTTTAAAAAATCCTAGAAAACGCAACATGGACGTGCCCTTAAAAATAATTCACACTTAACTTTAAAAATAAATGCCATATTTTTCATATAATGTACAGTAAAAAAATACCAAAACATTTTTTAGATATTTATTTACATATTTTATTTTGCAAACCCCGATGAAAAATAGGAAATACGATAGTAAAAATTGATTTAATTTAGATATATGTATAGAAAAAAAGGTTTCCCTCCACTGGGAAAAAATTTTTCGGACGCTCATGTTCTCCACCGAGGGATACATGTTGGTAAAGAGAAAATTTTTTAAAAATTAGTTTGATTTATAAATTTATAAAACAGCCTCGCATTATAAAAAATTAAAAGTAAAAAATAGATTTTTTTAATAAATATTAAGTACGTATTTTTTATATATAACAAAATTAGGTTGAATCTATCGCTTTAGCTTTATTATTTAATGTTTTAATTTCCTAAAATAAATACTATATTTTAATTACTATATTTAGTGTTCGATTGCATTTTAACTTGGTTAGAAATCCGAGAGTTTATCATCAAATTAAAGCGTCTTAGTTGGATGGAGCTGATATTCTAAGGCACATTCTACAGGACATAAGGAGGTTTTTAAATTATGAATTTGGCTATCGTATATATAGTTGTTTATGTTGTGTGTGTGACCAATAGTCCATTTTTGGAAATTTTGAGGAGTTTTTATTGTTTTTATTTAATTTTTTATATTTCTATATTTTTTCCTTACTTTTTTCTTATTTTTTGTTATATTATTCATATTTTTCACAATTTTTTTTTATTGTTGTTTGTCTGTCATTTTTCTTTTTGACCCTTAAAAATAGTTCGTTTTTTAGTCGCAGCTTCCGCTTTTGTTTTTTCTAAACCTTCTTTTGTAAGGTTTTGGCTGTTTTATGTATTGAATCAGTTACTGTCTACTGCTGTAGGCTTTTTTTTGATTTTATTAATTTTTTAAAATTTTTTATATATTATTTGGTTTTATTTGGTATTTTTATTTTTAATATCTGCCTGCAGTGCTTGAGTATGTTCACGGTAGCCATATAAATAATTCAACAATTTTTTCTAATTAACATAACTTTATTTTTTTGTTTTAATAATGGTTTATAGCCCAACACTCTTTATTCTCCAGACATCGACAAATAAAATTGACAACAAACAAAAATTATATAGTACTACTAGCTGGGGCTCCCAGAGTTGCACGGAAAATATAATAATCTGTAATATAAAATAAAATGTCTATAGAATGGAATTTTTTATGTTTTCTTGTTAGTTATATTGATGAAAATTCATTTTTTTAAGCATATCTCAATTAAGCATAAATTGACAGGAGCAAGTCAAAGTTTAGATTTCACTTTAAAAATAAATATTTTAATCGATTTTTAAATTGTGGATCAATTTGTAAAATAAATACTGCAGAGATTGAGTCAAGATCTTATGAAGATCTTTATGAAGATCTTTATGAAGATCTTCTTTGTTTGGTGATTGAACATAATGGTGGGTTTCTGGGTTTTGATATTTTGAAATTATATGGTTGTTACCCAGACAACCCCATACAAATATTTCCTTTGCTTACCACTCGGCACCCGTTGCTGAGCAACGTTGGAACTGTGTTCGAGTGGGTAGATCGTCCGCAAAAAGTGAGCGTTATTGCTAATGCTATAATTGACCGAACGATCCTTGGGTCCAACGAGCTGTCGATAGAAGACCTGTGCTCGCTTTTGATTCTTAGGTCCCATTACTCTCCTATCTCTTTCAAATGTTAACCTATACTCTCATATCATTCATTGTTATGTCCATTCCCATAGTCCTTCTTATCGTTGTTCATGTCGATGATTATTCTATGGCATGTACACCCTTTGTTAGGTTAAATATTCTCACATTATCTCTCTTACTCTTATCCCTACTATAACTACAATGTTCCCTATTATTATTACTAGCATTATCATTGTTGCTATTATATGTATTACCTTTATTAATTGTTACTACTTTTACCTTTATTATTATTTTTATTACTATAACTACCATTATATTTATTGTTATTACTACTATGATTATTACTACTATTATTATTATCATAATTATTATCATCATTACTACAAATACCATGATTATTATTATTATTATTATTATTATTATTATTATTATTATTATTATTATTATTATTATTATTATAATTATAATTACCATTACCCTTATCATTATCGTTATTATTATTAAGATTTTGTAGGGATCCGTCCTTATTCCTCAGCGTTAAAAAGTATTTTTCTTATATAAAAATTTAGTTGTAATCCTTCTGTATCTTTCGGTTTTTGATAAAGTATTTTTGTAAATTCGAAAATTTTAGCAGCGTTCCGCCCTTATTTTACGGTTCATCCCTACTCTACCGTTTTCGGCAAAGTATTTTCATTGACTCGGAAAATTTGAGCAGCGTTCCGCCCTTATTTTACACGTTTCATTTTTACGTTACCATTTTTGTTAAGTATTTGAATTAGTTCGGAAAATCTGAGCAGCGTCCCGCCATATTTTCCGCCTCAACTCAAATTAATTTATTTAATTCTTATTTAAAAACATTATTTTTCATGATTTTGGTCGTTCGGATTAATCTTTTTCCGATGGCTATTCATTTTAACTGTTGCAACGATTTCGCAATTTTCCCCACTACCCATTCCCTCTCTTTGTCCTTAAGATCTATGTATGTTCATTTCATAATTAATGAGTGCCCACTGGACTACTCGGTGTTAGAGATTTTTAGCCGATTGTTGTTAAAAATTTATGTCAATTTTACAGGAAACGGATGGTGAAGGAGTAGCCAAGGGACTACTCATTTACCCTCCAATTTCCCCTATGTACGGATAATATTGACGTTTCGGCTCCTGCGTTCCGCACGCCGGGGCCTTCACGGGCACGAACTATTGGCGATTTTACACGCACTTACACAGTTCGATAGTGTGTTTTATTTTTCTATCTTGCGTTATGTTTTGGCTGTGGGCCACCAAAAATAAAATAATAGAAAAAATAAATTACCACATGAATTAGGCAAAAGTCTCGACGCATAAACTGTATATTTGGCATTCATATAAACAAATTTTAAATCGGGCATCGATGTACATAAACCAAAATAACATAACTGTAGATTAACAATCTGAAAATATTGCTACAAAACATAACTGTAGATTAATAACCTGAAAATCTTGCTACAAAACATAACTGTAGATTAATAACCTGAAAATATTGCTACAAAACATACTGTAGATTAACAATCGGAAAATATTGATAACTGTAGATTAATGACCTGAAAATCTTGCTACAAAACATAACTGTAGATTAACAATCGGAAAATATTGATAACTGTAGATTAATAACCTGAAAATCTTGCTACAAAACATAACTGTAGATTAATAACCTGAAAATATTGATAACTGTAGATTAATGATCTGAAAATATCTGAAAAAAAATCACACAACAAAGTAAGATTTATAAAAAATGTGCATCTTAAATTTGGTTGAAATTAATACTACAAAGTAGTAGTTGAAAATTTGGGAAAACACATCAGTATTTATACCTATAATTTGGCCTTAACCTTGCGTGTTAGTTTTATTGCGATTAAACAAAATTCGACTTTGAAATTATTTGTGTTATCTAAATTAAATTTTTATTTATTTCTTAATTTAAATTGGTAATTTATTTTTAACATTTTTAAATAAATTTATTCAGCTAAAAATATTTTATTTTTATTGATTTAATTCATTAATTTTTACTTTTATATAAATGGTCATTTTACGGTCGAATTTTCTTGTTATTATGTTATTTTTTATGTAAATTTCGTGCGGTTCTTGATGCATTTTGTATTTATTTTATTTTACTTTTATGTTTTTGATTTTATATTTATTTATATTCTCTCAGATTTTAAAGTGTTTAGTTGGTGTTGTATATTGTATTTTAAGTTATCTTGGTGCTGGGTTTTCGTGCTGTATTACTGATGCATTTAAACAATTCTCAAGGCTATTTGTGTGCTGGCCCAACAATAATATGATCCTTTATTAAAAATATTTTCTTGTGCTCTGGTGAAACTGTGATAAACTTTGTTGATATATTTTCTCTAATTTATTTTTTTTTAAAAAGTTTAGATAAATTTGGTATTACTATTTTAAGTATATATTTTATGTTGAAAATCTTTACAAAATACAATCAATTTGCAACTAAGGTCTATTTTATTATTTATTTGTTTAACATTTAATCTATTCTGCTAAAATGAAACTATTAGTTTCTGATAAAAGTAATAATAATAATAATAATAATAATAATAATAATAATAATAATAATAATAATAAAAATAATAAAAATAATAATTATATTATAATTAAAAATAATAGAAATAAACATAAAAATAAAAAACAATGTGCAGTGTGAATGTAACCTAACCGAATAGATTGATAATACGAAAATATTTTAATGAATTTTGCAAATAAAACCGAGTCAAAACCAGAAAATTAATTTCTTATTCAAACAAAATAATTGAGTTATATTCGGATCGGGCACTGATGTTGATAGAAGAAGGAAACATAATATGTTCGATCCATGGAACAGAAAAGGTCAATTAGCTGTTTACGTGTCAGTATTCAACTTAGAAAAGAAAATGAAGTTAAAAATTTGATTTAAAAAGCATTTTATTTCCTTTAAAACTAACAAAAATAAGGTAAGGAAAAATATTTTTCTAATTATTCAATTATTTTGTTTTACAATGAATTAATTATAGTCTAAATTAATAGTTTATAACGGAATAGTGATATTGTAAATTTTTTTACTGTTGTACCGAAAATAATTCCACAAACTAAATTTACTAATTATTGATTTAAATAAATAAAATTATTTATTTAACTATATGAATAATTTTTAAACATTCAGAATTTTTACTAAAGTATTTATTTAAAAGTAAAGACAAATACTTTTTAAATATATAAATTTTTAATTAAAATATTTTATTTCAATTCTATATTTTTACGAAAAAGAATTTAAATATATAGTTAATTTACATTTAACCCTTAAATGCATTGTGATGGGAATTTTCATCCTGCCAAATATTTAAATATAATTATTTATGATTAATGACAGCGATATATTTATATAGTCTGATAATAAGATAAATCCATAGTTTGCGGAATCAGATCTAAGCTTATTATCCGATAGGTACGGTTTGAATCATATTCTACTGTAAATTCGTTCATCGGAGTAATTTCTTCTATTATGTTAAAATCATTGTTAACAACATCAAAAAGTAAATATTATAGGTTTTCCAAATCTCCGTTATTTCTACAACTATTATATCCTCCGCATCATCATCATAAATTATCGCAATTTCATTACTGGATTATTAATAATATTTTTAATATTACTTTTTTTATTTTCATCGAAATATGTTAAATGTTTTTTATGTTCATGATAGCAATTTTTAAATGTTGTCATGTTATAGGTTAAACATACAAGACAAATAATAAATTTTAGAATACTAACTTATCTTATCTTATCTATTACTTTTCTTATCGATATCTATTACTTTAAAAATTCCAAACAATTTACTACTGCTAATTAACAGTTGAGTTATAAATGATATTTTTGAATTAAATAGAGTTTGATAATTATTTATAATTTTTACTAATATTAAAATTAATATACTTTCCCTAATTTACAGACACAGTAATCCGACATTTCAATTGCAACAAAAATATAATTTTTATAATAATATTAAATTCTCAATTAAATATTCTAATTTCGAATTTTTCTCTTTAAATTGCACATTTGAACTGGCATCATTTTTATTGCTTTTTGGTAAATGTATATTGATATACTCTAATTTTTTACTGAGATATTCGACTTATATTTCGTGAATAAGCAAGCTTTTTAATGTTTTATGGGCGTATATCTAGAAGTGAGTAAATCAGATCGACAAAATACATATAGAGCTTTATAAATATCGGTATAATGTATTTATAATTTGGCGTTGTTTTCTAATAATTAAGAACTGATTAAAAACTTATAATTTAGGAAACCTAATTACAGAAATGGGTTTTCGTTTTCTCAAGTTTTTTGATAAACCGTTATTTTCCACTCTATTTTCGTGACCTTTTTTACTTTTATCATATTTCAAAATATCACCTAAGTAAACTTCTACTCCTTTAAATAGCTTTACTTATTAAACTTTATGCATTAGTCGCTGAAATGTCTGACGAGCTGTTGGTAATCCAAACGATAGCGTGTTGTAGCAGAATTGTCCTTTTCTTTTCCGAAATGCAGTCATTTCTTGAATATATTGAGCCATGTTTGATTGTTAATATGCTTGGCCTAAAATATGTTTACTATCGCGAGACAGCCCAGTAAAAATCATGTATCATGCATCGGAAAAGATTCCTTATCTATTTTAGTATCCAATCCACGATAATCTACAAACATTATGATGGATTCATCTTTCTTTTTTACTATCCCTAACGGGCATTCAAAAAGGTCTTACAACGACGAATTACTTTGCTTTCACTAAATCTTTCATCAGATCTTCAATTATTTTCTCTACATAAGTTGACGAGGTGGATGTTGCATCAGTGAACCTCGTAACATCCGCACCTCGTGCTGTATTAAATTAGTATATCTCAGATCAAATTTTGACACCGTGAAAGTTCTGTTCTATTTCGTGATCATTCCTTCAATGTCATTATCCTACTTACCTATAAACGCCATCAGAGATTTGTTTATTATTTCGTTGTCAGTGTGAATTTTGTTTATAAATGAAGTTTCTATATCATTGATCTTCATCAGATTTACTCCAAACTCTTCCATTGTATCAATACCACTAATGAATTTCTTTTAATGAACCACTACTGTAATAATTTTGGTCACTTGATATCATATGGCTGGTAGTGTCATACACCTCCAGTTGAAGATGCTCTACGTTGAAAGTCTGATTTGGTTATTTTCTTTGTTATATCTCCACTGTGACTCATTATATACTTCTAAAGAAACGAACCTCAGACAAAGATTTCAGCCGACTAATGGCGCATCGAATGAGCCATAATTTGGATGACTCATGTATTTATTCTGCCAACTATGAACCAATGTGACAGATACTCACTGCTTAACAATAATTCCATAGGCTCTGAATAAACTAAAACTCTTTTACAAAGGGTTGGCTCAAAAATTGGACGAGTAATAAAAATATCAATGTTATTATACAAAGTAAAGAAATATCTTATGATGTGGGAATCTCTGGAATCGAATTTACGGGTAATTATTTTCCATATTTTAGAAGAATAAACAATCACATAAAAGAGAAGAAAAGTTGTAAAAAGCGAAGAATATTTTAGAATTGCTGTAATTTTCTTTTTGTTTCATATTTTATTATTAGCAAATTGTTTTCAGCAATTTTAGATATTAAATCTTTGGACGAAGACCAAATTTCAATGAATAGAGCTACATTGATCCATCTTTTTAAGAAAGATTTTTTCATAAGAAAAAATATACGAACTCCTTCAAATTCTTAAAACAATTTTTGGCAACGAAAAAATCCTTTGAAAGTTTTGACTTCCATGTTTGAGAAAAAATTGAATGACAAATTTGAATTAACCCAAAATTATTTTGCAGAATCCAGTCAAAGTTCTGATGACATAAAGATCTTCAAGTAGGTTAAGGAATTCGCTGAAAGCGTGGCAGAGCTCCATGACAGAAGATTGACATCGATCTCGTGCACTGAAAATGAATTAGCAAAGGAAATAGATTTTAGTGAAGTGATTGAAAAGTTTCTGTCAAAATAGCAAGAAATAAAAATGTAAATAAATGTGATAATAAAATCAAAATAATTGTAAATCATGTAAATTGTATTTAACCTTTTATTTTAGGAATTTTTTTTTTATTAAATTTGACAAATTATCACTAGTGTATTATGAGCCTGATGCTATCAGTTAAACCTTCATTCTAGAACTTCTAAATGCTTAAAGGAAAATATAAACTTAAAAATGCTTTTTTTTGTCGATGGCGGAATCATTTATATAAATATGTCATGTGAAAGTCTCTCAAATGTATGTGGCATTACACCCATTACATGAAAATTGATAGACGAGATCAGAACACAATCCAACCGGAGTTTTTGATTTATTTATAAACATATTGCGTACCTTACAAGAATTATAGACGATCTTATACTCTAAATTTCACATCTATTTACTTAACTTCCTTTTATAAATTGTAAAACCTTCAGAGTACGGCAATACCAACACAAATATAGGCTCAATTTTTTTATATCCATTTTTACTATTATTTAAATCAACACTCAATTCACACTCAGACTTCCTTTTATATAAATAACATTTTAAAATTAGTTAAAAGTATTTAAATATTTTTTAAGTGTTTATTTTTCTAGAAAATTCTAAAAAATAATATTTTTAGTTGGTTTTTTGTACCCGAGGATGGCAGTTATGCTGTCGAAATATATCGTACGAAAAGTTTTTTATTGGCGTTATCTTTTAATTTTTAAATTTGATTAATTAATTTTTTAATTAGTTATTTTTTTAATTTTAAATAAAAGGAAATGGTATAACAATTTAGTTAAAATATATCGACATTTCAGTAAGAAGAGGGAACCCGATTTACAATGTTAGCACCATAGATCAGACTTTTGAGTTTGACCTCGGAAAAAAACAATTTCTGAACCAGATTTGAAGTGTGGTCAGCAAAATTTTGAATCTCATCTAGTATTATTAATTTACGAAAAACTTTTTCAAGTTTCTCAAAGCATCAACGACTAGATGCCTTCAATTTTAGTCCAAAATTTTATTGTCGCTGACAACATTCAGCATTTACATCTTGCACATCCATTTCCTTATAGTAAAAGATTTCTAAGAAGGGGTTGCGCGATACTTAGCTATTACAAGTCTTTGGGTACACGTTTTCCAAATTGATTGCACAAAACATTTCAAATAAAATTATTAATGAAATTATTAAATAAAAATTACCATTTGTTGTCATTGTTAATATAGTTGTAATTAAATATGCTAATTTGGAAAATATTTAGACTCTAAATAGACGTGTTGAATATTTAATGACTTAGGCCCAACAATATTGAAACTTTATTCACAATATAAATTCAATACAAGTTTAAGTAAAAAAGCGTAAAACATTTAAAATTAAAATTCATTTACCTAAACAATTGACAGTGGGGATAAATCTAGTGAGTTAGAAACTGGAGGCTCCGTGAAAAGTAAATGTTTATTTCAACAAAATATTTGGACATATCATGAATGATTTCATTTTATTTAAACAAGCAGATAAAAATCAACAATTTTGGAATGTTATTGTCATTATTGTTAATTCTTAATGACATAGATAATTAAAACAAAATAAAAATTAATCAATTATATTATGAATACTTCTGATGTTGATAAAATATTTAGTTGGAAATTTTAAAGGAAATTATTTTTATTAAATAATTTTAAATTTATTTATTAATTTTCCTCAAACAATAAAGCCTCATATTATGAAAATCAATCAATATATTTTGTTGTTTAACTAATTCATAAAATCTCCCTTGAGAATTCTGTACGTTGTTTCCATGAATAGTTTATGACTTTTAACCTAGAATATATTTAATTTTAATTTACTTTCATAACAGTATGGGATTACAACAATGTACAGAAAGTACGTTGTTTTACTGAATGTGTTTTCTTTTCATAATTTATAGTTATTATGCATTGAAAGGATGTGTGTGAGTGTGTCACATGGTTTATCACAAATATTCCCATAGAAAATTTAATGAATTTTAATTCCATTTAAAACAAAAATGAGTTAAATATATTTTATTAATAAGAATAATTTATTTTTAGAAATTATTTTAAGCTTATTGAATAAATTTCAAAAGAATTCTAAATATTATGACATTAGATTAATCATGAAACGTTTTTTTATTATTAGAGTCACCCGAAAGAATACCTTAAACATAAATTACAACGAAACTCAAATAATTTATTTATTATAAGAATTTATTTGTTTAATGATCCAAATTTATTTAATTTTGATAAAATCTCTAGAAAGTCAAATGAACGAAATATATCATTTTCGTCAGTCTGTCATCATAACCTGTGTCAAATGATATATACGGAAAGTGTATAAAATTATGAGTTTTTATGTAATGAGTACATTGCATATAAATTAGAGAGACTTCCACTTATCTACTTATCTTAGAAGGAACATAGGTGACTGAAACGTTTGAGTAATATTAATAAGCATAGAAAATTGTGTAAAGGATCAACTTATTTAAAAAATAAAAACTTTTATTATTAAAATTAAAAATTTCATAATAAGTATGAAAAATTTTTATAAAAGAAATTGGTGATTAAATTACAATCCCTTTCAATTAACATTCAATCAGCAACGAATTTGTTTGAGATTTTTTAATGAACTCATTAAATCATAACTAATACATTATTATTATTTCCGTATATATCATTTGACACAGATTATGATGTAAGACTACTGTTGACGTAGACACTTTCCTTGAAATATATATCGCTCATCTGGCTTTTTGGGGTTTTATTAAAAATGAGCCATTATTTTTTCAAAATTAATTTAATTTTATTTACTCCGATACACTTTTCTGAGGTGGTTCTTGAAAGATCATTAGAAATTTTACGTATTTTCTTTACATAATAATATTCAATATTAAAAAATAAGTGCTATCTTTAAAATTTCTTTAATAACATTAAATAAAACTCATAAGAAAACTTTATTTTTAAAACACCAAAGGTTATTTACATTTTTCCTATTTCAAACAAACTTACATTTTTAATTTTAATTCAATTTTAATTTTTTACAAAATTATAATTTTTAAGATTAAACCTTATTTTTAAATTCCATCTTAATGAGAAGATAAAGTAGACGCCGCAGGATAATAATTCATTGTCAGCTGATAGTCACAAAATTTAGATTGTATGGTCGTTATTTTAAATTCATTTTCTGTTTTCTGATTAGTTTTTTACATAAAGTAACTTACATTTTTAATGAATTTAAAGTTTTATAAAATTAAAAAAAATTATAGTGAATTTATTTGTATTCAAATTCTTGTGCATTTAAATTTTTTCATTTAATATATACATTACATAAAGGACTTATCTTATTATTTACTTCTTTGAAATTCTAATAATAATAATGATAATGATAATAACAATAATAATAATAATAATAATAATAATAATAATAATAATAATAATAATAATAATAATTATAATAATTGGTTGTTTGCCTGATTGATTTGGAATTGACTCCGGGAAATTTTTTGTATGAATGCTCAAACTAAACTGCAGATTCCCGAGATTCGAAACGACAAATCTGACAGACGTAGAGATATTGATTCGGAGGATACTTAGTTACGTGAAGATCACACAAAACAAGAGATATAATATTGATTTTTTTCCACTTACACGAGACTCAATCATCCCAAAACGCAATATTTTGATTACACGAATAAATATAAATTACCAAGTCTTTTAGAAACTTATAGATTTTATTACATTGAGAACATGACCATTGAGATGGTTTTAATTTTAATTCAGTGTCAATTTGATCAAGTTTCATATAAAGAGGTTCGTCATTAGATAGTGTTTCGGTAATATTTTCTATTTGGCTTTCAATAATTTATTCAACAATTCAAGATTGGTAGTTTGACTAGAGTTGTTCATCAGCATTTGGGTTTCAAATATTTGAACTGAATTATCTTTATCATCCATTTTGTTTGTTACAATCAATGATTTTGTTGTTGGGAACAAATATAATTACTTCTAATATTATTCATGATCGCATTTGCTTAATTGATTGATAAAAATTTTCTGATTTTCAAATTTAATGCAATTCCAAATAACAATAAGTAAATTTTCAAGCCAGATAAGAATTACAAAAACTGAAACAATTTGATTAAATTCAATATCTTTATTTTTTCTTTTAATTCATCAAAAATATACAATTTAACTAATTATTTTAAGAACAATTCATAAATGTTTATTTTAACATTTACAATTCAAGACAAAATCTACTTTACATCTCTAATATTTAAACACAAACTTTTTCATACTTAAATTTTTAATAATTTACATTTTTTCACATTTCCATTTCTAAAATAATTCACAATTTACATTAAAGTTTTTTTTCTTTCTCAAAAATAACAAATTTTAACATTAAAAGTTATTCAGATGCTGCAGCTTCTTCAGATACTAATTTCTTTGTCAGCTTCAACTCCTTCAATAACTTGAGCAGTATCCTGGGCCTCAGCAGCTTCACTTGCTTCTTGGATAGTCTAAAGGGGTTAATTTCATTTACAAGACCCCAACAAATTACTTATTATTTTTTGCTTTAAAGTTAAAACAACAACAATAATAATAATAATAATTAAAAGAAAACGTCAATAAAAGACTCTTCGTACGATGAATTGTGACATCATAACTGTCATCTTCAGGTACAAAAAACCAACTAAAAATATTATGAATTAACTTATATTTTAAACAGATTATTTTTTTATATTATATTAATTTAATATTTTAATAAATAAACACTTCAAAAATATTTAAATACTTTTAACTAATTTTTAAAATTTTTTTAAATAAATATTATAAATATTTATCTATATTATAATTTTAAAATAAAAATGAAATGTTTTATAAATTAAATTAAATTATTTTAATAATATTAAAAATTAAAACATTTTTTAAAAACAATACACGAGCATCAATTTATGATTAAACATACTCAAGCTATTTAAAAACATTCAAAAAATTCTTAGTCAAAGCACTTTGCACATTAATCTTTGGATTCAATGACCTTATAAGCTAAGTTTCATATATCACACGTTCCCAATAATTATTAAAACTTTTCAACAAAATTCTAAAATCAGACATTCCTATTTTACTTTAACAGTCTCTATTGTGCTCACTAATATTGGTCAAACCCTTCAATCGATAATGCTCTAGAACTCGAGTACAGAGATGACGGGAAGTCTCTCCAATGTATGTGGCATTACACCCATTACATGTAAATTGATAGACGAGATCAGAACACAATTCAACCGGAGTTTTTGATTTATTAATAAACTTATTGAGTACCTTACACGAATTATAGACGATCTTATGCTCTAAATTTCCCATCTATTTACTTAACTTCCTTTTATAATTTGTAAAACCTTCAGAGTACGACAATACTAACACAAATTTAGGCTCAATCTTTTTATATCCATTTTTACTATTATTTAGATCAATACTCAATTCACACTCATTTGTCAAATTATACTCACACTTTCGCAAACATGGATCCTTAAGATTTTTAATCAATTTGTCAACAGTCTCTTTAATCATCAACAATAAAAATGATTTAAAATAGGCTCCTATTTACTCGCTATGTATTTTATTAGTGCCTTTATGTATTTTTTTCTAAGTAAATATTTATAAAATGCTAAGTATTATATTAATTATATAAGTAAAAAAATAGAATTCATTAGGTATTTAATTATTTTATTATAGGTAATATTTTTAATTTTTATAAGTAAAAAAATACAAAAACTAAGTAAAACAATGAAAAATTCATAAGAATAAACAAAAAGTGACACAATAAAAAATCCATAAAAATGCAAAGACTATTTCACAAAGACTATTATAAAAAAATATTTGAAATTATTGTTTTAATAAGGCTTGTTTAGCTTTAGTTGGTCTTCCTCTTGGTAGTTTACTTCCAATAGAAGTATTCTTTGCTACTGCCGGTACTTTGCAATATTTAAGTCTGATTGAAATGCCGACAACATGCTTGCAAATAAATTTTTTAAAAAATGCTGGACAATTGCACTGACCGTCGGCCCAATTGGCTTTATCGTTTGGTAAATTAAAGCGCCAGACAGTAAAAGCTCGCTTCGTAAATTGATCGAATGTTGTCCAGCGCATTTTTTCAACTTTGTCAATGTCTTCTTGAGTTATAGTTGCGTCACTAGCTGAAACATAGTAGTTTGTCGACTATTCTTGGGGCACCGAAAGAATTGCTTTGCTTTCTTTAACCCATTGATAAGACTGTGTCCATAATGCTGTGTCGATTGATTGTTTTGTAATAAACTCTTTCAGACTTCGAGGATTTGCTAGTGACCACTTTTTAACAATATCTAAAGCTTGTTTGCTAAATCTAGATAATGGCGTGCGCTCTCTAATAGTTTCTTCGTCTTTAAGAACTCGATTATTTGACTCTAGATTAATGTTAGTACTTGGCGTGAAGGGCATGTATCCTTCATACCAAGTATTGTGTGTCGTAAGCCACATCATATTCATATAGTCTAAAAACTCAGTCGCTTGTTTTTGTCTCAATTTTTTAACAAATAGAGAACTTGCTTTTTCAAAAATGACTTGGCTTTGTGACAATTGAAGTTGATCTACATCTTCAATTAATTCGTTTTGATCTTCTTTAGCTACTAAAGACTCGATTTTTTTGACACAATTTCTACGCATATGTGCCCAACACATCACAATTTCATTTTTATTAAAATCTTGTGAATAAGCTTTACGTATAGCGTTAGAAGCATCAGAAATCAATACACGAGGATTGAATAATGATGCATTTATTTTTTTCAAGCCAAATTGATACTTGAAAAAATAAAATTAAAATCAGCAGTTTTTTCATTGGTATATATACCTAGGCCAAACGAATGAAAATGCCTATCTAAATCGGTTGTACCAATGATTAAAATTGAATAGCCCTGCCAAACCAGTTTATAAGTTGCATCAGCATTTAAAATTGTTGATGCTGAGGCTAGCTTAAGTAATCTTATTGTACTTATAAAAAATCTAAATTTAGAGCCGTGGTTTTCTTCATCTTCATCGCTTTCTTCATTACTCTCTTCACACTCATATTCATCGGCATAAGTTATTTTATAATTGACTACAAAGGCTTCATATTCTAACTCTGGTATAGAAGATGATGATTGAAGCCAATTTTCAAGTTCATCTAAACTTATTACTGGTGGCCCGTAAACTTCATTTCTAATCTTGTTTAATTGATAGTAATAGGAACAAGCTTTATCCCTCGTTCATGAAAGATTTCTAACATTCTCTTAGGTTTTATTTTAAGCTATAACAACTCTTTAATTAGTTCTTTAGCTTCGTTAGATATTGCAGATTTAGACATGTTTTCTTCATGCTTATGCTCAGCTTCTGCCCTAAAAAGAATAACTTCGTCTGATCTTGAGTCGTAAAGTAAATGTAATGCAGAATCACATTGCTTGCCTTTAAATTTAACTTGATTGAATCGATAGTAAACTTTTTTACCTTCTTCAGTTTTGTTGGAATAAGAGTAACTCCATATCTTCTCTTCTTTAATTGCATTTTTTGCTTCTTCAGCACTTTTAAATACTTTTTCATGAGTCCAAACTTTGGACACATTTTTGACTCGTGGTTTCTTTAAACTTGTAACTTCAACATCAAACTCAAGATCAGACTGATAATCTTCAACTTCTGCAAAATTATTAGCCATTATAAGTTCAGTATTTGTTTTAATTTTTTTTATAATAAATAAAGACTTTACGTAGAAAAACATACCGCTTTATTGAAAGTTTGTTATAATTGTCGAAAAAAAATAAGATCTAAGAACATCTTAGAAAAAATTAAGATTTATTTATGGATTTTATTAATTGACATATCGTTTTTTTATTTTACTTATAACTTGTTTTCTTGACTTGGCATTTATTTATTTTACATAGTTTTTAATTAATTACTTAGCGAATGTATTAAATATCTAGAATTAATTAATTAACATAGAAGTGTTTTACTCTACTGATACTGTGTATTTATCTACATAGAAAGTGTTTATAAAATACATAGCGTTTAGTAAAAAATACATAGCGAATAAATAGTTCTCTTTAAAATACCCATTCTTTATCAACAATTCAACCAATTTATCAACACTGTTTACTGAATTAGCAAAAGTAAATGATAAAGACCATGAACGATAAATCAATCCTTTCACCATATTTCTCTTATACATAAATTCACAAAAGCTTTCTGTAGAAGTATATAAGCCGGTATCAGTTGGTTTTCTATCTCTGTCTCATAATGTTTATCTTTGCGTTGAATTAACAAATCCAAAAACGCAATCGATGACTTTCTCTCCGTTTCACACGTGAATATAATGTTCTTATGTAAAACGTTCATAAAATGCAAAAACGGCTCTACATGTTTCTGATTTTCAAATACAACAAAAATATCATCCACATACCTTTTAAAAACAAAAGGTTTTTCAAATTGGAAAGAAGCAATTTTCTTTTCCAAACTAGCCAAACATATTGATGCTATCGCTGGTGCTAAAAGGGAACCCATAGCGACTCCATCTATTTGTTGATACCATTCATTATTGAAAAAAAAACTGACATTTAAAGTAGCAAATTCGAGAAGTTTATGAAATGCCCGTCTATCCAAATGTGATGTTCAGAATCATTTTCATTCCACAAAGCACAGTATAAGTCAATTGTATCAACCAGTGGTACATTCGTAAACAAACTACAGACATCAAACGAAACCATAACATCATTTATACTTCGTTTTTGTAACTGTGTAATACAAGACACAAACTCAAAGCTATCCTTACATTCAAACTCTGAACGCACTAACGGTTTTAATAATTCATCCAAAAACTTTGCTATTTTATACCGGGCAGTGCCAACCATTGACAAAACTGGTCTCATAGGTACATCATCTTTATGGATTTTTTGAAGCCCGTATAGTTTTGCTGGCTGCGATCCTATTGAACGAATAGATTTACCTATCTCTTCATTAATAAGTTTCTTCTCAATAAAACCATTTAACATTTTTTGTACAAACTCTTCATCCTTAAGAGGAGGCAATTTTTCATTCTGCCGACATTTTTTAATTTCACTCTGCTTTTTGCTTTTATCGATATACTCCATCGTACTTGCACTTAACGAGGTCTTCACATAATTAACATTAATGCCTTTCATCGATCGGGATATATGAAAATATAAACATCCAAATTTGCACATAATTTTGTTTCATCTAAGCGATTATTAATACAGTGATTTGCACCAAATTTTAAAATATGGTCCTTTTCATCAGTCAAAACTATTTTACTCAAATTTATCACAGTATTTCACACTAAATTTAGAAATCGCAAATAAAATTTTAAATTTAATTTTTGATATATAAAACAGTAGTATTATTGATGACAAATATGATAAAGGAATAAATGGTAGCTAATTATTTATAGATGTCAGATTCTGCAGTTTATTCACGATATCAATGTTCATAATGAATGATAATGAATATCTATATAAAATGTAGAAAATCACTAAAATTAAAAACAAAAATAATAGGGTAATAAAAAAGATTATAAATACCCATTTCGACTTAACCAGATAACCCCATGTAAGTAGCAGCAGCCATAAATTTATCCTGACCAGAAAATGATAATTTCTCAAAAAGATGTATAAAAATAGAATAATTTTCTTAATACGTATTTTGAATGAAAAATTATTTAATAAATAAAAATTCCCAAAAATACAGTTCATTGATATTTGTGGTGAGAACCTTCTGCGCACCAATTTTATTTTTGTTGTTTGTTGAAATACAAATTTCAGTTGCTGTTTGCACAGATAATGAAATGGATCACACTATATCTGATCCGTTTGACAGTAACAAATCATAGATTGAAACGATAGAAAGTAATTTTATTTGAATTTAACGGAAACGAATTTTTCTGACTCACAAAGTCAACTTCCAAATTTAAAAAAAATATTCAATTTTTTGTAAAATAAATTTATAAATGTATAAAAAATTAAAATTTTTGAACATTTAAGAAATTGAAATTAATTATTATTATTATTATTATTATTACTATTATTATTATTATTATTATTATTATTATTATTATTATTATTATTATTATTATTATTATTATTATTATTATTATTATTATTATTATTATTATTATTATTATTATTATTTATAATAATAATTATTATTATTATTTTGTGTTTTAAAATATGCGACTAGACTTTTCCCTCAAACTGATTTTTCAGTCAAATCACGCTTTCAATTTTTGTAAAACTTTTAAATTAAAATAAAGCATACATTATTATTATTATTAATATTAATAATAATTTCTATATAAATTTAAATTTTTTTATAATTTATTTACAAATTAAATTTAAAACTATTTAAAAAACCAGTTATGAAAATTAGAGCAATGTGCATAAATTCTCTTCGAAATAGCAATTGCTACGACACCGAGATTATTATTTCCCTAACTTGATGATAATATTTACATTCAATTATTTGTTAAATTGAATTTACTTCCATCTCTCGACAGAAATTTGACATTTAAATTGGAAAAATTATTATTTTAGCGAAAAAAAATTTGGATTTGATGGACATGATAATCATAATTAATAATAATAATAATAATAATAATAATAATAATAATAATAATAATAATAATAATAATAATAATAATAATAATAATAATAATAATAATAATAATAGTAATAATAATAATAATAATTATTATTATTATTTTTCTCGTGAGCTCAGAATGATTCATCAATGAGTCATCGAACAAAGAAATGAGCCATACCGATGAATCTTAAAATTTTTCGACCCCTCCTAGCAAATTTTTTTTATTACTCATACTTTTTCAAAAAAATGTCTAAGTCCGAGATTCCTCCATAACTTCTGCCATTTTGAAATTTTTAAAATTTATCTAAGTCCGTTTAACTAAAAACTTTATGATTTACCAGAAATCAAAGGGTTTCCTAACCTCTATGGTCACAATTCTTGGTGGGTATTTAGAGTCATGTGTGGTCTACGTTTTGATGGTACTTAAACCTTCGAATGTTCGACCATGGTGTGTCGCTTTGATTTGAATGAAATTCAAAGTCTTGAGACCCTTCTGAAGGTTTGGACATATTTAAAAGTCTATCTATTTTGCGCATTTAAAATAATAAATATACTTTAAACTTAATTACTTAATAAATTTATTTCAAATGAGATATTGTATTCATAAATTATATAAATTAAATAGTAATACTAGCAAATAATATTATCAAGTGTTGCTTTATTTAAAGTCCCCATAATGCACGTACAGTGAAAAGATTGTCAGTCATTTTTAAGAACAATAAGTTATGCAAGTCAAATATAGATGCCATATTTTTAATTAAATTTTTATTTTATAGTTTAATGATTTGTTTTCAAGGCGTCAGAACACTTAAAAAATTAATTCTTGGAATGTGCAGAATTTTTTCATCCATAAACCATTTTTATTCAAAGGATGATATATGAATATTATTTGGAAATCAACTTTTCTCAATCGAATGATGAATAATTTATTCTTTTTTACAAATTAACTAATTTTCATTTGAACAACATGTTTCATATAATTTCCTGCAAAGTTTTGCAGAAAGGAAAAGTTTAAAATTTCCTATTCACATCTAATGCAAAAATAAAGCAATTATGAATAAAAATTAACAGAAATATGTGAAAACCATTCTTATAAAAAATTTGAATATTAAACAGAGAGAATGAGTAAAACTTTTGTCTGATTTTGTATTTGTCAATGAAATTGTAAATTTTTGCTATTGAAATATTTTTGAATAAATATCCCGGGTAATCATCTTTTTTTTATTTCCTTCTTCTCGTCATCGTTGATTTGATTAAATTCTCAATGTTAATAATAACAATTCATGCGTACAATAAAGGAGGATTTTAGCTTCCTGCAGATAAGCACTACCAAATTTTTCATCATTATATTATAAACGGAAAATAAAAGTTAAATAGTACCACAGACAACAATTTAATTGCAAATTAATTAAAATAAAATAGTTTTTAAGTAATTTTGAAAACAATTTGGAGGTAAAAAAACATGTTTAAACAATTCAGTTATTCTTCTCAAAATAATAATACAATTCCTATAATTAAAATAATTGCAAATTTTTTAATAATAAACTTATTCAATGGGGGCATGATAAAGTATTTTTAAATATTTAAGGCCGTCTTAGCACTTTGATTTTGACGTCAACCTTAAATGAGTGACATCACCAACTTTTATAAGTTTGAAACTTATTGTTTTAACATGAATCACTTCATGAATAAAATTCAGACAATCTATGTAAATTTGTACTATTCTTTATAAATGTCGCTTCTATTTTAATTTATAATATATGATATATTATTTATCAATATTATATTAATCGCATTAATCAATGATTTTACTTTGATCACTGGGGTAGTTATATTCTTCTTCAGAAACGAATCTTTATTTTAATATAAGAATCCTTTTTATTTACTTTATAATAATTAGAATTCATTTCTTCTTTGGATAATTTAGTAGAGATTGTCCATTTATATTTATAACCGTTTTGAAACTGGAAATCTCGTTTCTATAGAATTTAAATTAAGCGTCCACGAATATGAAAGAGACCCTAAAAATGTTAAACACAAAGTATTAATAAAATCTACAATTAAATTTATTTAAATTTTTTTTATTTTTGACAATTTCGTAGAGTTGTTTTAATAAACGCATGTATATCGTTTATTTATATAAATTTTTATTACTAATCCAAATTTCTACTTCCTTAAACATTATTCTTATTATTAATTTAAATGACTTACACGTTCAACGACAAGAAATATTTAATTATTCTATTAATATTTGTTTAAATTAAAACTCATATTATTAGTAAATGTTTATCTTTTCCATGATTCCATTGAATAATTTGTTCAATTGAAAGCTAACTTTTGGCTAGACAATGTATAAATGGATTTTAAATTACATTTTAAATTACTTTTTTTAAAATAATTTAATTTATAACTAATTTTATGCGTGTGAAATTAAATATATAATTTAATTTATTCATAGTTAAATAAACATGACAATGATTTAATTACAAGAAAGTGTCATTCAAACACCTTTTACGATATATTTCCAGTTTTTCTATAATCATCCTTTTGTTGAGCTCAAAGGACTTTTTAGTTTTAAAAAACTTAGCAAGAAGGACATTAATATTTGTAAGTTTGACAAAGGAAACCAATTGGTTATTCTTGACTATGATGTGAATTTGAATAAGTGAAATGATGTATTAAGTGCTCCACACTTTATAAAAAGGATGAAGAGACGGACGAAGGGAAATTTTTTTCCTTTTAAGAATGAAATTTTGATACATAAAATACTGATTGATTTTATTGAAAATAAACTTATTGATGAAAAGGTGCACCTATGAGACCAATAATATAAATGGCTCGTGCTGCCCAGTATAAAATAACAATATATGGGGATAAGTTATTAAAACCCCTAATGCGATAGAGTATGAATGTAAAGATAGTTTTGAGTTTTTCGGCATTGCACAGTTAAACATACATAGTATAAATGAGATTATCGTCTCGTTTGTAGTCTGTTTACAATGTACAATTCATTTATATTGTGTATTATGAAATGAAAATATATTTGGACATCACATTTTTGATGGAAGAGTATTTCCTAAACTTCTGCAATTTGCTACTTCAAATTTCAATTTTCTTTTCAATATTGAATGGTATCAACAAATATATGGAGTTGCCATAAGTCCTCCTTTAACAACAAGTATGACATCAATATTTTTGGCTAAATTAGAAAAGAAAAAATCATCTTTTCAGATTTGAGAAACCTATTTTTTAAACGCTTTATGGTGGATATTTTTCTTGAATTTAAAAATATGAGGCATGTAGAATTTTATAAACCGTTTACATAAGAAAATTGTATTCATGAGCAAAGAGGAGAAAGAGTCATAACATAAAAGACTAGGGCAAACAATAAAAAACCTATATTTTATGAGAATATATGCTAGGCTAAAATAAGAAACATTCAAGAAAATTAAGAAAATTGAAAATTTATGTTTGACTATTCCACTGATTGATGATCAGTAATTCCGGACAATCAAAAATCTGAGCAAGAATCTGTGTTGTTATTTCCGTATTCACAATGTATTCAAAGAAGAAAATAGAGAATATGTTGGAGTATCAAACATTAGACGAGGTTTTGTTAAGCCTAAGATATATAAACGTTACGTTGATGATATATTAGTATTTTCTAGTTCTGAGGATTTTTTTCTTTTTAAAAATATATATATGGGCTTCACTTCATTTTTAGATTTATTAATCGAAAGACGGCTAAGAGTTTTTAAACAGAAATCTATAGAAAGCCAACAGATACAAAATCATTAGGCAATTCATATTTATTTAAAATTGTATTAAAATCCCAAACTTCAATAGGTTTAGTTTCTGATGTAGTGTATAAATTTTCATCTAATAGGTGCAATGCTACATACATCTAAGAGACTTCCAGCACACGGGTTCCAGAACATAGCTGATTGACAGGCATGAGTAATCTTATTGAGCATAGAAAAATATGTAAAGGAACAACTGATTTAAAAGATTTTAAAATTGTATATAAAAACTTCAATAATAAGTGGGAAATAATTTTATGTGAGGCTTTGGTGATTAAATCACAATCCGCTAAAATAAACGTTAAATTAGCAGCAAATTTATTGATATTATTTAATTAAATCAATCAATCGTAACTATTACATCATTATTGTTTCCGTATATAACATTCGACAAAGGTTATGATGTCATACTGATGATGGGGAAAATTTCCTCCAAATATATTTCATTTATTTGGCTTTCTTATGTTTTTATAAATAATGAGTCATCATTTTTTTAGACACACACACATATATATATAAAGTGCTATGGTTGATTTCCGATTTCCACTAAGTTTCGGAATGATTGGATGATCGTTCTTTAGATTGACTCGGAACTGCACTATTTAGATTACGCTTTTATACTTGGATTGGGAACAGATTATGTGAACTCTTACTCGTTGTTGATATATTTCATTTTTATTTTTACAGAAATAATTTGTATAATAAAACAATTAAATAACTATTAGTGTAGGCCCTAACCATTAATTATCATTAATCAAAAACTATTATTATCGAAATATTAAATGTCAACTTTTTGCAATTTTTTTGTTTTCAGATGGAATAAGAAGAAAATGTGTTCAATATCGGAAGAGAAAGATTGTTATTGATAATGAATCAAAAACGTCTAGTCACTTAATGGAAAGATTACTTAAAAGGCTAAAACAAATGAATTGTACAATTATTTAGATCGTTCCAAAGACGATGGTAGTCGACATAAAACTTTAATGACAGCTCTAGTCAATGAAAATGTGTTCTTGATCAAACCCAAATGAAACTTGTTGAACCTGTTGTTTGGTTTAATGAATTTTTCTATATATTTCTAACACTTTTTAGCCAAGATTTTATTAAAACAATTATAATTTACCTTAATTTTTTAACACAAACACACTTTCCAATGGCTTTATATGCGGTGAACGGTTGTGGAATAAAACATTTTTCATACAATACTAATAATATTAATAACTTTAATTTAAAATTTTAAGATTATTAGATGTCTAACTTTAAATCAATATGGGATATTTTCTAAAATAGAATATTTGTGAGCTGTGCTTGTGTGTATATATTTATTTTCTACTCTCATTGAATTGTTTTATCCGCTTATTTTATTATGAGTAAGTTTTGTTTTATAAAATGACAATTTGTAATAAATCACAATTATTCCATCATCTTGTAAAAAGGCATATATTTTTAATGTATATTTTATGATCAAAATGGCAAATTAATTTAAATCTATACATTTTTAATATTTTCTAGAGTTAAATTTCTCAATTAACTTAAATACCACTGTACTTATTAAATACTAATGAAATTTTTATACACAAAATTGTAAAGTCTGTTTTTCATATTCATTTTTTCCCTTTTAACAAATATATATCAATGAAGTATTTCTATTAAATAAAAATAATTTATTCTCTAATTTATTTTAAATTATTGCTTATTTTATGAATTGTACACATTTCATAAACTGTACTAGCACGTTATTTAATTCATACGATGAGCATAAATTCGTTCATATCGATTTTGTAAGCTACAATAAACGCATCTTATAATACAGGTTAATAAGCAAAACCAGTGAATGATTCATAATTTCTCACAAAAAGTTTTATTTCGTAGTAAATGTAATGCGTTTACTCTTGAAAATTTTCCATATGTTGAGAGTTTACATGCATTGCTTATGCGTTTTATTTGTGTGTTCAATTTATTTTTTCTATAATAAATGTATTTGTTCATTTCAATTAAAAACTCAGAACACATTGTTAGGAGTTCTAAAACTTCTATTTAAAAATAATATAGTTTAAATGCTATAAGTGATATCAGCTAGTTGAAATAACTATTCATGTTAAATTTGTATATTAAAACTTATATTAAATTATATTAAGTATTTTAAATTAAATTAAATATATTTGTGACTATAGCTATAGCAATATTAATAATTACCATGCCTCAGTTGTTTTAATTAGCAGATTAAAGAAAATAATTTTAAATTTAGATTGTGCGATAATTAAATAAATGCTAAAAAACTTGAATTTAATTGCGTCTAACACACGGGTAAGTTTGTCTGTTTTTATAGTAAAAGCTAATTAATATTTTTTCATATTATAGATTGAGCTAATTCATTGCAAACAGGTGTATATATTCATTATTTATAAATACTATTAGAATGTCAGCATTCAAGTTACATATAAAATTGTATAATTAAGGTTTCTTTCGATTCATTTTAAACATTTAGGTTTGAACAAGCCTCATACTTAAAGGCAAAAGTGGGTAACCTTACTGAGGTCTGAATGTAAAAGTCAATGTTTTATCTTTGTACATATAAGCAGAGATGGACAGTACATTAAGCATAGTAATTCAAAGCTTTTGAAGCTATTCGTAACTTTTTGGCACACCATAGTTAAACACTTAATCGAAACAGAGAATCTTTGTACACCCAAAAGAATGTGATCATAAACGATTTAGAAATCTAAATTCTATATAGTATTTGTATCTGCAACCTACTTATTTAATATCAAACTATAAATTATGTATGTAAATGCTCTATTTTTTCATTATAGTAGTTTGGGTTAAACACTTTTGAAAATGAGTTTTAAATATATATTTATTAAATAAAACTATATAGTATGTGTGTTTATGACATACTTATTTAAAATAAAGCTATAAAGTATGTGTTTATTTGATCTACTTGTACATTGTAGTGGTTCGGATTGAACACTGCTTTGAAAATAAGTAGTAGTGGATGTGTCACATCCAGCACATGTCACATCCAGCACAGTACACCCCCTCCCCCCGGCTGAGAGAAAATTTTTCTAAGTCCAAAAGTACAAAAATTTTTTAAGACAAAGACAATGACTCATTCAAGGTCATTGGATGACTCATCATATTTTCAAGGTCATTTAAACAAAGACCATGACTCATTCAAGGTCATTGGATGACTCATCAAATTTTATAATATATATTTTTAATTTTATTTATTTTTATTTAATATACTTTAATTATTTGTTTTATTCAAGTCAATAATATTATTTATTTATTTTTAAATTATATTATTATTAAATTTAATTGTTTGTTTAAATAAAGTCAATTATTTTATTATTTTATTTTTAAATTATATTATTATTAAATTTAAATTGTTTGTTTAAATAAAGTCAATTATTTTATTATTTTATTTTTAAATTATATTATTATTATTAAATTGTTTGTTTTAATGAAGTGAATATTGTTTTAATCAAGTCAATAATATTATTTATTTATTTTTATTTTATTTTATTTATTTTATATACTATAATTTTTTGTTTTAATCAAGTCAATATTATTTTTATTTTTTTATTTTTAAATTATATTATTATTAAATTTAATTGTTTGTTTTAATCAAGTCAATTATTTTATTATTAAATTATATTATTATTAAATTTAAATTGTTTGTTTTAATCAAGTCAATTATTTTATTATTTTATTATTAAATTATTTTATTATTATATTCTTTGTTTTAATGAAGTGAATATTGTTTTAATCAAGTCAATAATATATTATTTATTTATTTTTATTTTATTTTATTTATTTTATATACTAATTTTTTGTTTTAATAAAGTCAATATTTTATTATTTATTTACTATTTTTAAATTATATTATTATTATTATTATTGTTATTGTTATTATTATTGTTATTATTATTATTATTATTATTATTATTATTATTATTATTATTATTATTATTAGTGTTATTATTATTATTTTTATTATTATTATTATTATTATTATTATTATCATTATTATTTTTATTTATCATTATTATTATTATTATTATTATTATTATTATTATTATTATTATTATTATTATTATTATTATTACTGTTGTTATTATAAATATTATGATTATTATTATTATGATTAATATTAATATTAATTATTTTTATTATTATTATGATTTTTATTATTAATAATATTATTATTATTTTTATTATGATTATTATTATTATTTTTATTATTATTATTTTTTATTATTATTATTTTATTATTATTATTTTTTTTATTTTATTATTTTTATTATAATTATTGTTATTATTATTATTATTATTGTTATTATTATTTTTATTATCATTATTTTTATTTTTATTATTATTATTATTATTATTATAGTTATTATTATTAATATTATTATTATTATTATTATAATTATTATTATTATCATTAATATAATTATTATTATTATTATTATTATTATTATTATTATTATTACTCTTGTTATTATAATTATTATGATTATTATTATTATTATGATTAATATTATTATTTTTATTATTATTATTATCACTAAAATTATGATTACAAGTTTTTATTAATTATAATTTTCATTATTATTTTATATAAAACAATAAATAGAATATTTGATTTAGTTTAAAATTTATAATCAAATTAGACTTTTTGACAAACTAAAAATATTTTGAATAATCTCTTTATAAATTTATGGTAATAAATAAATATTATCTAATTGTTAACTTAATTTCATATTATTTATTCAATTGTAACTATTGACAACATAGTAATTTAAATTCCAAAATAATAATAACATCAAAAAATGATTATTATTTATAAAAGTAAATTATTTCTAAAAGTAAAACGTACATCAATTTTCTGAATTTATTTAATATTACAAAAACTAAATGTTTCTTATAATCGTAATACCAAATTATTCATCTATTCAATATATTGTTTACTACATTCCTTTATTTGTTAGACTTTCTACTACGTTCTTCCTACTTGTTATATTGTATCAGATCCACCAGTATTTATAGTATAAAATTTGCTGGTTTTGTTTTAAATTTACTATTGTAAGAGACTTAAATTTGATTTCTAATATCTCAGTGTTTGATGTATATTCGCCGGATTAGTATACGCGCGCGCGGTTATTGTTTTTAATAACTATTTCTCCGTCCATAAGTGTCCATCAAAATATATATATATATCCCTATTTAAATATAATTAACCGAAAAATCTACTCAATTGTTAAAAAGTTTTAATTGAATATAATAGTAATTCATCCACTCTTAAAGTACAATTGATTTTCAGTGAATATTTTCATCTTTTAAGTATATTTGTTGTTCAGTGAATAATTCAGACTCCGTTTAAAGTATTTCCCAATATTTAATTGATATTTCATCTCATCATTGAGAAATTTACCGTCTAATTTATTATAAGCAATTTTCGATTCACTGAATATTTGTTAGCTTCAATTCATATTTTCTCACTTTAATGATTGCTTTCCTCTTTAATGAATATTTTCTCTCTTCAATTAATGTTTTCTTTATTCAATGAATGTTTTTTCCTCTTCAACGAATATTTTTCTCTTCAATGAATATTTTCCTCTTCGATGTATATTTTCTCCATTCAAAGTATATTACCTTTGTAAGTGTTTAATATAGCAATTGATATTTCATCTATTTAGTTGATATCTTTAACTATCCCACTTTTTTCAGTAATTTCACCGATTATAGTCACTTAATGTACTCTCTTACCACTATTACTTCTTCACTGAAAATTTGTATTCGACAAAAATAAAATAATTTTAGGCTATGTAAATCAATTAGAGCTTTTAGGGAAATTTTATGATAATTTAAGTGATATCTAGTTTTACGATGTATTTATTTTAGTAAATTTTAATCATCTTTGTGAATTTATGGTTTTCTTTTGAATTTTAATCTATTTAGGGTTTGATTATGTTTTTAATGAAATTATTGAAGAAATTAGGGTAAATCTATAATTTTAGACACTTAATTTCTTGAAAATTTATAAGATTTGACTTGATTTTAGGATTATTTTAAATAAAAGTTAAATTTAGGATCAAAATGTTTATGAAACATCTATTTAAGATAATTATTTAAGAATTAGAATCAAATTTGACTGATAGATTTAATGATATTTTAATTATAATTTTATGTTCTATTTAAATAGTTGATTAAATCAGTTAATTTTTAAAAATATTTTAGTGAAACCTAAGATTTTAATTGATTTTACAGTGTAAAAAAAAGGAGATCAATAATTACTTTCATTTTCAATTTTATTGATTTCATGGATATCAATCACAAAAGTAGTATAATTTAGAGATTTTTAAGACAATGCTCAGTGTGGTTATCAGTATACTTATGAAAATCATTGATATATCTCTATGGGTTGACTGGTAATTTTTATTGAATTTATACTTGATTTACTGATTAATTTTAATTATTTGAGCAACATGATATATATTTTACAATAATTTAATTTATGTGGGAAACATAGACTTTATTTGATTTTAGTCATTTTTGATGAATTTTTTGCCAGAATCAAATTGTGGTGATTTTCAACGGAAAATGTTGGGTATCGATAACAATTTTGTAATACTAAAGAAAATTTATTTTTATTGGTAAAGTTCAGATTTTTATGATAATTTTAAGTGGGAATTTGATTGGTTGAATACATATAGTAAATATGATCCGAATGATGGATTTTTAAGGATCTTATTCGGTTAAATATAGATTTCTAAAGAAATTTTACCTTGTACGTTTTTTACAAAAAATATGTATATTGTTGGTGCAGTGAGGAAAATTGTCATTCCAAGGGAAATTATTGATTAAGAGGAAATTTTATGATATTTTAAGGAAATAATCGATTAAGAACAAGTTTGTTGCCATTTTTAAGGGTATTGAGTTGGTTGAATATCTGTGTTCAAAGGGTAAATATTTTCTAAATGGAGAATATAGAGGAGGAATTTATAATATTTTTAGGGGGGATTTGTTCAAATAGATATTAATATGTGTGTAAATCTTTTGAGAAAGTGGGAATATTGTCATTTAGATATTAATATGTGTGTAAATCTTTTGAGAAAGTGGGAATATTGTCATTTAAAGAGAAATGAATAGTTAAGAAAAAAATTTATGATCTTTTAAAGGGGAAAGGATTGGTCACGAGATGAATTCTATTTTAAGGGGATTTCAAGAAATTTATGCGGTTGAATATCGATATAAGTCGGTGATTTTTTATGAAAATAATGAATATAGCTTGGATTAATGTCATTTAAAGAGAATTGATTGGTTGAGAGTAAATTTTATTTTATTTTAGTGAGAAACAATTGGCTAAGAAGAAAATTTATAATCTTTTAAGGGGAAATAATCGATTAAGAACAGATTTGTTGATATTTTTAAGGTACTGAGTCGGTTAAATATCGTTATTTAAAGGGTGATTTCTAAAAAAAATAATGAATATAGTTGGTAGGGTAGGAGTAAGTGTTATTTGATGGGAAATGATTGGTCTAGAGTGGAATTTACTTTAGTGAGAAATAGTCAATTAACAAGTTTGTTGTCATTTTTAAGGGGGTTGGGTTGGTTAAATATTGTTATATAAAGGGTAAATATTATCTAAATTGGTATTTTTATGATTTTTTTTTATGAAAAATATTGAATATGGCTGGAAATATTGTTATTTAATGGAAAATTATTGGTCAAGAGAGGAATTTATAATATTTCTAAAGAAATTTACTGGAATGAATATTGGTATTCAAAAGGTAAATATTATCTACTTGATAGCTTTTATAAAAATTATGAATATAGTTGGTATAATGGAGTGAAAAATGACATTTGAAGAGGAATGATTGGTTGAGAGTCGAATTTATAGTATTTTTTAAAAAAGGGGATTGAGTTGGTTGAATTTATAAAATACTTAGGAAAATTGTTACTTTTTTCATTGATTTAAGGTTAATCAGAATATATCGATAAGATTTCAGTTCTAAGAAATTGATTGATTCATATAACTATTTGTATACAAGTATTTATTTTATTATTATTATATTTGTAATTAAATTAAAAACTAAAATTGACTAGTATTTAAAAATATTTGGTTACCTATTATTTATGTTTTTATTGACAATTTTCTGAATAATTTAAATATTTACGATTATTTCCAGGAATGAAGAGAAATGGTACGATTAAAAACTATGAGCTGTTGAAAAAATACATTAATTTTCATTCAACAAGTACCTAGAACAATTACCTAACAATCTTAAAATTTTAAAAAATCTAACAAATTTTTTCCATTATTTTACAACTTAGTTAATTTAATTAACTGATAAGTACTAGTTTCTTTACGATTTGCTACTGTGTTGAAACTTTTTTTTTAAAATTCTTATTCAAAGTACTAGCAAATTTTATTAAAGATCTATCAAGACTTGTCAAAAATTATAAAACTTTGGTAATTTTAATAAGTATTACTCAATAACTACTATTTTCTTACCAATTTGCTGAAGGTCTTATTTTAAAATTTCTTCAAAGTAATAACATTATTTACAAATTAATCCGTTTTATTTCAAATTTAACAACTTTCTCACAACTTTAATCAAATTCTAATCCCATGATAATCATAAATTACGTGTATTTTCTTAAAAATTGTCCATAGTTTTTCTTATATCGGTAAAACAAACACACATATTTCAATCAAAAAACACGTGTGTATCATAAATTATATACATTTTCTTAACAATCTCAAACTTTACATAAATATTGAACTATTTTTATGATTTAACACATACACATTATTAGCCATAAAATAAATATTTCATAAATTGTTGAAAAATAACACATTTTCATTAAAGTTTTTCCATAAACAATGTAACATATCGATGGTTTAACACACACATTTGAGCCATAATTAGTTTTGATATTTATTTGCACATATTTTCTTAAAAATATAGAATTTTTCTTTAACTTTTTACAAACATTTACAATTGTTTTATCCCTGTATATTATGAACCACAATTGAACAAACTTTTTCTATTCAATATTAATTTTATATACTTTTTTGAAAATTTATATAAAATAATAATGAAAATTATAATTAATAAAAACTTGTAATCATAATTTTAGTGATAATAATAATAATAAAAATAATAATAATAATAATAATAGAATAAAAATTAAAAAATATTAAAAAACACTACTTAAAAAAATAAGTAGTATATTAAAATAAAAAATATTTAAAAATACTATGACTTTGACCTACTTTTAAATGACCTTGAAAAAAAATATTATGACTCATCCAATGACCTTGAAAATAAAAATAAAATTAAAATTAAAAAATATTAAAACATTAATTATAAAAATAAGTAGTAAATTATATTAACTTGTAATAATAAAAGTAAAAATTATAATATTTAAAACTAAACTTATAAAAATAAGTAGTAAATTTATATAAAAAAAATGTCAAAAAATACTATGACCTTGAAAGTTTTTGAATGACCTTGAAAAAATATGATAAGTCAACCAATGACCTTGACAATAATAATAATAATAATAATAAGAAAAAATAATAATAAGAAAAATAAATAATCATACTAATTAATCATATTATTAATCATATTAATAATAAAAATAATAATATTAATAATAACACTTATAATAATAATAATAATAAAAAAAAATTAAACAATATTAATAAGTAATCATGCTAATAATTAATATTAATAATCATATTAAAAATAATAAAATTATTTCCTTATAATAAAAGTTTTATGTAGTTGTTTTGTTTTTATTATACATTAATAATAATAAAACGTGAACTTATAATAATAATAATAATAATAACAATAATAACAATAATAATAATAATAATAATAATAATAATAATAATAATAATAATAATAATAATAAAAATAAAAATAATAATCATAATCATAATAATTGTAATAAAAATAATAATAATAATAAAAATAATAATAGTAAAAACGATAAGTATAATAATAATAATAATAATAATAATAATAATAATAATAATAATAATAATAATAATAATAATTATATTAATGATAATAATAATAATTATAAAAAATATTAATAATAAAAATAATAATAATAATCATAATAATAACAATAATATTAATAATAATAAAAATCATAATAATAATAATCATAATATTTATAATAACAACAGTAATAATAATAATAAAAATAATAATAATAATAATAATAATAATAAAAATAATAATAATAACACTAATAATAATAATAATAATAATAATAATAATAACAATAATAATAACAATAACAATAAGAATAATAATATAATTTAAAAATAGTAAATAAATAATAAAATATTGACTTTATTAAAAGAAAAAAAAATTAAAGTATATAACATAAATAAAATAAAATAAAAATAAATAAATAATATTATTGACTTGATTAAAACAAAAAATTAGCATATAAAATAAATAAAAAAAAAATATATTATTGACTTGATTAAAACAATATTCACTTCATTAAAACAAACAATATAATAATAATATAATTTAATAATAAAATAATAAAATAATTGACTTGATTAAAACAAACAATTTAAATTTAATAATAATATAATTTATTAATAAAATAAATGACTTGATTAAAACAAACAATTTAAATTTAATAATAATATAATTTAATAATAAAATAATTGACTTGATTAAAACAAACAAATTAATTTAATAATAATATAATTTAAAAATAAATAAATAATAATATTATTGACTTGATTAAAACAAAAAATTATAGTATATAAAATAAATAAAATAAAATAAAAATAAATAAATAATATTATTGACTTGATTAAAACAATATTCACTTCATTAAAACAATTTAATAATAATAATATAATTTAAAAATAAAATATATATATATATATATATATATAACATTTCTCTGACCAAAATAAAAATTTGTTCCGTTGCCATGGTAACGTGATCTACTTATTCGGGATATACATGAAAATACTTGGAAAAAAAAACAATTCAGCCTAATATATTTTTTTAGCAAAGAGGGTCATTGTCCTGATGAAACACATCCATCCGCTATTATGATTCATAATATATACATAAAAAGCTATGCAACTTCCAACTCACCTAAAGACTCTGTGATTTCCCACAATTTCCTAATATATTTTTTCGCTTTTATTAACCCACCATAAAATCAAAATGTCTATTTTACGTATGTGGAGTCAGATTCAAATTACCAAAATTATTAATAGGCGGAATTGGAGTTTGAGTCGACGGTTTTTTACCGACTGAAACTACTTTGATAATGAATTTAGAAAATTTACCATCTTACTTACATAACAAAAGGATGGTTAAGTAAAATTCGAAAAATACGATGAACCCATTTATATTAAATTAATTTTTTCAATCAAAGCAATATTAATTAAATAGTAATTAAATGTAATTATCGAATATTATTATAATACATGTCAAGAAATAATTTTATTAGTAAATAATAAATTAGGAAATTTAATAAAATTGTGGAATTCTCAAACTCCACATTTAAATATATCTTCACCTCAGGCAAATGGTTTATAAATGAAACTTATAAAATGAATAGTAACTTTTTTTGTTTTTAAAAATTTTTCATTAAAATTTTAACTTAAATTTTGTACCCAAAATGAACCTGAATTTGATAATTAATATTATCCCAAGCATTTTTTATAAGTTTTTATAATTTATTTTTCTTTTATTTTCAAATGTTAGAGAATTAAAATTTTTTAATAATAAAGACAAGTTTTGTTTTCTTTAAAATATGTACATATAAATAAATATAAATAAATAAATAATTAAATAAATTTGGCAACGATTTAATTAAAAGAAAACGCCAATAAAAAACTTTTCGTACAATATATTTCGATAGATTAACTATCATCTTCAGGTACTCAAAACCAACTAAAAATATTCTGAATTAACATTTAATTTAAACAAATTATTTTTTATTAATTTAATTTTGTAATAAATAAATATTTATAAAATTTATTAAAATAACTTTTAATTAATTTAAAATTTCATTTATATTAAACTTTTTAAAAAAATTAATGTAATTTAAAATTTCAATTACTTTAATAATATTAAAAAAAATACTTCTCCAGAAAGGTTTTGTGAATTTAAGTATAAGAGAAATATGGTGAAAGGATTGATTTATCGGTCATGGTCTTTATCTTCTACTTTTGCTAATTCGGTAAAAAGTGTTGATAAATTGGTTGAGTTGTTGATAAAGAATGGATATTCTAAATCATTTTTTATTGTTGATGATAAAAGAGACTGTTGATAAATTGATTAAAAATTCTAAGGATCCATGTTTTGGAAAGTCTGAGTGTAATTTGTCGGATGGGTGTGAATTGAGTGTTGATCTGGGTGATGGTAAAAATGGATATAAAAAAATTGAGCCTAAATATGTGTTAGTATTGCCGTACTCTGAAGGTTTTACAAATTATAAAAGGAAGTTAAGTAAACAGATGGGAAATTTAGAAATTTAGAGATTATTTTTATTATTTTTGGATAAATTAAATGAAAAAAAGTACTTATTTAATTTTCTACTAAATTCACACGTACAAAATAATACACCAGCCAATAATAAAACAAAAGAAGGAAGTAGGAATTTATTTTTGTCAGGATAATTACCCTGTTTTTGCGTGGTATGAGATTACTGGCTACTAGGTACACATAAGTTCATACTAGGTTGTGTAAAAAGTTCCCAGGCAATTTTGGATTACAATTTCAACATAGAATGACAATGAAATCAAACATGATTAACCAACCATTTTATTCGTCAAAGTAAAGTGTTCTAGATCTTGTAAAAAGAGTTTATTAACCTATAACTTCCATATATGCAAAGTGCTTTGTAAATTCACTTGCTGCTGCTGCACGGGAACTTTCTACACTACCTAATATGTGATATTTTATGAAATGCAATCAGATAGCTTAGTGTATCTCTTTTAATCTCTGATCCCTGTCGACAATTGCGTCTATAGCCCATTTACGAGTAAATTTCCACTTTAAGTGTTTGTTTCAAAAATTCACACTAATTTCAAAAATAACAAAATATATTTTGCATTATGAGAGACTGTATATAAACAAAATAAAATTTTTTGTGACATGTATACTCTTCTATTACACAAAAATGCATAAATGAAAGTTCTGTATATAATACAAGTAACTTATGGTTCATGAAATCTTGAGAAATACTCCATGTGCAATCCGATATGTTTTTTTATCACACCATATCTGCATAAAGACCTAGCATTTACTATGAGCATATCAACCAAGTACGTAACAATCTCCCAGTAACGCTGTACATCTCAATATTACAATCACTGAGGTCCATACTACTCATATATTTGTTGTGAAACATTGGGAAATGAAGTACTGAGACAGAATGTACTTCACCTTTTAGTCGTCTGTTCAAATTTCTTGCAGGCAACTTATCTGTGAGGTTAGAGACTCACATATGATTTAATTATCCTTCCAAGTTGTCACCAACTTTCATATGAATAGTTTAAATAGTTTTAATTAATATTGCCATTTCAAATTTGTTTTATGTCAAATCAACACATGCACGTATACTGCGCCAACTCAGGTTATGCATAAATGATTAAGAGGAAAATACAAATATCAAACTGTAGGTGCCTCTTCACTCAGCACTTTTACAAACTGCATGTCCAAAGGTGCTTCCAAATTTTGTTTTACTTGATACAGGTCAAATTCAAACACGTAGTCAGTATTGGCACAGCACAATTGATTTTTCCAGTTATAAATTGTTTCCGCTTGTGTCGACCGAATTATATAATCCGTTTTTCATCAATAGAAAAGTATTAACTTAAAACGTCAATATGAATAAAGTTGCAATTTAACTACGCAATCAGTGGACGAATCTTATAATATATATAATGTTACTTTCATTGACATGAGATAAACTGTTTTATGTTTTTGAATCTATTTTTCCTCGTCACCTTTCTTCACATCCTCCACACCCAAGCCGCCATCCTCACTCCAATAATGTCTCGATTTAAAGGTTTATTAATGTGGAAAATATCTAAAAAGTACTGAATGGTGTATGACAACCCTTTGGTTTCCTACATTAAATGTTGATAATTTTTACATGACTCCAATTTCCAAGAAATTTTCTTTAAGCGTATCTTCCCTGTTCGTAGGGGATTGAATATATAGTTGTTTGTATGTGTTACATTTAAATGTTTGTGTGATTTTTGTAATCAACCAAAAAGTGGAATGTTTTGCCTCACAAATCATTCAGGCAATACAAACATAAAATGTTTTTCTACTATTGTAAAATATTAATCACAGTTTTAAGCAGTCATACTCTTAAGGCTAGTAGATACAAAATCTTTGCTACACTTGGGTAGGAGAATTAGTGACAAAACCAAACTCTAACGTTCACCATGCTAAAAGCCTTGGATTTGAAGGTATTTCAAGGTTAAAACCGCTAGTCTCGAATGGTACGAAAATATTTGTCTTTAGGGACTCTTACCTCTATTTCGCAGAACATTATCATCTATATCGGCATTCTATATTCCAGGCCAACCATGAAAACTTGTTCTTTATATAATATAAATAAATAACAATTTTTAAACATTAAATATAAAAGAAATAATATATAAAAGTCAAACTGATAACTTCAAGCTCATTTTTTGTAACGTTTTGCAACTGAAATGAAACGTTATTGTTATCCGTAAAAAATGATAATTTTCGTTACATTGTTTAGCAAAAATTTTGTCACAATTTCCATTAATAAATTTCTCAACTATTAAATTTAATATTAATCAAATATAATAAAATAAAATAATTTTTAATTAATATAATATTGTAAAGTAATTAATTTATTAATTTCTCAATTTTTTTCTATTTAGATTCTGACATTGAGACGAATTTTGTTTATTTATATTCAGAATTTTCTTTTATCTCTGGTCGGCTTTTTTTCGTTTACAATAAATTTCAAATAATTAAAAATTTCACTGCTCAATTGTGAAATTTGTGAAGAAATTCTTTCATAAATATTTTTCATATTTTCTGTTTTTTTATTGAAAGTAATAAAGTTTTATTCAATTAAAACAATAGAAAATGAGTCAATCGATAACGACGAGTATAGTATGCATGTTTATCATGTCATATAATTTGTTCGCATATCTATTTTCCAAAAACAGCCAGTAGAAAATTCGCATTTGAAATTGATGATTTAAAATAAAATATTGTAGAAATAGTATTTAATTGTATCATTGTTGTTTTGTTTTGCAATTATTGAATTTTATGTTCTACACGAAAAAAAAGTAGGTTGAAAATTTCATTTATTTTTGAAATTATTTATTATTGAATTATTTTCGTAAATTAATTTCATTAAAATTTAAATTAAAAAAAATATTTTTAATTTTTATTTGTTTATATTGTTTAATTCAATATCAAATATTTTTTCTCGAATTTAATAATGATATTATAACATTTAAATACATTGACAACTTTGAATTCCAGGAACAGGAAATTATTTATAATTTTAAAAAAGTTATTTATTAACAAAGTAATGGATTTGTTTATTTTTCAAATACTGCCAAATTATTTTTAATATAATCCTTTGAATATTTAATTATAAGGTATAGAAAACTATGACTGGAGCTTTTGGAAATTATTTTTAAAAAATGAATAACGTTAGTGTTAAAGTCATGAAAATAAAATTTGCATCAATTTGTTTGTTTACGTATGGCAATTATTTGTATATATATATATGTATATATAAATTTAGTTGACAACATTCTAGATCATGTTTTATCATTAAAACATTTTTTATAATTATTTTTTTCAATTTCCTTTATTTTATTTTATTTTAGACTACGTTCAATTAGCAATTTGTTTTAAATGTTGCGGGAAAAAACCAAAAACTTTGTTTAATTTTTTATTAATATTTAAGAAAAAAGTATAACTTTAAAAATAAGAACACAGTAAATATCACAAAATTGAGCGATTTATTCGCTATCATATACTAAATACGAAAAAGATGACATCTCAGTTCAAAGTTGATCTAGAATTATCAATTAGATCAGATCGTTTTGTAGAATCTGAAAGTTGGATTTACAAAAAGAACCTTCCGTTTCAGACTTAAAACTACAAAGGCTTTCGAATTTGAATTTCACAAAAATATAGTAGCGGACATTTTCAAAGAAAAAAGAAGTTTAGTATTGAAGATTTTTATGATAACTTGCAAAAATGACAACAAAAAAACTACAAAGTAAATATTTATTGGAGTCGAAATTTCAGAGGAGGCTCAGTGTTCTTGATGTTTTATGAGCTGAACATGTTGAACCATAAATAAACAACAACTATTTACTTACATAATAATACATATTTCAATAAAATATGAGTAGTTTGTTGTCAGTATTATTAAAACTCTGGATTGGCCGGCTATTATTTTAGACTTTTTTGTGAAAAAAAACCTCTGGGAAAATTTGGATCATCGTGTGTATGTAAATTTAAGGCAATTCCCCATAGTAAAAGGAGCAAAATAATTTGAGAAATATGAAAAAAATGGTAGTAATACAAAATACTAAATGTTAACTATCAATATTTATAATAAAAAATTGTATAGGTTTAAAATGTTTATATCCTGAATATTATAAACTCATAGTAAACATGCTTCTATTGTTGGTAATGACAATTTCGAATCACCAATTAAAGAAAGAGCTAACAAGGAGATAAAAAAAACTTCTTACCCGGGACCCGCTTTTTATTTCTACCTGTCGCAATAGGATTTGATCCATAACTATAACTATTATCAATAATAAAACAATTAAATCAAATTATAAATAAACCATAAAAAATACAAAAAAAATTGATTTTTTATTTATTTGCCAAAAACTATCTGCAACGTAGATTACAAATTTCGAATATTCAAAGATAAACTAAAAAAAATTATTTTCTTTACAATTAAAATTAAAATTTGTCAATTTAATCATCAAAACTATAAAAAAAGAAAATAAAAACTTTTTCATTTTTCTTTAAATTTTAATTTAAACAAATAAAACTAAATTTTGTGAATTAACAAAAAACTATTTTTCTCAACATCTTTAAACATTAAAATGATTTTTTGAGGCATCTGTGACTTTTTTAAATGAATTTTAAATCCTTTGTTTTTTATTATAAACTTAAAATTTATTTTAATCTTTGAATTTTATATTAAGTTTTTTTAAGTTATATAGTTAAGCAATTGAAGAACTCAGAGAAAGAATAAATATTTTTTCTACCCTTACTATGTGAGTGCTCAAAGGCTCATTCTTATTCCCATTCGATGATGTGTAGAAAAATATTAGGTACATGCAAGACCTCTGGTGAAATTATGACATTGAAATCACGACATGAAACCAGAGCATCGAAATATCATAAAAAATACATTTGGTGTTTTCGTTTTTCTTTCAATGACTTTATCGAGAATGTCAATTGTAACAAATAGAACCAGCGGCATTGTTGAAGTGAATCTGTCAAAATCTGTCACGCAAATTTAATCATTCAAGAAATATTAATTTGTTTAAATCAAACTTTTTATTTCCAGGCATTTAGCCACAAGAAAGTACAGTAAAGATTCTATTTTATGCCACATTTGGTTTTCTGAAATTTTGTGAAAAATTTTAAATTTCTGTAGCCAGTCAAATAAACATTTGAATTCTGTCATGTTCAGTTTCAAATTCAGCTTTTTGGCCTTCTCAAGAAGGAGCTTATCGTTAAGTATAGCTTCTTTTGATTCCATTTTATCTAGATACTCTTTCATTTGATCATCAATTACGTTGAATTTTAATTGTCTAGTTTTCTTCAAAGGCACTCACGTAATTTGCATATTTAATTCTATATTACTAGAATGTTTTAATATATCACTTACAGTTCTTCGTTTTACTTTAGTTTTGAACTTGTGAGCAAAATATTCTGGTATTCGCTGCATAGTGATACCAGGATTATTTTTCTTATAATTTATCATCTTAGCTTTCTGTTACAGAGTTAAAACCGTGTTTTTCTTCTTTGGCATTATTACTGAAGGGAAAATTTTTGGCAAAATTTCTAAGACTTACCTTTTAAAAATAGAATATTAAAACAAAATTTGGCAAAAAATAGAATCTTTACTGTACTTGTATTATTTATTTTTGAAGGGATGTTTTGGCTCTAGTTGTAGTTTACCTGGGCATTAATCAGTTTAGTTCAGTCCTTAAATTATCATTCATACATACATTTCACGAAAACTTTAAATATTTAATAAAATTTCACTATATTCCCGTAAATGAATATAAATTATGCCATTATAATTAACATATGTAACTCTTAAATTACCAGATTATAATTTTAAAGTATAGTAAAACTTAGTTTATTCGACACAATGTAGCCTGAGGGATGTCGGATTGTTTACTTAATTCGTGTTTTCATGGCCAAACGTTGGAGACCGGCCATTAGTAATCTCGAGATGCGCCTTTTTTCTCTTCATCATTGTTTTTTCAGTGCACTGTTGGAGATCACACAGTGTAATTGTTGGTCAGCATACTTGAAGTCAGGTTGCGTACTTCGTTGTATAATGAATAAAATTTATTAAAGTTTATCTTATATTGTTTTACTTCAACATCAAATTACGAAATAATATCCGGTGACATGAGATTTGATAACATATAATTAATGGATTACGATAAATTATTTGCACAAACCTTACCTGCACAATTACGCGTTTATGCGCTTCGACTATTGGTTGCACTGTGATTGACCAATTAGGATGCAGTGTATAAATGTGACAGTAGTTTCATATAAATGGAAATTTCTGTATATAAGTATGCCAGACAAGCAGAAACCTCTCAGATATCTTATTGATTAGTTCTTTGAAGACCATGTAGACCATCTTACATAAATCGCATTAAATAATTTTACATTTAATGGTTTCCGTAAACAACTACTTACAATATACTGCATGTATATAAGCAATTTGACAATTTAACACACTGGAAAGGCATTGCACTAAATCTAAGTCATCATTAGTAGGACAAGGAAAATATCGGCTCAAATTATTATCCCGTGCAATTAAAGGGTGCAAAATTTCAATAGTGAAATAACTTTGTTTTCATTACGTTTGATTCCATTTTCTAAATTCCTCATGAAAGTTTTCAAATACTAATATGATTATAACTAGGGATCGAAAAAAAGAGTGCTTATCGAGGTTAAAAAAAGAGTGCAGGGAGCGCTTTTTATTTCCCAAATAAACTTGGAGATTTCAAAAACGAAAAGGAATCGATTTGGAATATTACATTTTCCTATATTTAAGAAAATATATTAATAATTTTTTAATAAAAATAAAGTAATTAATATAATTTATTATAATATAAATATAGTACATTTTACAGATTTTCTGTTGCTAAAATAATTAATTAAAATAATAAAAAGCTAAAATAAATACCCATCAGTGCTTTGATGTCTAATATTATTATAAATTTACTATTTTTAACCCAGAAATTTGAAAGAGTTTTTTTTTAAAAAAAAGAGTGCGCACTCTTTTTTCCGATCTCTAATTATAACATATTAAATTTAATGTGTCATAAAAATAATTTAAAATCATTGTTTTTGATTTGAAATATTCTAAATTTTTAAAATAAGATTTTGAATCTAAATGTAATTCTAAATTTGTTTAAATGCACTTGACTTTATTAGATTATAATAAAATTTGAAATATCAAACAAAGCCCTATTTATATTTCTCTCAAAGACTTACATTCATGTCAACGCATATTTGCTTGTTTTTAGACTTTTTCTTTTGGTAAAATTTATAATTTTAATTTTACAGTTCCGTCTGGATTTTTAATCAACATTTTTGGATGGGGTAAAATATAATTTTAATAAAACTATTGTATCATTTGATTTGAAACTTTGAAATACATATTTCTTAAAGATTTTATTTTTGACATAACTTTACCTTTCCCATGAATATATATTATTAAGTAATAATTATACAAAATTACCCCATGGTTAACAAAATCATTATAGGGAAAGGGTAAAAAATTTAAAAAAAAATTAAATTAAGTAATTTTTTTGTTTAAATATAGTGTTTTTTAAATGAAAATAGAGGTCAATAATAATGATAGTAATAAAAATAATAATAACACCCGTTCAAAAGATTCAATTCTGACAACATAAAAAAAACTTTGAAAAACAAATAAATAAAAATCGTTCGATTATAAAATTTATTTAAAATTGAAGACTTCGGTATAATACACTTTACGCATTTCACCTATTAGGATATGCACTGCTTAATCTTTTTTGTAATTATGACATTATGGACATCTGTTGACGCATCAAATTCTCATTAAATCTTTACATTCAATGAAATTTTCAACGCATTTAGTTCCTGACCCAATAACCATGTGACAGTGCATCTCTAGAAGTTGATCTATATTGATACCTGTGAAGCGATATATTTTCTAACGAGTTACTTTGGCGCACAACGATCCAGAGTATTTTTAATTCACGGGAATAGTACATGAATCTTCTTTAAAATCACTACAAATGAGTAAACTAAATATATAATGATTAATAAAAAATATAAATATATCCATATTTTTCGATATAAGTCATCATTTCGACTTTTAACTACAATGAACAGAAACTCTTTTTTTAAATTTTCGTTTAAACGATTTTTCCTTCTTTTGTTATCGCTCATATTTGAATTAATAATCTAAAAATTATATTAGTAACATATTTTTTATTTTTATTTTAAATAGATATTATAAGCTGATATTAAGCAATATGCGTGCGTGAAATTCAAATCACTGTCAAAATAATTTTAAATATTTAATTAATAAAATTGAAATAAAATAATCTAAAAAAATTTTTTAGAAATACAAATTAGTATAAAATTATACAAATGAGACTTTCAGAGTACGGGATTTGAAAAGAGTACGGTTTGCGAAAAAAGAGAACAAAACTCAGTAAATGAGTATAGTTGGTCATCTTAAATAATATCGAAAAATCTTCTTTTTATTAGAATCAGTCATAAATTTAATTACAAAATGAATAAATACTGATTTCATCATTTTATAATTAAAATTTGTAATGTTCTTACTATAGCAAAAATGTATTCAAACAAAAGTTTTTCTTTTAATATTATTATCTGTAAAATCATTTATCTTTTATTCACATTCGATCTGTCTTATTTTTAATGATATATAATCGAAAACTAAATGAAGATGCATTTTAATATTATTTAAAGTAATAAATTACATGTTCATATGCAAATTAATATATTCTTAACATATCTTTCTAAAAATATTTATTAATTTAATTACTTAGCATGTTGTCAACTAAAGGAGATCGTAAAATAATTAATTAAATTTATAATAAAATGTTGATTAAATTAAAATAATCGACTTCAATTTCCACATGAAATTATTTATTGATAATTAATTTATTTTAATTAATTATTTCAATTTTTTGAAAGCAAGACATTTCCTAACATTTTAAACTTTAACTAAAAATAAAAATAAATTTTATAAAAAAATATTTTTAATTTTTGTTATGAAAGGTTTTAAAGTTTTATGGAAATTGTGAAAATAATAATAATATATAATAAAAATAATAATAATAATAATAATAATAATAATAATAATAATAATAATAATAATAATAATAATAATAATAATAATAATAATAATAATAATAAGGGACGACCTAGAGTGACAATTAAAATATAGAGAGTATCGATGGAATGTTTATTAGGTACGGGAGCCAAAATAAATGTAATGAGCTAAATGTAACGAACTGACAAAGACAACACAGACTCTGAGCAATACAAATGATGGTGATTTGGAGATGAAAGACAAAACACATATGAAGGTCGTTTTAAATGTTATGGATAAATGGGTGATATTCACCATAGTAAAAAATGTAATTCCAAAAGTAATATGTTGTATTGACTGCAGTGACAGTTCAATATAGAGTTAAGAAATGTATGATACAATTTGCCACATAGAAGCCCAATTTTTAAGCTTAATCTCAGATGAGAAACGATTTCAAAATTTGAAGACCCACCAGTGACATAATTGATAAGAAGAAACTAAAGATTTGGTTTGCACGCAATGAATAACAATGAAAATGAATACTGCATAACGAGGGAAGAGCTATTATGAATCTACTTTTTTCTGTCAACACTTCAAGCTTAATCTATATGGAAGAAGATTTACATTAAAAACGGATCACAAATCTATCATATTTATACTAAATACCAAGAATATCAGACATGGATAAACCTTCTTATTAGATATTAAATATGGAATATAGAAAATGTGAACAACACTATAACGCTGATATGTTGTCTGGGAACGTGTGTGGAACATGTACGAAATGATAAATGTCACATGAAGATCCCATAGTCCGGAAAATAAAATCTTGAAGGATGAATGTTGTAAGAAAAAATGAAGTAACTACGTGACAAGAACAGAATGAATAAATAATAAAATTGAAAGAAGAAATAACTCGCTGCGCGACTTGGGAGTTTGTATTTGATAACAATGTTGTTAAACCTAAAAGTAAATGCCAGGAGATGTGAAAGGTTCTATTTAATTTACTGTTGCATGTGTAGATAGAAAAAGTAAAGACATAAATTGAAAGCAATTGTGACATAAACAATATGAATAAGATTATTAAAGATACAATTTTACAATGTGAACCGTCCCAGAAATTAAAAATAATAACAACAGCTACAAAATAACAAAAACCATTAAATGATCGAACAGTGAACGTATTGATAAAATGTACATCGATATAAGAAGGTAGAAGTGAGCTCACAATGAGTCATCGATATATGCGGTACATTCCCGGAGACATTCAGGAAAAAGAAATACATAACGGCAATAATTGACCAATTCAGTCGATACATAGTACTAATACCGATTTCAGGACAAGAAAACAATTCTGAATAAATGAATACTGAAGTTTGAAACACGAAGGAGATCCACGTAGATTGCGGAAAAGTATCCGAATTGGGATCAATTTCAGAGATTGTAAAATCAATGAAAACAGAACTTTGTTTTTCTAGCCTATATCATTAAAACACAAACGGCGTCGTTAGAAAGCCAACAACAAGGAATAAAAGAAATATAGACTGGGAAGAAATTCTTCCAGAGAAAAAGTTGAAAATTCTATCGGGCGGTGCCTAGCAGAATTAATATTTGAACAGAAAATATACAGGTAACAGAGGTGTCCTAAAAAAGTTTAAAAAAGGAAAGAAAGTCGATCAAATGAAGGAATATATAAAGTTAAATCAGCAAAAAGATTATTCAATATTGGGGAAAATGCGCTAATGACGAGGATATATATATATAATCTTAATTTTTCTTAACTAGATTTTCTCAAACATCATTTTAAACAACCCAAAAGAATGTATTTTCTAATTTATTTTAATTCACCATTGCTCATCTATCTGCTGAGCTGCACAATTTAATTTGTCTAAATGTACCGGAATTTAACAAAACTAACAAAAATTTCCTCGGCACTAAAATTTCCGGGAATACATCGTTTCCAAACTGAATCTACTATAAATAAAAAAAATAAATAGTTACAATAAAAAAAGTTTAAAATTTTTTATATAACTTAAAAATAAGAAGAAAAAGAGTTTATTTATTACATGTCACAGTATTACAGTAAAAATAACAATAATAACACAAAAATAAAATAAATTAATATTTATAATTAGAATTCAATAATCTTGAAATTTATACTTCTTATGACTCAAAGAGATTAAAATATGTCTCCATCCATTAGAAATATATCTGAAAGAACTCAATACATCTCATTAAATCATTTATTTTTGAATTACTCGCGAGAAATTTTATTTTTCATTTTCACTGTCAATTTTTCTGATATGAGAATGTAATTAATAAATAATTCTAGTCAGAACTCACAAAGAATAATTTCTTTCACCATTTTATTTCTCGAAAATTAAAAGAACTTTAAAACTTCTAAAAATTTCTTGATAAAATAAATTGCGATTTTTCTTCTCACTTATTTTTGGTGTTAAATATAAAATGTCTCATATTTCTAAAAATTTATTGAATTTTCTAATAATAATTTACTGCTCGATAAAACAAAACCGAGAAAATTTCCTTTTGCTAGAAATTTCGAAAGAAATTTCAACACTTATAACATAATAAATTGTTTTATTAAATATTTATGTAAAATTTATAGTTTCTGATTAATCATAATAAAACAATAATACTAATAACATTAGTAATAATAATAATAATAATAATAATAATAATAATAATAATAATAATAATAATAATAATAATAATAATAATAATAATAATAATAATAATAATAATAATAATAATAATAATAATAATAATAATAATAATAATAATAATAATAATAATAATAATAATAATTTTCTACAAAATTTGACTATGAATCAGATTTATTTAAGGTATTCACGAATTTTCGACACAGCATTTTTTAAGTGATTTCCAAATATTTTATTTTATTAATATTTTATTATTAATAATAATAATAATAATAATAATAATAATAATAATAATAATAATAATAATGATGATATTAATAATATTAATATTAATATTACTATTAATACTAATAATAATATTTTCTACAAAATTGGACTATAAATCAGATTTATTTAAGGTATTATTATTATTATTAATAATAAAAATAATAAATTTAATAATAATAATAATAATTTATTAACTTATCATAGTATTGAATTGTTATAAATAAGAATATATTGACACAATAAATTATAATTTTGATAATTCTATAAAAATAATAAGGTCGAAAAAAATTGTGTCAGTTTTAACTTTTAATATTAATTTAATTTTCCATTTGACATAAAATGTTTCCGTGTTATGTAATAGATATTGAAGGATGTAAAATAATAATATAATAATGTCAACATTTGTTAAATAATAAATTAAATGATAATTAGATATTTTACATTTATTGGAGCTATTCCTTGAACATTTTGCAAAAAATGTGAACAATGATCTGCCAATTAAGTTATCAAAAGGATTTTCAAGACAGGAAATTTTATTGCTTGCCAAAATTTCAGTTGAGTATTAAATTTACAAATAATTCCAAATAAATGTTATTGAATAAACTCTATTTGTTTTTGTTTTAAATATGTATTTTTTTGCAATGTAATGAGGTCAACATTTATTTACAATTTGACTGGTAATGCTATTTAATAGGATTTTGCTCATAAAATTATTTTCTAGTTTTTAATATTTGTTTTCATCATTAAATGACAATAATAAAATTCTTGATGACTTGTGAGAGAAAATCTGAAAAATTACTGTTTTCAATTTTAAAATTTAAAAAATGTTATTTCAATTTAAATAAAGGTTTTTTTTGTTGAGTTGTAAATTTTGATTTATGAATTTTAATTTAAAGATGCATGTTATGATACACAATTTCCATATTCAATCTGCTATAAGCTGATAATTGTGTACACTACCGAATAAATGTATGCATACTTTTCAAAAGCATCTAGTCAAAAATCAACCGATAATTGAGCCCAACATTTTAACACCATCAAATTTATTAGTTTTGTATGCATATAATGTGCATGATGCTTTCAATAAGTATACGAATTAAGTATTAAAGAAAAACAACAGGAGCGGTGTATTTTAACATAATAACAAGAAATGCACGTAGGCTTTATTTTCACTGGACTCAGGAACAAACAAGAATAAAAGTTTTTCATCCACCATGATAGGATTTCTGATGAATTTGTCACCATGTTCATCAAAAATGAGAACGTTTCCTTGCAGGATCCCATCGGTTTTTACACTCAAAAGGAAAGAAACGTGAGATGAAACTGCATACTAATTTCTTTACGCCCGATCTATTCAGTATATAACGACCCTCTGGTATTCACAATCAATCACTACGACATATCCACGATAATGACTCTTAGTAGTGATTGCAATATCAAAATCTGAAATCTCGGAATTCCGAGATTCGGTACTATTTTTTCAATATCATAATATCGGAATTAGTATATATATATATAAATATTTTTATTTTTAAATTTAAAGGTAAAATGCTCCCTCAATAAAAATTTAAACTTATTTTTCCTACAACAAAATCAACATCATTGTTTTTTTTCTTTTTGAAATATTCTCTCGCTCTGTAGATCTAGGTATGTATGTATTTCGTTCTTTCTGTATTGTTGATGTGTTATCCATCTTCCTCGCATCATGATTATTGGAAGGAAAATACAACTATGCCATATTGCTATTGCATATACAGATACAATATTTTATTGCGCGTATCAGTTTTGTGTTTTGCCATTTCTAAATGAGAGTGAATTGTTTTTTGAGTTATTATTACTTATTTTAATTAGTCGGTTACGCTGGATTCATGTCAGCTGATTATTTATAAATCTTCTGATATTGTTTGGTTTATTCAAATATAAAATATTTGTATTTTGTTTTTAACTAAAGTAAAAGTATGTTTTAATAATAAATTAGTATAATTTGACTTAGTTAATTAGTGAAACTGATGCAGTCCAGATGCAACATAAAGAATTGTAATTCAATGACAAATTTTATGAAGTTACTCAGAAACATTCCAATCCGGTGTGGAATACTTTTTTAGAAACATTTCTAACTTTCAAAATGTAAGCAAAACAATTGTATAATAAAGACAACCGGTAGTTCAACAATGATGCTTCATACTCATCTTCATACTATACATAATATTAGTGTAATAAAATATCAAGATGAACATAAATTAATAGATTCCACGACAGTTTCAAGATTTTTTGATTACGACCGTAAAAACAAAGTTGTCTATACAAGAAGTAAATCTTTATTGACAAAAGTTCGATGTAAGGTACATTTTTTAAGGATAAAGGGATAAGAAGATCTCTATTGCAATTAGGGTATGATTATCTTTTAACAGTGTTTCGACAAGTGTGGAGAGCGAAAAAAGCTTTTCAGCTTCTGGTTGCACAAAATAAGGTCAAGATTGAGGGATTAATCCCTTAGTATGTTATGGTTCTTACATGCAAATTTTGTACCAATATTAAAAGTACGTTGATTAAAAGGTTACAATTTGGTTCTCATTCCATGGTCAGCTTCTTATTTATTGTATGTGGATTATAAATGAGGATTATCTATACCGAATTTGGTGAAACAGTTGTTAAAATAACTCAAGCCGATCATTGTTTAGTAGCATTAGATTGCCATTTTACTGGATTGGCAAATATCTATGTATTGTAGAAACAACATAGATACATCTTTTGCTGTTAAATCCGTTTCTTTGTTAAAGTTAAAGTTGTAAGTTGTAAGGATGGTTATTTTATAAGAAAGAAGTGTTAAAATCATGCCTATAACCTTTACTACATTTGTAGTCACTACACGAAAGAAAAAAAGAGGTAGACTGGCTTATCAGTTATACTTAGGATGCAAAGTAGGAGACCATGATACAGAATGAACTTGGCATATCTTGAGTAAGCTGGATTTCTGGTTTAGAACAGTTGTTAAACAAGAAAAGATCAAGCTTACCGTGTGCCGTATTGAGGGTATGGCTTGAATAGAAAAATTACTGTGGTAACTGTTACTTTTGCAGTTTAAACATAAAGGAATCCACAGTCAAGAATAAGAAATTAACTTCATATCTTAATGTACCCTTTGTTATATAACGTGTACGACATGATGAATTATATCTACAGTAATATTGGCAGTAGAATGCATTTTTTGCATTCACATCTTTAATTTTCCAATGTGACTCAAGATGCAATAAGTGATGAGCTCAGATAGCGTTTAACATAATAAACATAAATACCAAGAACGCTTCTAACTTAACACGATGGGCACTTCCTGTCGATTTCTTCAGTGGGAAACTGTTACTTTCAATAAAAGAAATATAAGATACACAAAAGCGTTTATTTGAATAACTGTAAATTACTTTGCTAAAGTGAGCTTTGATTTTAGTAATATTACTAGGAACTCTCGAGCTATTACTGGACTAAGTATTCTTATGAATCTGTATACTCACTGTTACAATTTTTAAGTCTCGCATTACAAAATTGAAAGTCGTTTAACTCAATAACCTGATGCAAGAAACCATTAGATAACATTTTTGCATGCTCTTGAAATATCTAGAGAAATGTTTTTGTTGCCTAATGTCTAAAATTCTATGTCTAAAAATTCGACTTTTATTATAATGATAATTTTATTTTAAAACAGTATAAAAAATTTTAATTCGTTAAATTCATTATGAAATCAATATGAGTAAGCTTGAATTTCATTGGATAAATGTTTGAGCATGATTGATATCTTATATTACGAGATCATTGATTGATTACCCCACAAATTTGTAACTAAGTTAAATTAATTGCAATATATTTTTAAATTAAATAATTAAATAAATTTCAAAGAATAACAAAAGTTACAAATTTTGTCAATATTATTTATCAATAACATTTGAAAATTTAAAAAAAACATTTGGTTACTAATTTTTTTAAATTTATCTTTTATCTTTTCTTAAATGATTTTAAATTTTGAAAAAGTCATAATCATCCACAAGAAATAGTTTATATAAAATTTATATTTTCTTTCATCTGTTTCTGAGTGTTAAGTATATTATTTGTCACAAATTTCATATGTTCTTTTATGCACTTTATTCCGTGTTCTTAATTAAGTATTCTCCTAAATAAACAGCACTTAACAACAAAATTTACAAAGATATAAAAGTCTACTGAAATGGTTTATTTATTTATCACCATTGATCCATTTCAATTTTTTTATTTCTTTATATTAATACAAAATTCTCAAAAATAAATAATAAAAAATTTATATAACTTTCTAATAATTTTAATTAAAAATTTTTTAATAAATTTAAAAAGAAATTTGAATAAATGGATAAATAAGAATTTTCAAACGAAATAAATTCTCCCAAAGAAAACGCATGAATTTTTGATTTTCAATCTTTGGTTGGAGTTTGAGAGAATTTGTTGATTAATATTTAATTTACTATCATGAAGATAAAAATGCATTTCAAAAGAAAATTTCTCAAAACAAAAACCAAAATTCCAATAGAAATTCATCGAAAAACACAAAACTAATCATGTTTCATTTAAAATTCATATGAATAAAAAATTAAATTACCTAAAGATATATGTTTGTTTGTCTTGTTGCATTTTATATTATTTTTCTAGATATCATTTTAAAATTAAATCATTAAATTAATTATTCATGTCGCATTGGGGAAATTTATTTTTTGGTTGCAATCTGAAATTTATTGAGGAAATTATATTGAAAACGTAAAGAAGTAATTAAAACAAAATAACAATATTGATTTTTTTGGATTTCATTGCTGATAGAATGAAACAAAAATTTCCCAATATTGAAATTGACATTCTATTCAAGTTTTATTAATTAATTTAATTATTATGCAACAGGCTGCGTAAACTCGGTACAAAAGGAGCTTTTTTAAAGATGTCTGCTTATATAAGACCGCTTTGAGGATTTTCGAAACATCATTCATGAATTAGGTAGATTGCGTGCCAATTAGGAAGACAAGAAGTTTATATTTTAAGGAACTATTATTCTGATAAAGCATGATAGTAATATTATATATAGACCAATAAATAAATAAAATTCTAATATTTGGCAAAAGTTGATCTTCAAGACTCATTTAACATCCCAAAATACGAAGTTCCTGAACGAAGTACCTTTGATGGCTTCTCTTCTGGTAATACCTACTCTTTATTTCTCATCTAAAGTGGAATAACTAGAGGCTCTAAGGTGTTTTCTCCATCAATCTTTACTGGTTTTCCACTTCTTTGACTGTCAAAAACACTTGTTCTGCCAAACAAAATATCTCGAATCCAGCTCTTCTCCATATGCTTCTTCAATCTGCTGAATAATTTATTTGTTTTTTTTACTTTTAAAACAAATAAAAATCGAATTACGCTTCTAAATTCCACTGCATCAAGTATTTTTGGCCAAATGACCGAATTTGAATATTAATGCAATAAAACAAACTCTAGATTTATTTTAAATATAAAAGAACTTATATTTATTTATATTTATTTATATTTATATATATATATATATATATATATATATATATATATATATATATTAATTAAATCCTCTCAAGTACTCCCGTCTGTACGAATCAATTATTCGTCACTGAAAATGATACTTCAGTCAACATAATGGAAATTATGCTACACGGAACTCTAAAAAATTAGAGCTGACTTATTGAAAAGAAATATTTATTGTCTAAGAATACGAATTGAAACTACATAAATAAAAGCGTCTACGTTTAAAGATGACGCCTTTCCTTTTTCAATTTTAATAAATTTCCTTCTATTACTTATTAACTTAACAGCTGTTATATTGCCACTGCAGTTTTATTTTATGAAAAAAAGATAATTATTATTAAATGTATCTTTTCGCTTAATTATTCCATTAACTGATCTTTCGAGTTGTTAACTTGTTTTTTCTCCCTAAATAATTATCTGAATATTGTAAAAATATTATTGCAATTTATTGATGAAGGAAATTTTCTAATATTTTTAGAATGGGAAAACTTTCGAATTATTAAAAAGGAAAAATGCCTGGAAACCTCACAAGAGACTACATGCCGGCGTTGTTGATCTCTCTGGTATTGTTGGCCAGCATCATTTGTGGATTGGTTTTCGTCATCTGTGCCGTCGTGCTTTGTAAGTTCTGTTACGAGAAACAAAAAAGCAAAACCGGAATCGCGTGAGTGATTTATAATATTTGATTAATGTAGAAATATCTATTAATTATTCACTATGAACTTCATGCATAAAATATCAAATGGGCCCGCTTGCCTTCTGTCCATTCAAATTTCCAGTGACACTGTCAATTTCAGAGAAGGCAAACTCTGGATATTTCTCTGATTTACTGAGATTCATTAATACATTTTTGGCAATATTTAAACATTGAATTTGTACTATTTTGTACTATAAGAAAAACTTTTCATCTTTTTCATCATTGTTTAAATGCAATTTTTTTGAATGGATAATATTTTGTTTTAATATTAAACAAAATATATATAACAACAGTCTAAAATCCAATGAAGATAAACGAAATGTAAATGGATGTTTTTTTAATTTTTTATTTCATGCGTTTTTAGTTATCAAATAGTATTTATACATTTGCAATTGTATCTCACAATTAACATGAGTGTTAAAAAAAACTTGAATGAGTTAAAATTATTAAATATCAAAAAAAGTATTCTTATAAAGTACAGAATATTTCTCGTTTACATTAAATAATTTCATTATGACAGGCAATAAATAATATTGTAAGTGCAATGAGTAAAACAAAAAATCTAAATATTTGACATAATACATAATCTCTAAGGAACTGTACAAGCAGCACACATTAAAAAAATATAAAATCATATTAGGTCATAAAATATCATAGAATCATGAAGGAACAGCTGGAAATGATTCATTGAGAAATTTTAAATATTCACTAGAATATAGCCTCTAAGCTTTTAAATATTGCTTTTGTATCACAATTATAAATATTATTAACTTTCCTGTATTTTTAGAAAATTGTTTATGTTAATTTTGGAAGTATTTCTTGGAAGTATTAAATTGAGTTAAATCTATTTAAAGTAATAAAAAACAAATTAATCTCCATATGCATTTTCAAAAATTTCGGTAAAACTCCACGAATATGTACAATGTAGTTCATGAAATAGTAATCCTCTTTCATCACTATCTAGTGCTTCTTTGAGAACATCTAGTGCAGTGGTGGCCAACCCAAATCAATCGAAGGGCCAAATTTTCGGAAAAATAATTGTTCCTGACCACAATAAATTCATTCAGTATTTTCAGTAAATTTATTCATTATTTTCAGTAAATAGTACATAGCATTTAAAAAATTTTAATGCGATTGCTGCTTCTCAGTTTCCTCCGAGAGTTTGGACAAGTTGATCTCACATTTTGTTGAAGAAATTCTCAACTGATCACTAAGATCATTGTCGGTCAATTGTGCGCGATCTTTGTTCTTGATGTGTTTCATTTTTAAGAATGCTTCGCAACTATATATAGTAGGAAAAACACTAATTATCTTCAAGGCAAGAGTATTGAGATTCGGGAAACTTTCAGTTGTAACAAACTTTTTGTAAAACTCAATTTTAGGCATTTCGTTGAACCAATGTTTCAAGTCTTCACGAGCTTGAAGATCAATCAATTCCAATTTGATACTCAAATGGAGGTTCGTCAGCCTTAACCATGGAATGGTGTTAAAGATATAGCTAATTCTGTATTAAATTTATCGTATACAGTGAATCTACGTTGGAATTCAAATTTCAGTTCCCGAAAAATATCTTCATAAAAACGAAAAGGTTTTTGGACAATTTACAACCTCAAAGTCATTTAGTAATGGAAAATACAATGCCACGTTATTGTCCAATTGCTTGATCCACAAATCTAACTTTGCAACGAATGATTGAATTTTTTGAAAGCAATCTGTTATGAGCTTTTCTTCTCCTTGCAATTCGACATTAAGGCTGTTGAGTTTTACAGTGATTTCTACTACGAAACATAGATCTAACAGCCACTATTCATCGTAGAGCTCTTTTAGATCATCAAAATTTTCAAGCATGAATAATCTAATCTCTTTACGGATTTCGTAAAATCGTCTGAGTGTCTTTCCTCGACTCAACCAACGAACTTTCGAAAAATAAATCAAATCTCCATATTCAGCCCGAATTTCATTCAAATATTCTTAAAATTGTCTATGTTTCAGTGCGTTATTTTAAATTTTGTTAACAATTCCAACAACGACAGTCATAAACGATCGGAGGGCACAAATTTTCTAAATGAAGGAAGCAATAAATCGTGAATAGCTTAGAGACATCAATATCGTTCTTTTTCAAATGTTGAAGTAGTAAGACTACAGCACCAACGTTTGTTCCGACCACAGCCGGGGCACCGTCAGTTGTCACGTCAGACAATTTGCTATATGGGCATTTATCGTTGGCAAGCGAGGAAACAACAAATTCTACAATTTCATCTCCTTTGGTCGTGTCTTTTAAGGAATGAAGATCCAACAATGTTTTGTAAATATTGAAATATTTGTCAATGCCTCTGATAAATATTCCTAGTTGTGCTGTGTCACTCAAGTCAGTGCTTTCATTGAAAGATATAAAATAAAAGGAAAAGTTTTGAATCAAATTATTGAGAATAGTGCTTAATTTTTGTTTAAGCCTTAGACAATGATCTCATATCCTCATCAAATCAAAATACAAGTCCGAAAAATTACTTTAAAAAATAACTTAGCAGTCATCTCAAAATATTATTAACTAAGTTGATTTTCATATCAAATTATGTTATTGAGAATGTATTTCAATGCAGTTTGGTGTATAGTGATAATGAAACTTTTCTTTATCCCTCAAAAATGCAAATATAGATTTGAGCAACTGAAGTCACTTTGTTTTTTTAAATTTTAAGTATTTTTTAGAAATTGTCTAAAATATAACAAATCAAAGATATTCAAGTGATACACTGTATATATTAATTCTATGCTGTGAGTACTTAGTTCCTGAGTTTGATATCTTTATGTCTCCTTGATTTTTATTTTCAAAGCTAACTGATTATTTATTGAGCCTGGTCTGACTGAAAATGTCATTCTTAGTTACTGTTAAATAGAAAATTAATTTTACCTGTCATAAATTTGAAATTTATAAATGATTAAACACTATTACTTATATTAAACTTTATTTTACACAATTTAGTAATAAATATAAGGCATGAGTATGTTTTTTGACTTTGGATTGTTTAAATGTTCTTACTTTTAAGTCACCTATTTTGATTTTTAAAATTTTAAAAAGTTATAAACTCACAATTTTAGAAATTCTGTACCATTATAATAAAAGTGTAACTTGATATTTATAAATTTATTTATTTATAAAATCTAAAATCAAAACAATAAGTTTGGAGAAATCATTTTTCCAAGTAAAACGGAGATACTTACACATGGTATAAAGAAAAGTATTGCTAAGATGCCATCTGTACTGGCAAGGACTCAAATAGTATGTAAATCATTTTGTTTTAATAAATATGTTTCAATATTTATTAATAAAAAATATTATCCAATTTATAAGCTTAATCGAGTGAGCCTGCGAAAAATAAAAATATTACAAAGTAGTTGTTACAGTTTAAGACGATTTAGGGTTTGATGTATATTATTTATCAGTCATTAGTTAATAATTATATTGTTTATATGCATTAGTTTTAGAGGTTTCATGTTTAAATGCTAGAAATACTACAATCAATCATATTCCTAACACTTTCAACTATTACTGAATAAGACATATATCTATATAACTGAGTCTCTGAAAATGGATATTCATACGATACTTTTCTGTTATAATTATTATAATGATAATTATATTTATAATAATTGCTATTATTATCATAATAATAAACATTATTATTATTGTGTTTTATTATTGTTATTATTATTATCATTATTATTAATATTATTTAAACAAATTATTTTTTATATTAATTTAATATTCTAATAAATAAATACTTAAAACAATATTTAATAAAAAAATTTTAAAAAACATATTTATATAAATATATTAATTTTTATCTATAAAATAATAATGTAATATTTTATATATTAAATTAAATAATTTTAATAATATTAAAATTTACAAAATTTAAAAACAACACTCAAACATCAATTTATGACGATTTTAACATAGCATTAATCTTTGGATACAATGACCTTATCAACAATGCTTTACATATCACAGGTTGCCGATAATTATTAAAACCCATTATTAAAACCCGATAATTATTTACCATTACATTTAAATTGATAAACGAGATCAGAACACAATCTAAGCGGAGTTTTTGATTTATTAATAAACATATTGAGTACCTTACACGAATTAGAGACAATCTTATACTCTAAATTTTCCATCTGTTTACTTAACTTTTTTATAATTTGTAAAACCTTCAGAGTACGACAATACTAACACAAATTTAGGCTCAATCTTTTTATATCCATTTTTACTATTATTTAGATCAATACTCAATTCACACTCATTTGTCAAATTATACTCACACTTTCGTAAACATGGATCCTTAAAATTTTTAATCAATTTGTCAACAGTCTCTTTTATAATCAACAATAAAAATGATTTAGAATAACCATTCTTTATCAACAATTCAACCAATTTATCAACACTGTTTACTGAATTAGCAAAAGTAAATGATAAAGACCATGAACGATAAATCAATCCTTTCACCATATTTCTCTTATACATAAATTCACAAAAGCTTTCTGTAGAAGTATATAAACCGGTATCAGTTGGTTTTCTATAAATCTCTGTCTCATAATGTTTATCTTTGCGTTGAATTAACAAATCCAAAAACGCAATCGATGATTTTTTTTGAATTTTTTTTAGAATTTTTTGGCGGATTTTTTTAAATTCAAATTTTTTTCGATCACACTATGGTCAGGGGGTATTTTTGACTCTCGATAAAAAAGTCTAAAATAAAAATTGGTTCAAATCGTCTACGATGGTCACACCATAGTCAGGGATATTTTTAACTCGTAATAAAAACAATGCAATATTTTGTCTCATTATTTTCTATAAGTAAATATAATCATAAAATAAAAATGGCTTGAATCGACTAACGATAAAAAATTATAAGGGGTATTTTATAGGCTTGTTAAAAAACACGTTTAATATTTGGTCACACAATTTTCATATGCAAATTTAGCCTCTAGATTAAATTAAAGTAAATTAAAGGGTCTAAAGTAAATTAAAGTACATTAGGGTACATTTAAGTAAATTAAGGTTCCTAAAGTAAATTAAGATACATTAGAGTACATTTAAGTATATTAGAGTAAATTTAAGTAAATTAAGGTGACTAAAGTATGGTTAGTTAGATAAGAATTTTTTAAAATTAAATAGAAGGTTAACAGTTAAAATACATAAGAGTAACTTTTAAAGCTGAAAATTTTAAAAGCAGTTATAGTTGGCAAATTACATAAGGTAATAAATTTTTAAAAGTAAATAGAGAGTCATAAGATAAGTTACATAAGGTAAGAATTTTTAAAGTTAGAGTCGACAATATTAAAAAATAAAAATTTTTTAAATAAAATTTTTAGTATAGTTTTATCGATCAATTTTTAAAATATTTTTAAATGATAAAATTTTTAGCATAATTTTACAATGAAATTTTTTATATATGAATTTTAAATAGAATTTTTAGTATAATATTATCGATGAACTTTTTATATATGATTTTTAAAGATGAAATTTTAAGTATAATATTAAAATGAAATTTAATTGATAAAATTTTTAATCTAATCTTACAATGAAATTTTATATGACTTTACAATGAAATAACTTTTTTATACATGTTGATAAAAATCAAATTTTCAAAGAAATTTTTCAAAAACTTTTTTCAAAGAATTTTATTAAATGAAATTTTTGAGTTTCAGTGTTACATAGTAATGCCTAAGGTAGGTAGTAGTCATTCGCAAGAGCAACCCATTTTTTTCACTCTGCAGCAACACACCATTAATAATAAAATAATAATAATAATAATAATAATAATAATAATAATAATAATAATAATAATAATAATAAAATAATAATAATAATAATAATAATAATAATAATAATTATAATTATAATAATAATAATAATAATAAATTCATAAAACATAAAAAGTTAACTTACTTGGTATCAACTTCTGAATACTGATAACCAGTGATGAGCTGTAGCCAGTTCGCACCGGTTCTGTCGAACCGTTTGTTAAATTTTTTAATAGTTAATCGAACCGGTTGTTATTTCGGAATAAATTAAATTTTAAATTAATAAAATCTATTATTTATTACAAAAACTGTTTATAATTTCGATTAAATAGGTTCATAATATCTATCTATAGAAATACGATTTCCAGTTATAATTATATTGTGAGTACACGTATGGTTGCCAGTTTATATCTAAATATTTTGTAGCCCTTTTATTTATTAAATAATATTTGATGAAGCAAAAGTAATATTTGTGATTATTTTAATAAAAATGTAAATAACAATGAAGAAGATGAGATAAATATTTAAAATTCTGTATACCAGGAATCACCAACAGAATCTTGCTCTACAATTCTATCAGCCAATCCCGAAAAAGATAAATCCGCTGTAAATATTTTTCCAGATTGCTGGAATGGTGATCAATTAAAGCTATTTCAGGATACATACGATGGTTTTGACATCAAAAATAAAAAACTTGGATGTATAAAATGCTCCTAATTCGATAATTTGGGTATTTGTACAGAACAGAACATTCACATTTCGCAAGTATCGCGAAATTTTGAAGTTCAACCATCGGTAACAACGAAATCTATTCAGCAGGCTTCATTAAGTAAAAATATGTCTGAACATTTCCAATCAAAAACACATTTATTGGTTTTAAAAATGCTTGAATTAAAAATATGAAATGAACTAACCAAAGTCATCGATTCAATAAATGACAAAAATATGACTAATACCAATAAAATTTTGCGACATTCTAGATTTACTGCAATTAAAATTGCAGAACATATAGCAAAGCAAATGAAAAAAAGAAAAGATTTTTTGTTAGTTTTTAATTGAGAGAACCGGTTGTTAAAATTTTGGCAGATCATCACTGCTGATAACCGATACACACTGAAAAATCCATTGATTAATAACTGAACAACAATCACTAGGTACTGTATACAAATTACTGAGTACTGTACAACTCACTATATACATACTAGGCATTGAATAATTGAGTATCTTATTCATTGAAATTCCCTATTTAAATAATATTTACCCTTTTAACACCGATATTCAATCAACTTAACCCACTTAAAAATAAAATTTTCTCTCAATCCTTTCCTCTTAAAATACTTGGTTATTCACTATCAATATCAAAAGTTGTTTACTGACCAAGAAATCTTTAAATAAAAGCACAAAAATTTGAACAATCAAAAGAAATACAATTTCAATTACAATTTTTTTTAACTTATCCACTCTTTTTATTGATTATTGATGTCTCCAAATTGGTAAATTGTTTGGTTGCTTAGTTACCTGATTGCTATCAAGCAACTATTAATCAAATTCATTGAATCCCAATAAATTGTTGTATTTTCTCCGAATAAAAATTTATTGCTTTGTTTACATTCTTCTATGTGATTTATTGAAATTATTTTGTAAAACTTAATAGTTTTGTTAAAAAACTTTGAAATTTTTCTACTATTTTTGTAATATTTTTAATTGCATCCAAAAATGAACAATTATTAAAATTTATTTTCAAAGATGAATGTCAACTTTTTCATTAAATTTTCACATTCCCTAAATCTAAAATAAATCTATTAATTGCTAACACCTCAAAAAATTACTTAAATTTATTTTTATAGATTTTCTAATCTTTTCACTCCAACTCTTATTGTTTATTGAATGATAAATTAATTAGTAAGTACAAGTAGTGGTTAATCTAATTGCTAGTGAAAAGAAACTTGATTAGAAAAATATTCTTAAATTAATTTCTCAAAACATATATTACTTTCATTGTACTTGGAATAAATTTTCATATAATTATTGAAAATAATTCGACTCTTAAAATTATTAACTCAAAGATGCTAAAGTTTTGAATAAAACTGATAGAAAAAAAATAATACACATACAATTAATATCAACCGCATTATAAAATCAAATAATTATCAACTACTATCAAATATGTTAAATTTCTGATACCATGCTTCAATACATACATAGGTTCTTGTGTACTGATATCACTTACTGAAAACCCAAATTTATAAGACAAATGTATGTGATTGTCTATTAGTTTTTGTAGAAATTATTTTTATTAAATTGTGGTTAGCTGGTGAATAGAATTTGATTGATCCTGACCAGAAAATGATAAAATTCTCAAAAAAAATTAATAAAAATAGAATAATTTTCTTTATACAGTTCATTGATATTTGTGTTGAGAACCTTCTGCGCACCAATTTTATTTTTGTTATTTGTTTAAATACAAATTTCAGTTGCTGTTTGCACAGATAATGAAAGGGATCACACTAAATGGAAATATTAAAATTTTTTGAACATTTAAGAAATTGAAATTAATTATTATTATTATTATTATTATTATTATTATTATTATTATTATTATTATTATTATTATTATGTTGTGTTTCAAAATATGTGACTATACTTTTCCCTCAACCTGATTTTTCAGTCAAATCACGCTTTTAATTTTTGTAAAACTTTTAAAGCATACATTATTATTATTATTAATATTAATAATAATTTCTATTTAAATTAAAATTTTTATAATTTATTTACAAATTTAATTTAAAACCATTTAAAAAACCAGTTATTAAAAATAGAGCAAATTGCATAAATTCTCTTCGAAATAGCAATTGCTACGACACCGAGATTATTATTTCCCTAACTTGATGATAATATTTACATTCAATTATTTGTTAAATTGGATTTGCTTCCATCTATCGACAGAAATTTGACTTTTAAATTGGAAAAATTATTATTTTAGCGAAAAAAAATTTGGATTTGATGGACATGATAATCATAATTAATAATAATAATAATAATAATAATAATAATAATAATAATAATAATAATAATAATAATAATAATAATAATAATAATAATAATAATAATAAATAATAATAATAATAATAATAATAAAAAAGAAACGCCAATAAAAGACTCTTCGTACGATATATTTCGACAGCATAACTGCAATCTCCAGACACAAAAAATCCAACTAAAAATATTATGAATTAACTTATATTTTAAACAAATTATTTTTTTATATTATATTAATTTAATATTTTAATAAATAAACACTTACCTTTAACTAATTTTTAAAAATTTTTTAAATAAATATTATAAATATTTATCTATATTATAATTTTAAAATAAAAATGAAATGTTTTATAAATTAAATTAAATTATTTTAATAATATTAAAAATTAAAACATTTTTTAAAAACAATACACAAGCATCAATTTATGATTATACATACACATTCAAAACATTCGTAGTCAAAGCACTTTGCACATTAATCTTTGGATTCAATGACCTTATAAGCTAAGTTTCACATATCGCACATTCCAAATAATTATTAAAACTTTTCAACAAAATTCTAAAATCAGACATTCCTATCTTACTTATACAGCCTCTATTGTGCTCACTAATATTGGTCAAACCCTTCAATCGACAATGCTCTAGAACTCGAGTACAGAGATGACGGGAAGTCTCTCCAATGTATGTGGCATTACACCCATTACATTCAAATTGATAAACGAAACCATAACACAATCCAACCGGAGTTTTGGATTTATTAATAAACATATTGCGTACCTTACACGAATTAGAGACGATCTTATACTCTAAATTTCCCATCTGTTTACTTAAATTTCTCTTATAATTTGTAAAACTTTCCGAGTATGAAATTACTCTTTTAAATTTAGGCTCATTCTTTATATATCCGTTTTTACTATTATTTTTTTGACGTTTTCTTTTAATTAAATCGTTGCCAAATTTATTTTATTTTTTATTATTATTTTTATTTTTTTAATTTTTATTATTATTATTATTATTATTATTATTATTATTTTAATCTTAGGAATTTAATATTATAATTCGAATATTTGGATTGATATATTACCTGTCATATTTATTTCATTATAAAAATAACAAATTAATTTAATGTAAATAGTTATATATTTAATATGCGAGTTTTAAATATAAATGCAAATGCATCAAGTTTGAATTTTTTTTACATTCGTCGGCTTCCTTTTAATCATATACAGTTTATACTTTTTGTATTTAGAATATAATTCTGAACTGTTAGTTAAATAATATGATAAATAAACCCGTTAGTTATAAGAAAAATAGCAACATAAAGCCAACCAATCTTTCCTTAAAATTAACTTTATTACCAAAATTAACAAAATCTTCACAAATTTATCATCATCTTAGAACAATATTAATATATTATTATACTTATACAATTTAAAAGTATCCGAACATATATATTTACTTTTATTATCAAATTAAATTTTATTATTTAATTTTGATCTTTTCTGAAGCAAAATTCCCAATTCTATATCCAAAAACATTATTGTCAATATATATAAATTTTAAAAAAATAACGTTGAAAAATAAAAACAATATTTGCATATTTCTTTTGAAATACATTACGAAAAACATCTTATCAATTCAAGATTTCTTGTGAATTACAATTAATTTCACGAATCATGAAGACTCCTTTATTGAAGATTGAGTGGTTTGCTATAGGAATAATACTCTCATATCAAAGAAGAAAAAATAATCGCATATTTTTAATTTTTATCATGCGTAATTTAATTTCGAAATCAATTATAAATTTCTTATTAAATAAAATATTCACTTTTTTTAAAGATAAAATTTATTTAATTAAATTTTTAATTAAAATAAATAAATAAATTGATTAATTAATGATTATATAGCAAATTTGTAATGGCTATGTTTTTGGAAAGATCCCTTTAAACACAGGTTTATTCAATAAAGACTCATATTTATTTAATTTTAGTTCACATTACTTACATTTTGGATGAATACTTTTGTAAGTATTCTTTGAAAACTACCTAAAATCTCCAAATCACGATTTGATTGACATTTTTCAATTTGCATTATTTATCACATATAAAATAAAACAACTCTTATACAGAGTTATTTAATTATTCATTTTTCCAAAAAAAATAATAAATATTCTATATGAATTTTTCTCGTGTGTCCGTAACAAAGGTTTACTTAATGTTGATACGTCAATCATTACTTTTGGATTAGTTAAATCACTCTCCGCGCAATTTACTCTCAAAGGTAGTTTCGTATGTTGGTAAAATATTTTTCAAAAGAAAATCTTTGAAAGAGAATTTTTGATGAAAAAATACTCTCGTCATCAAAGAAGATTATTATAATATTTCAAAATATACACAAAAATTGTTGTAATTAATGAGTTTTGAATTGAATTCCATTTTAATTTTAGTTGATTTATTATCGATTGATACAAAGCTCATGAGGATACAAAGACACCGCAGCTGCGGAAGAACCCCGATCGACAGATTCAACAATTGTGATTTTTTATTCAATTGATTCAGATGGGTTGATGCTACTTGATTGAGGATGAGAATGTTTGCGTCAGAATTTACCCAGGCTTTTCCATTTAATTGTTCACTATAACCTGAACCCAACGCTGACATCAAATATCCCAAAACTAGACCATCAAACAGAAAGTTATGATATTCGTCCATAGAGCATTCTTGAATATTCGTTGGGATTTTATCAAGTACAGCTTTAATACGACTTGGAACTGTAGCATTTAATATTTCAATCCAACGAAGAGTTTTTCCTGCTTCACTTTTATCGAATTGTGCAGCTTGAGGAGAAATAATATGAGATGTAATTCCAACTTATGGTTTAAGAGTAGACAAAGCTTCTCGAGCTGTGTTAGCCTCTTTAGTTAGACGAGTCACAACTCTACACGAAACATCGTATTGATAAAGAGCGTGAGACAATTCACGTTTAAGAGCCTGGTTCTCTTGCTTCATAATAAATTGTTGAAGCATCAAAGCATCCCATTCATCCTGAAAAGATTTCAATAAAGCTGGAATGGATGTAAAACTGGGTGGTTTCGATTTCACGTGCATTAGAACTGTACCCCAGTGACTGGATTTAAATCACTGGTTGTTAAGTATTCATCAATTAACTTTTTTTCATAAACATGCCCTGATAATCTATTAAGAACTGGAACTTCAGGAATTTCATTAGAAATCGAACATACTAACGACATTTTAAAGAAACTTTAAACAGTTTAAAGCCAAAAAATTTATTTCAAATTACACATTTCCAAATTAATTTTTATATAAAAAATTACAAATCTATTTTTCGATTTTCACAATTTACAGACCATATATTTAAACAACCATAAAATTACAAAAAAAACGAAATTTACAAAATTTACACATTTTTGAAAATAAAAACGTCTACCCGAGCGAAGTCTTTTTTATATTTTAATTTTAATTCATAAATTCTATTTTTATTTTTTCCCGGCCTTAATTTTAATTATTGTTGTTACTTGGAGAAAAGACTCAAATTCGGAATCCATTCTCCAAGTTACTAAACTACATAGGGCTAAGGGAACAGACTAACCAAATTCTCAACATTTGCTATTGAAACATATTGGAACATATTTTTCTTCTTAATTGTAAAATAATAATAATATTATTTTTCATAAATATAAGTTCAAAATTATCATGGTCACCATGTTTTGTTTGATACATGATAAAACTATAGTTCTTTTTAAGGCTAACTCTTTCACTAGTTTTCTATAAAGGTATTCTTTCTTGAGTCGCGAATTATTTTTAATGGTTTTTCAAGAATCACAAAATAACTGCCACGGTTGGTCATATTGTAGTGTGGCACGACCCTAATAATCCGATTAAACAAAATTAAGTTGAAAATATTTATTTTTTAAAAAAATATATATTTAATTTTCTCAATTTATTTCTTTTACAATTTAAGTTTCTGTGAATTTTAATTAATAATAATTTATTAATAATTAATTAAAATTAATTTATTATTAAATTATTTTAATAAATTACAAATATATGGTTTTAATAAAATCTCGTATTTTAACATTGTTTAAAATTAGTCATAAAATTTCTAAATTATAATTTTTAGACAAGTTTTAATTTCAACATTTCTCTAGGATAATCAACTCTATTTCGACAAACTAAAGTGCATTAGATTAATTACTTAAAATCTCGAAGGAAATATTGAATCATGTGAAAGTTTTTTTCGAAAGAGTTCATTTTATTTATCATAGATTTCTAGGAGACAAATTATTTGTAGATTGTCGACAAAATATACGGAATTTTATACAGTGATCAATAATTTCTGTTTTATAAAATATTTTTTTGTTTTTAATGACCAAACCTTTTGTTAATTATTAATGAATAGATAAAATAAATATGATAATAATAATAATTATTATTATTATTAATATTATTATTATTATTATTATTATTATTATTATTATTATTAATAATAATATTATTATTTATTTTATTATTATTATTATTATTAAAAGATAACGCCAATAAAAAACGATATATTTCGATAGAGCCTAAATATGCGTTAGTATTGCCGTACTCTGAAGGCTTTACAAATTATAAAAGGAAGTTAAGTAAACAGATGGGAAATTTAGAGTATAAAATCGTCTCTAATTCGTGTAAGGTACGCAATATGTTTATTAATAAATCCAAAACTCCGGTTGGATTGTGTTCTGATCTCGTTTATCAATTTACATGTAATGGGTGTAATGCCACATACATTGGAGAGACTTCCCGTCATCTCTGTACTCGAGTTCTAAAGCATTGTCGATTGAAGGGTTTGACCAATATTAGTGAACACAATAGAGGCTGTAAAAGTGATATAGGAATGTCTGATTTTAGAATTTTGTTGAAAAGTTTTAATAATTATTGGGAACGAGTGATATGTGAAGCATTGCTGATAAGGTCATTGAATCCAAAGATTAATGTGCAAAGTGCTGTGACTACGAATGTTTTGAATGTTTTTAAATAGTTTACGTATGTTAAATCATGTTTGTTTTTTTAATATTATTAAAACAATTCAAAATTTTAAATTACATTAATTTTTAAAAATTAGAATATAAGTGAGAATTTTAAAATTTTAAATTAATTAAAAGTGAATTGAATATATTTTTAAAAATATTTATTTATTAAAAAATTAAATTAATAAAAAATAATTTGTTTAAATTAAATGTTAATTCATAATATTTTTAGTTGGTTTTGAGTACCTGAAGATGATAGCTGTGCTATCGAAATAAATCGTACGAAAGGCTTTTTATTGGCGTTATCTTTTAATTAAATCGTTGCCAAATTTATTTAATTAATTATTATTATTATTATTATTATTATTATTATTATTATTATTATTATTATTATTATTATTATTAATAATAATAATATTACTATTAACCATATTTAGAAAATAATTCGCTATTATATAAAACCAACTTTTAAACATGAAACTAATACTTAATAAATAAATAGTAAATTAAAAATCCGAAAACTAATTAATTAAAAGAAAATTTTATCCCACAAAGAAAGCATTACTGTTCTCGTTGAAATTGGAAAAAGTAAATATAATACTTTCAAAAAGAACTATTATTTATAAATACTGAGAAATTTTCAGATTTTCTCAGATTTCAATGATTGATAAAAAGAATATAATTATCATAATAATATAAGAAAATATTCAAAAACAATATTCGCATAATAATTAATTCGTAATTATTCTGCATTTTAAGGGTAATTTTAAAATAACTAAATTTTTATACGAAAGAAATAAATCTCAGCTGTCAATGTTAATAAACGCAATGAAATTCAATGAGAATATATTCTCCTAGAATCCATGAATTGAGATTTTATGATAGCTACGGTTAAGTGGTCATTAAAGGCCGATAAAATCTCATATTGCTCATTGCACTCTTTCCCCATATTGCCCAATCCAGATTTATTATCATTCAAAATTAGAAATATAATTAGAACTTTTCGTTTTAAAAATAGACATAATATTTATGAAATCATTAATTAATTTGTTTTTATTATTGCTATTATTTATATGATTATTGTTATTATTATTATTATTATTATTATTATTATTATTATTATTATTATTATTATTATTATTATTATTATTATTATTATTATTATTATTATTAAAATTAATAATAATTTTCCATACAAATTGGTCTTAAAAACTTAACTTATTTTCTGTTCTAACCACATACTATTTGGATTGTATGAACATAACAATAATATTTAAAATGTATTCATAGTAAATACAGCTAGATTTGAGCACATCTGACTTTTCTGCTTTTATTTGAAATCGAATTTAGAATTTATTTTTCTAACATATATTTAGAATCCAAGCTTCAAGTTAATTATAATGTCAGAGGTTATTGTTTGTTAATTGTATTCAAACAGTCGATTGTCGTGATACAGAGAGTATTTACCTTGATTCGATTCATCAAAAACTTGACATCGTTTTCAGAATTTCTAATCAAATCGGAGCTTTTTAGAATAAATAGTAATTCTGATGGAATATGGTGAAGGCGTTGTTAATAATGGTTCGACAAAAATTTTGACTGTTGTAATGAATACCTTGACGGGTTGGTAAAATCTGTGATTACATTCATCCTAGGATTTGAAATGCTATCTGATATTTCTATTTTCGACGATTTTTACAGGCACAATAATTTTGTATCTTTACTAATTCGGTTTTAAAAGGAATTTATTTCATTCCAGACTAAAATGCATGTAGAAAAATAGCATGCAACAAAGTAGCAATTTCCACAATTGAATATTGATGTGAAACACTGTCGATGAATTGATGATGATATACGAGGGTTTTTGTCACATTTTGAAAATAAAAAAGGTGACGTTTTAGTTAAAAGTAAAAATATTTCAACAAACCTTTGAATATTTGTTATTTTTAAAAAAGCATTTGTAATTTGATTTTAAATAGTTTAAATTTAGTAAAATTAGATAAAAATTAAATGTTTCAGGCACGACAAGATTTTTTTTAACATTAGCACAAATATAGAAACTAGTAAAAGTGAAAGGTTACAACTGAGATAATATAATAAAATCGTTATCTATAACATGAATTAAAATATTTTAAGATTTTTATTTTCTTAATTTATTTTTGTGCAGTTATGTCAATTTTTAAATTTTCTTTCTAATGCAATCGAATACATTTTTTAAGTAATTGTCTCGGTGGCCGAGGATTTATATTGGTTTGCATTGATAAGAACCTTTAAAGTTCTGTCTTAATGGTTATAAATTAGTATAGATATTTATAATTTTAATAATGCAATAGTGTTGGTTTATTGATTTAAATAATCTCAACAAATTTGTTGCTGATTGAATATAAATTGCAGGGGACGGTGATTAAATCACCAACGGTTTACATAAAAATTTTTTTTACTTATTATTAAAGTTTTTATATAAAATTTTAAAATCTTGTAAATCTGTTGTTCCTTTGCACATTTTTCTATACTCAGTAATATTACTCACCCCTCTCAATCGGTTATGTTTCTGAACACGTGATAAAACGGCACCGGGCCCCAACCCAAATATCCCTAATATATAGTATTATGTAATAATTATTCAGAACTAACCCCGGGTGTATACAAATCTTTTCTGTGGGGGTGGGGATAAAAAAGTAAAATAACGTTTTGTTTAAATGAAGTGATTTTCTTAAAAATCTTTTATATTTAAATGAAGATAGAGGTCAATAATAATAAAAATAAAATAACCTTAATTCAACCTATTCTGAAAGTGATTCACCACACGATAAAACATGCTACAAGTTCACTGATAACGTTGTTAAATGCAACACAATTCTACTAAATTAAGCATTATATATACCGCGAAGAAGAATCGTTTTGCTTCAATCAGAGTGGAGCTGGGGGAAGTCCTGGCATGACCGACAGTTTAACACACCAGCCTAGAAGTTAAAAACAGTAGTTTTCACATTTGAAGTAACTAAAGTAAATAAAGTCAAGAAGAAAAATTTAATTACTTAGCGTACGTGTCCGTGTCAGACACGAGAGTTTTTACTGCCCATCTTGCACATGCTTGAGTTGGAGACGGGCAACCAATATATTTACTTGCCAAATTATTCATGCTTGTTTATCTGAACAATCTGATAATGTCATTGCTTATATTTATCCCAATGGTGCATGTGCAATATGTTATATATACATTTTTTGCTTTTCGTAAATAAACCTCTTTAGTATATTGTTGTTTTAATCAGATTACATGGCGAAAACACTTTCAACTATAGAATTACTGCGAATTCTCTCACAGCCGAAGACATATTCATTTGCAGATGATCTCGATGAATTTATCGAAAATGTGTAATCCTATTTTTTATTAATTAAATTGGATAACAGCTAAAGAAAAGTGATTGTTCGTGCGTATATGGAAGAAATTGTTACCTCAAATTTTACATAATTCCCGATGAGGAAGATTATTTGAAAATAATATAGGATTAGCTTTCAAAGAAAATCAAAATGCCTGAAGAATTTAATCAATTATCGATATAGAGAGGATTGGGCAGAAATTTATATTAACAAAATCTAAAAAAGGTGTCCAGAACACATGAAGCACATATTACCAAGTTGAAATGGACGATGAAAAATTGAAAACCAACTTTACTTTAAAAAGATGCCTTCTGAAATAGTTGCTGCGCCTTCGACGTTCCAAAAACTGATGAGATTAATTTTTAAAGATATAATGTGGAATAAAGCATTATTTTATTTAGTCGATATTCTAATATTTTCAAAATCAGTTAAGGTACACAAGAATAAAATTTATAAACTTTTACTTCGAATTAGAAAATCTGGACATAAACTTTATCCAGAATATGCAAGTTTGTAATATCTAAATTGAAGTCTTTGGGTCGCATAGTTAATCAAAAAGGGATTGAGACCGAAAATTCAAAAATTGAAACAATTAAAACATGGAACAGCTTAACTATGTAAAACATCTCAGGTTCTTAGGGTAGTTAGACCATTGGAATCTATGATAAGTTGTAAAATCAAAATTATTGCTTGGAAAACACAATGTGATAAATCTTTTGATAAATTAAAGTATAGCTTGGTCAGTGCACCTTTAATATACCATTCAGACTTTATTTAAATGTTTATTCTTAAAGCAAATGTTGGTTTTGAATGTATATGTACTATTTTATTACAAAACCGCGTCAATAATGAAGAAAAGATAATAGAATATTGGTCGAAGAGTATAAATAAACATATATTGTATTATGGCGAAAAATATTATTACCCTTTTTCAATTTTTCTAAACATTTTAAGCATTATTATAAGGACTTTTTTTGTTTTTCACCTCTGATTTTTTTATAAGTGACATAATATTTTCTACAAAATTTGACTATGAATCAGATTTTGTAGAAAATATTATTTTAAACATCTTTATGGAAAGAAATCTATTTTGATGATTGATCATAAAGCAATCGCATTTATGCTAACATATCCAATTACAGCTCGATTTCAAAATTGGATAAATTTTTTAAGTAGTTTGGATATGGTATTAGTATATCGCAAAAGTGAGAAATATAATACTGCAAATGCACTATCGCGACTGAATATTGGAAATTGTACACAATATCAAATGATGCAGAGAAAATTAAAACTGAAATATTAGCAATGTCAACAGAAGATTAAACTTCTAAGTGGCAAAGAAAGCCAAAGGAATAAATTGAATTACAAAGAGATATTGATAAAGTAGAACACGTAATATTTCTATAAACATAATGATTAATAAAAATAAAATTTATATCCTATGGAAAATGAATTCATATTATAAATCCATAAAGAATTGTGTCACGCTGGAATTATCTATATTACAAACTATCTAAATTATAATTTTTTTAAGTAAATAGATGAAAGTATTAAGAATATTGCAAAAATTTGTGAGATTTGCCAGAAACATAAAACATTCAGTGGTAAAAAAGAATTTATTGAAAAGTTGAATGGTATCGAACCATTTGCAAATATATTCATTGATGTTGGTTCTCGCCATTGTGCTAAAAGCAGTAAGAACCCAGAATAAAAAAAAACGCTAGTCGCTAATGTGTTAAGTTCATGGATTTGGTCTATCGAAAGAAATTCACGTTGATAAAAATAAATGTTTCGATTCGAATATTTTTAGGAAAATGCATTAAAATATCATTTGAAAATAGTTTATTAACATCCTTATCATCATCAATCGAATGGGCAAATTGAAAGACAATTCCAAACACAGAGAGATCTGATCTCTTATTGCTCGGAATGAAAAAAAATTATTGCAATCTATTAATTTTTAATTTATTAAATAGCGCTAATAAGCATATATTTGTTGACGGATTATTTTATAATACCAAAAAAAGTAAAATTCCTTAAGAGAAAAATTTAAAATATTTTCATTGAAAATCTTTGAATAAATTTGTTTAAAAAAATAAAATTGAGTTTTGAACTTAACAAAAAACTAAAATTGGAAATATAGAAATGAAATTTAATATCTCAAATAACAAATTGAAATCCTTTGAATTTCCATTTTAAATTTTAATTGTTACAATATCAATATTTAAACAAAGATTTCTATTATCTCATAAATTAAAATATTTAGAGTCCAGTTTTGTAATTAACTGGTAATTTTTCTGGAAGTTTAATAAATCAGATAAAATTGTTAGACAATATATTCAATTGTATGGAATTTTTCAATGACAGAATTGATATATTAATGAAGAAAATAACTTAATTGAGCGTTTTAATTTATGGAAAAGTAAAAATATTTCATTTTTTCTGAATAACTCATTTAAAAACTTATTTATTTTAATTAAATTTAATATTTTAAAGGTTTTATTTTTAGGTCAGCGATAAATTAACTATGCGACTCTCGATATTGTCTTTAAATCCATTATAAAATGCAAGTTGTTTTAGTGATATTTATACTCCTATGACAAATATAAATATCTGTAGATTTTTAAAAGATGACACAAAAATATTTTATTGTATATATACATTCTATCACAAGGGGGCTATTTAAATGACACTTTTTATTTACTTTTCTTTTTTCTATTTTATTGCGATTTAATAATTTTATAAACTCAAAAATCTATACAGCAAAATAAAAAAGACAAAAAATTCAAATGAAATGTTTTGCAGACAATACTATTTATTGTAATTATAAAGAATTCAAAATAATTTTTTTAACAAATTTTAATTGCAATATATATATATATATATATATATATATAATTATTTGTTATCTTAATTTTTGTAGAGACGATCGTAAAGAAATCACAAGAAATCGCAGACTGCCTTCAGAAGACATTAGACTATGCAGAAAACTTCTAAGTTTGTCAGAAGTAACAAAACCATCAGAAAAAATAATTCTAAAAGCGTAATTGTTAATCTTATTATTACTATTAAAATCATTATAATTATAACGATAATATTCTGTCAAATCTTTTGACGCATAACTTTCGTAAATTGACACAGTATTTGATACTCTATCTCTATATCCAATCATGTCTTCACATTTCACTTTGACATTCAACTGCACTTCATTCAGCAAAACTAGTAGTTTTCTTAAACCTTCTTTCGAGCTAACATATAACATTTTATCTTCAACTGTATAACATCTGAAATCCGGACAAAGAAAAACCCGTATAGTTCGAATAGAATATTCATAAACAAAGCAAATTCAGCTTTGTGCATTACCAATCCATTATCAATGACCAAAATGGCAATATTTTCTTCCATTTTTATTATCTCAAAATAATCATAAGAATGACAATTTAAAAAACAATTCAAAATCACAAAAATAATATATTTTAATAAACCAAATCCAAAATAAAAAATTTCCAAAAGGTTTATTAATTTCTAAATTCCATCAAAGTCCTTTCTTTTTAGATATTTAAGTAAAATCAAATAATTTTAAAAATCCAAAGTTTTCAAAAAAATTAATCCCAGAATCTAAAAATAGCGCGCACAGATAAAATGCCAATAAACATGAAAAATACTGGCGAAAATTTTGAACATCAATAAAACATTTGATTCATAGTCAAACGACAAAAAAAATCTTTATGTCATTGCAAAATGAAAAGCAATCAAAGGTGAAAACTAGAAAAAAATCTTTTAATTATAATAATAATATTATTATTATTATTATTATTATTATTATTATTATTATTATTATTATTATTATTATTATTATTATTATTATTATTATTATTATTATTATTATTATTATTATTATTATTATTATAAAACTAATAATCTCGTGATAATGTATTTTCATTTTATGCATTTGAAAACGATACAATATAACATAAAAAATGTTTTGAATCGTTCGCATAATTCCCATTCGAAAAACAATTTGTTACAATACTTTTAATATGAGTAAAATGGAAAATTTTCGAACTGTTAGACATGATTATAAATTAAGATTTCTTACATTGAAAACTGAGACTCTCTGGATTGAGAGAACGAGGAGAATTTTTATTATTTTCAATATATATTTTAAACTTTCAAAGAAAAATATTTTTTCAACTTTTTAAATATTTAAGAATAGAAAATAGATTTGAATGAAGAAAGTTTCTTTAGATCAGACATTTAATTGTGAAGGGATAATAAAACATTTTATCTTTCCTCGGATTTTCGGATTTTAAGGTAGAAAAACTTAAACAATAAAATATTATTTTTTTATAGAATCGAGTTTTTATGACCTAATTTAAACAAAAGTTCGTTTTTATAAATTTTTTTCGACTGTTAACACCATATCAAAATCCATTTTTAATGAATTTAGACAACTGATATGCTTTATTTTTCTACTGTCTTATTTATTTTTTATTTCTGATTAGATTGTCATATTTTGTCATATATTGTCTCGTTTTCACCTATTTTTTCAAACTTTCAGCTGTTTTACATACTCTGTTATTTAGAAATTTATTTTTGTATGTAATTTTCTTGGATTCGACTCTTACTTTGGTACTAATTGAAAGTACGCCCGAAAATTCGATGGAAAATAAATATTCCATATTTTTTTTTATTTAATTTTGTTTTAAAAGTGGAATGCATTTTGTAGTACCTAAGTAGAAAAATATGATAAACAATAATGATAAGGTAATAATTTATTTGCATGACGAATCTTTTTATTCAAATATTAATTTTCTAATATTTATTTGATTTAATTGTTTTTAAAAACAATTTTGGAGTTAAAAATTAAGTTTCTATAATTTTTATTTATCCTGCCATATGGGAAAAAAGAAAGAGTAGTGAAAATAAAAAGGTAATGAGATGCGTGACAGTTAGGAGAGCAAGGATGATTATTATCTGCATGTGATAAGTGAGCATGATGTTATTTTTTAAATTGAAAATTAATGAGTTCTTTTAGACAATAGTTATGTATTGTTTAATCTACAATCTTTCAATAAAAACTTTTAATGTCCATTTTATTTGATAGAAAAAGATTTTTATAATACGTGTATTAGCATTTAAAAATGTGACTGATAAATAAATATTAAAACAAAAAAAGAGATATCGTGAATTCATCACACTTTTATTTGTTTATATATAATATGACTACAAATGTTTGCATAAGTTCTTTTTACAACATTCCTCAAACATAACAATTTTTGTTTAATTCTTAAGCATATTTTAAACCACACCCATAATATTTGTATGTTTTTGCTGACTATTTATTCTATTTAACCAATTTAATTTTACTAATTAAACTAAATCTAATTTAACAACTATGTAAAATAAACAGTAAAAATATTTTATTATATTATATTATGTATGCGAAAAGAATTTTTTCTCCATCCATCTACTGCGAACTCCCATGGCTTGCTGAATTGTTACTGCAATAATTTACGGCAATATATTACATAATGTGCCATACGTTTATGCTATCGTCTTAAAGCTGAGTTTTTTTGAAAATCTGTACTTTTTATGAATTTTGCCTATCGCCGGGTAGAAAATCTTAATTTGAGTCACAAAGTTGTTAGTTCTCTAAAAGCATTGAGATCACTGAAAAAAAAATTACAGAGACCCCAATAGAAGAGGTTAGAAAATAAATACCTTATCAATATGTTCCATTAAATGGAAAAGAAGAAAAGCTAAACACAAGCTAGTATAAGGCATAAAGCAAAGAGAAAGGAGAAGAAATCAAAAGGATAAATTATTGGAAATTGAAACATGGGAAGAATTTAAATACTGAATATCTAAAGTGTTGGAAACCTATATAGAATCTAAATTAATCCAAGAAGGTAGCCAAATCAATTATGGCAGATTACCCGTCACCAGCAGTAGTCAAGTGGTCATGTGATCAGTGTATTATTATTGTGCTATTCCTCCCGAAGGGTTGTAATAAGCACCAAAGGAATTCGAAGTGTGTTGAAATAAATATCATCGTTGTAATCAATTGTGATAATCAATAAAGTTATTAATAAGACACACTCGGAGTCAGATCTGTAATCGATAATTTAATAATCAACGACAAATAATAATAACCCAACGATGTAGAAAAAGAAAAGAAAAGAAAATATAATATAATATAATATAATTTAATGTAGTATAATAAAATATAATATAATACATGGTTTTTCACCCTATTTTCAAAACGTTTTAGCCTATTTTGAAAATTAATTAAAAAATATTAAAAAAATAAATATATGTAATTATTTTAATTACTTTGTTTACCTTTTATATTAGGACAAATAATAATGTTCTTACTTAAAAATATTTATTAATTTTAATAATTATTAAAATTTTTAAAATAAATTAACACATTAAAAATTAATTATACTCTGTTAACTTTAATAATTAGTGATAATAAAAATAAGTGTATACTTAAACATTCAATCCCTTTACTTACTAAAAAAATTAAAAAAAGGTCATAAAGAGTGTAAAAAGAAAATATTCATATATATTTTATTATAGAAAGTAACTTTTGGGTTTTAAAATAAAAATGCCAATATTTAGCATCAATAACAGACATTATTTTTCTATTATAAACTTGCCTTTGAAGAATTGTATCCATTTAAATAAAAAAACTACAAAACAGAATAATTTTACTTTTCAATCTGATTGTACAACATAATATTAATTAAATATATTTATTTTTTAATATTGTTTAATTAATTTTCAAATTAGGTTGAAACGTTTTCAAAATATGGTGGAAACCCCTGTATAATATAATGTAATATCATATTATAAAATAATAGTGTAATATAATTTAATATCTTACAGTAAATAACAAAAATAGATTGTATTGTGATTAATAATTAAAAAGATCAAGAATCCAGTGCCTGAGGTAGACTTTTACTGATAACAAAGAGGTTTACTTGAATTTTCTTTGATATAAAATGTTCATTTGAAATATGTAAGTAGTTTGAAGGATTTGAATTCATTTAATGAAAGTCTTATTGCATTTATGAAATCACTTGATCAGCATAAAATATATTTGAATATTAATTATTTTTAATTATATTTTTATTTGTTATATATTATTATTATTATTATTATTATTATTATTATTTATATTATTATTATTAATATTAATATTTATTATTATAATTATTATTATTATTATTATTATTATTATTATTATTATTATTACTATTATTATTACTATTATTATTATTTATATTATAATTATTATTATTATTTTTTTTTGAAATTCAGTAAATCTAAACAGGGTCTGTATTAAGTGATTTGAATAATTGAATTTTTACCGGAAATTAAATAAAAGTAGACAAAGAATATAACTAATTTTTTTAAATATTAAAATGTTGCAAATTTTTTCCATTTAATTTAGTATTAATTAATTAATGAAATTAAATATTGATTATTTTTTAAAAATAATATATAATTTCAATTTTATTCAAAACCATCTCTATATTACAATATCATGTTTCTAGTAAATTAAATTTCAGAGAAAATAATTTCTTTAGATTCGACTCAGATTTAGATTCTTCTGAAAGCAATCATGCCTCCCATATTGACGCGGGTGTTCAAACAGATGAAAGCAGTTTTCTTCAAAACGAATTCGATTTTAAATATCAGATTTCCGGTAAGTGATTTGACATCTTTTACATTTTTGACATTCGTTAAATATTTAATTTTATTTTACTCATATTTTAAATTAAACTAATAGATTTAGATTTTTAAAATTATTTGTTTGAATCTTTACAAAACCTCATAATTTCATTTATTCACTCGATGGTTATGATGAAGAATCTGCAATTCAAATTTTTTTATCTATTATAAAACTTATAAATCTTTTTAAATAAGCAAGTAATAGATAAAATCAAATTATAAAATAAAAACAAATTTTATAGAAATAATTAAAACAAAATCCTACCAATAATTACAGCACACAATTGCAAGTATAAAATTGGCGTAACTCCTTAACTATATAAAAAACTTTGTTTGAGTGGAAAGTAAGGTGACAAGACAGTTTCAATTTGTAACAAGTAAGTCCCGATTTTTAGAAAGAAGGCACGAAGGGAACATACGGTTTTCGGTTTCCATATAGCAATTTACCAGGATATGAGTTTTATATTATTTTTGTAAATTTTATAATGGTAAACTTTAATAATAAAAATAATTGTTGAGAAAGTTCAGTTACAAGAATTCGACCACCATTGTTTGGACTTCGTGAACAGTGGCATTTTTTGGCATCGGCAGCGATGAAAACATTTTGTAGCTGCAAAATGAAATGTAAAATTTTATGACCTTTTAAACAACGGCATCAATCTAATAAAAAAATACACTCAAATAAGAAATATACTGAAGAAAAATATAATACTTAACGTAATATTTTATGTATTATATTTGTAACATGTGCTTGTATTGAAATAAAAAAAATATTAAAATACTATTTTTGCGTTCCAAAATTTTCTTGCTCAAAATAGACCAAATTTTTATTCAAGAATATTTTTACGAATGTTAAAACCTGGTCACCTTAGTGTTAAGTCACTTATTTTCATGAATATTAATCTTACGGATTTTTTCCCAAGACATGGTGGAGAAAAATTAGGGAATCTTGATTTTAAAGTGAATATTCAATCGAATCATCAATAAAAATATATATTGATGAGTTCTGCTGTTTTCATTTTGTGTTTATTAGTGGATTTCAAATATTGATTATGCAAAGCCACATACATTGGAATGACTACTTGTTATCTTAGTTCTCATATTCTTGATCACTGTCAATTCGAGGAATTGATTAATATCAATAAACACAAATTCGTGTTTGTTTTGTTGTTTTTGAATCGAAATGTGGATGCAAATTAATGAAAATAATATGTTCTTAAAGACTAAGAAATTGTTAAAATCTCATAAAATTTTATTAAATACGCTGGAACCTAATTATATTAATATTTAATGAGATCGCTAACAAAAAAGCACCTTTATACTTTTGTTAATAGCAACCAGTTATGTTCAAAGGCTCTTTCTATTGTTAGATTTTTCATAATGTTTTAACAATAACATGAGTTTAATTCAAATCCTAAGTCACTACAACATCGTACAAGGTGAACGACGGTTTGGAAATCCATTCCAAGTAAAAGGATTTAGTTCCAGATAATTTCCAATGTTCCGCGACTTCAAATAAAAATAATTACCAACCTTCCGTTGACTAAAAGAAAATAAATTAATTTTTAATATAATAATTTTTTTATCATAAAATAATAACTACAAATGACATCACCAAGAAAAACTAATGAGAATTTCAATATTTTTCCTGAAACTAATTTTGAAAATTTTTAATGATAAATTAATGAATTAAATTTAATTAAATAAATCATAATTAATTGACATTGAATGAAAATTAATAAATCCTTCGAAACAGAAGAAAATAAAACACAGGAAATTTTAGTCAATATTATTTGTATTTCTTCATGTGATTTAATGTGATTTGAGAACATTATTAAAACAAATTCCCATATCTCCCTTCCCAAGAACAGAATTATCTTACTACCCAATAGAATAATAATTAACATTATTAATGCATCGATTATAGAAAATTTAATTTAATAATTATTTATATTTATGTAAATATTTTATGATATATTTTAATTTAGCAATTGAGTTTTAATTCTCATGTAAATTAAATGATTTAATTGTTTAAATAAACGTAATTTTGTTTCATTGTAGTATGCAACAATTTTAATAAATGGTTTGCATTTAATTCAATTGAAACAAAAGACTACTCAGATTATTTAATTATATCTGATTAGTTTTAATTAAATGAATATGGAATAATTTTTTAAAAATTTTAATTAAAGATGTTGGGGTTAGGTGATTTTCAAAAAATTATAATAATAACAATTTGGGAAAATAAAATAATTAATTAAAAATAATCAAAAAATTAAAATCAATATTTTCCGGGGGAAATGGGTATGTGCCGATACCAATTGACGAGACGAGTACGAAAATAATAATATAAAATTAATTTGGGACCCCTTGAAAAAGTTATTAAGAAAATACAAATTAATTAATTAATTAAAATGACGAAAACAGATAAATTAAATTAGTGAGAAATTATCAGATTTTGATAAATTTAATTACGAAGGGAACTAATTATTCCCTAATGTAATTTACTCCGAGATTTTCTCCCGGTGAACGACTTAAGCGGCCTAAAGATAAAAGTAAATTGTTCAACTAGCTTGCCGGGAGTCCAATTGAAATTTCCCTCAATTAGATTAGTTGTTGAGAAGAGATTCCCTCTAAAATGCAATCTCAAATCAACAACAGGGACACAAATAGTTCCGAAAAATTAGCGAGCAAGAGAAAAGTTAAAAAGATTTATTGGGAAACAGAACAAATTCGTGAGGTTGAAAAAGAAAACTAGTCAGACTTGTCAAAGATATTTTAATAGTTAATTGAAAAGGTGGCTTCCCGTGGGGATTCCTGCCAATATTGTAAAAGAAACATTTGAATCGTTGTGAAATTGTTGGTTTCAAATAAAAGTTTTTCTGTGTTGAGTTATTTCGGTATCATTTAAAGAGCACGTGGAGTCAGAGCAAGTAGTTCCTACCGAACCAAATAAAATAGAAAATTTCATAGACAATAGTACGTAATTTTTCAGAAATTCTGAATCAGAATTAATATAAAATTTGAAATTTCTTTGATGTTAGCTTTATATCAATTAATGGTGACTATATTGTTTAATATTTATAATTTTGTCATTTGTGAAAAGTTAACACTCAATCTTAATCAAATTCAATTAAAGAGCTTTGTTTATAAATATCACAGGTCTGCAAAAAATAGTCTTAACCCTCAAGCGTTACATTTTCTCATGAAGAGATGTCAGTTGTCTGGTGCAGTGCATTCTGATTGGCTGAATATATCCATGGCTCATCCAAATAATAGTTCGTGCGATGCGTCATGAGTCGTCGGACATTATGGAATGGGTCAATGAATGATTTAGAGAACCACCCAGGAGAAATAACCAAGGCAATGAGTTATTTCCAAACCATGTTTTTGGTAAAAATGATCACAAGGCTCTTTGAAGTTTAACATAAAAACAATCATTTCGACAAATTTAACTAAATTTTTGTCATTCTTCAATGATTTTGCTCGTAGATATTTCTTGAGGTCCTCTTTCGTCAATAAAGTATTCAATTTTTGTTTGATTGAATATTTATTTCTAGAAGACTATGAGGATAGTAAAACAATACATGAATTCACTAAGATAACAATTTTTGTGACAATAATTACTATAGATTTAACAACTATCGTGTGCTAGTATTGGACGAGGTTAAATGCTTCGAAAACACAAAGAAAGAACAAATAAAAAGAGAATTAGACAAGGAGAATGGATTCATAACCAGCTTCGCAAGTTGGAATAGTATTGAATTTTCTGAAGAATCTTAAGACTCTGAATCCTGGAAAGCAAAAATCATTGTCAGAATTGGCTAATTGGCCACGAAGAAAAACTACTACAACAGTCTTATTCCATCAGTGGAACAAACCACAGAAAACTCCAGAAGATATTCAATTTCAACTTCGACCTCAGATAGTGAATCATCTTTATCATCAAACGCAACAGCTTAATAAATGATGAATGGATGAAATTAACAACAGGAGAAAATGATTCATTTCTTATCTGAAGCTCCAACGTCTTTAAGAGAAATGCTAGTGTGAAATCCTCTTCAAAAGCAAATATTTCTACCGAGCTGTATATATTTTGCCTTTTGATGAATGAGAAAATTATTCAGACGATATACCACTGCACAAGCAATGAGCTACCAAACTTCCCAATTAATCATCTGGAACTCTTCACTGGATTCCAACTTGCGCGAGGATTATATGGGAGACACCATTCAGATGAAATAATCTGGTCCTCCCAGTTTGGCATAGAACTATTACGTTGAACGATGAGCAGAAAGATGTTTATGGGAATTAAACGCTGTCTGCGCTTTGATGTGAAGGAAAATGGAAAACGCGAATAGATGCAGATCCAGTTAGACACCTGACAGAGGTATTCGATAAATTTTCTTGCAACTTGCTCAAACATTGTTTTTCCTCATTACTTTGTCCGTATTGATAAGCTAATTATGCCTCGGAAGTGTCAATGCAGATTTATTGTATTAATGCCAAACAAATCACAAAAATTTGGTATAAGATTTTGCTCCTTGTTGATAACCACTCTAAGTATGTGCACAATGACCTGCCATTTTCGGGAGGCATGGTATAGATGAGCAGAATGGGAGCGAAACTTGCAGACTATGTAGTCCACTGTCTCATCCAACCATTTGAAAACAAAGGCTACAACAGCACATGCTACAACTTTTTCTCTAATTTCAAATTGGCTCATGGTTTACTTCAAACGAAAACCACTGCGGTCGGTACACTACGCCAAAATTGTGTAGGCTTTCCATTGAAATTTGCGCTGAGTCTTCATCACAAATAGTCATCATCAGTGATGTTACTCTCAACAATACATTCCTATCCGAGTATTGGCATTGATGGAGAACAACAACCACAAATGATACACTATTACAACCACAACAATATACACCTGATTCAGTTCATTAAAAACACCTATAATAAAATGAAAAAATCAATAAAGTTATAATATAGGAATATACATACTTACCTGTGTCTGCATGTAATTTGTTCAACTGAATAAAAACTTATATTATAGGAAGGAAGGAATCAGAAGAAAATTTTTTTTAACGTAAAAACATAATACATAGTAAATTGTGCATGCAAACTTTCAAAATGTAGAAATGTTCAGTTCATTAAAAACTCTATATAAAACTATTTTTAGTAACTTTTTAGACAAGTTTTTTTTAAATTAAAGCCGAAAATTTTTGAAAAAAATATCAATAACTCTAGGTTGAGTTGTAGAGAAAATTAAGAAATAATTTCGTAAGGTTTTTCATGAAATTCAATCAATTTAATATTTTTACAACTTTTCAGAAATTTCAAAAATATCCATCGAAACTCTAGGTTTTTGAGTTTTTACCTCATTTACAATTTGCCAGGAGCAGTGAAACCAGAACCTTCAAATGAGGAGTTTAAAAAAACGGAAAACATAAGTTTTCCGATAACTTAAGTTTAAAAAAATTTTTTATAAAGTATAAAAAATCCAAATCATTAGTACCATTGAAAATGAGGAAGATTATTTATAAATTTGTAAAATTAACAGAAATTTCCAAAGCCTCATAAAATCAAAAATTATCAAAAATTTGGATTTGTCAAAAGGTAAAAAAGATGGCAGCCAAAACAAATTTCCAAGGAACAGAAGAATAGTTTATTCGAATATAGAAACTTTTTAATAATAAATTTTAGTTTTCAATTAATCGGACTTAAATTTATTCGAAAATAATTCCATTAATTTACATAAATTGGCATAAATTCCTAAAAAAAACCTAAAAAAATTAATTAAAACAATTTATAATAAATGATGATTAAAAGTATTATTTAAGAGCTTGAATAATGATCTCATAAATATACGAGATCACAATCCAAGTCCTAAAATATACTTTATTAAAAAATTTACCTGTTAGGCATTTTAAAAATGGCTAATTCATAAACAACCATAATTGTAATTGGTTGTTCATTAAAACTTCTATTATAGAAGTTTTTAATGAATTGAATCAGGTGTAGCATGAGACAGTGTAAATTCAATGCTTCTATTGTTCAGCTCGAGATGTGCAACTATTATCCAAAGATTTTTCACAAATCTTTTTCAAAAAACTTCAAAATGATTTAAAAAATTATCCGATTATTATGCTTCGCAACTCAAAAAATCTTTTCAAACATTTATTTTTAATTGCTAAATAAATTTGCAATAAAAATATTAATCGTTTTAAAATTATTGCTCGCGTATGTGAATCAGTGTTGTGTGATTGAAATGTTAATTTTATTAAAATAATTTAATTATTTATCCTTTCATGCGATTCTTAATATACCGATTTGTGCAATGTAATAAATAGTAAAATGTAGTCAATTTTTATTTTGTACGAAATTAGTTTCAACTTTGCACTGGACCCGACTATTGTTCAAGTCGGCCTTTTGAGTGGGTCAATTATTTTAAGCATTTTAATGTGCGATTAAAATGCACTGGATCATATCTTGTAATTGATAAGCCTTAATCAATTGTAAAATGTGCTTAATATTAGTTGCGAAAATTTTGAGGCCCCCTACACTTTCATCATTTTATTTATTTTAAAAACTGTCAACGATACAAAGAATTATTTCACCCAATGTTAACTACGGTAGCTTTGGTGTTTAGATCATTTACAAGTCAAACAGTTTCCAAAATAATTTATTTCAAGAAAATTCAATAACCATCCCGTTTCCAATATTATTTTTAAAATTTTAAATAACATGACAATTTTTAGAATAATCTTTTCAACTTGTATTTTTTGGTTATTCAATTAAAACAAGCACTTATTTTTATAAAAAATATGAATTGCAAAGGAAAAATAAGTCACATCCGTATTTGAAAATATTAAATATTCGCTAGTTCTTTAATACTGTCGAAATTTGCATTTTAATTTGTATTTAATTGAAACAATTCAATATCATTTCACAATTATCCGGAACAAAAATAAATAAATAAAATTATTTAATAAAATAATATTATAAAATAATAGAGAAAAGGTCACTCCCTCCCAGTTATTAAATTTAGTTTATTTTAATCATAGTTCTTATTCTTTTCATAAATAAATTAATGTTTTATTATTTTAGACTGTACAAATACAATATCAAATCAAGATAAAAAGTAAGATATTATTTCTGTAATTAATAGTGTTATGTAATTATAATTAATTCATCCTGTGCAAAGGACCACGACATAGGTCGCTTTGATTGAATTCAGTTTATGGACTTTTTAATCCTACTTATGAAGGTTTCACAATTTCTAACTTAAATCAATTGTTTTTATTAATTAATACCAACTGTCTATAATATTTGTCTTTGTTGCACAAATTTATGAGAGATACTGGAGTTTCTTTACAATCTCACTCATTGAACAAATAAAACATTTTGCTCTAACATCCCTAAATTTATGTAATATTATGCAAACCCATAAACAGATGGTTATTTGCACGTTTGTTTGGTGGGTAAATGTTGAATATTCAGGAGTCATCAGATTGTGTCATTGTTTATTACAAAAAAATTGACTTAACTCAGGAGTTCTTAATGTGTGAAGCGCGTAGTAAATGCATTTTATAAAAGGATGTGCACAGATGATACATTTATAAAAAGTAAAATATCCCTAATGACGACCAGAATCAAAATAAATGAACTATGATTACTCCAGGATTTTAAAAATATAACTTAATATAACAGTTTCAGAGAGGTGGCAAACAGTGGACAGCAAAATTGTTTTAGTGCTTACTATTTTTTAAATAAGAGATAGTTCAAAGTTATGTTTTTTCGTTTAAAAATTCACATTTGCAGCCCAATATTTATTATTTTCGGCCGCTACATTTTTTTCAGCACTTATCTGAATATAAATTGTATTAGTCATATAGCTCCATTAATATTACTTATTTAAATTATAATTTTTTTTCTGATATAAGGGGTACAATTTAGGATAATGAACTGCCAAAGGATACGCAAGCTAAAAAATGTTGATGACAGCTGAATTAAATGATTAAATGAATTTAAGTAAATTCAAATGTATTATTAAACATACAAGGACACATTTTTCTATTTTCTTTTACTAAGATCTCAATATTTATGCCACATACCAAAGTGCCGACTTATAATATTGGAATTACACAAAACCAAAAACAATTGAAGTTTATTTCGTCCTCAACAAATATTGAGGGAAATTAGAATTTTCAATTGTGTTTAAATCCAACAAAATTCCTTTGTTGCTTTTCCGATACGTTTTTACATATTTTTAATCTGAAATTTAAACAAATTACAACGGATTTCGATTTCTTTGGTAAGATAAGTTGAATTTTTTGAAAGTTAAATAATAAATTATTTTTCTATTAGAAAATTGAAAACTTCCTTTCCAAGTTTCAAGTTACAAATTTATTTTATTTAAAATTTGGATTTGTTTACATTTTCAATTGTTTTTTTGAAGTGATTCCATTGATTTCTTTAAACAGAAAATTTTCTTTGAATTGAATAATAATATATCAATGCCAGTAAAGTTTTCAATTCCCTTTTTCATCTTCGTTTTTCTCTCTTGTTTGTTGGCAATAAAATACAGTTGATTATATTTAATCACTTACCGCTATCAGATTTCATATGAAACTTAGAATGTGTTTACACCAATTTGGTGATATGATTGGTTTGTAAGATATTTAATGTATTTATATACATTTGATAGGTGTTGTATAAAACTTGTGATATTTGATGTGGTTTGATCAGATTTAAGGGCCTGGTAACAAGTATCAGTCACTATTTCAGCCAAAAACAACAATTAAAAAAGCATTTAATGTAAAGAGACAATCTTTATACAGTCCGTACAACTGGCAGTCTCTCCGTCACAGGTCGTTTCCCTATCTGTTAATGATAATTCATAAAACCTTTCAACAACCTCCAATTTGTCACCGATGTATTCTCAGCAAATTGACAGTTGCTCGCATTGGTAAATCTGTTGTTTTGTCTGCCAAAATTGCAAATATTTAATCTCTGATTTTAGTAAGAATTGTTGGCAAGATTTCACATAAATAAAGGTTCAGAATTTCATTTTGTTTATCGTTTGAAACAAAGCTTTGCTGCTTAACCAGCCATAATTGCAATTGTGAATTCATTTCTGTAAGAAATTTATTAATTTCTAAAAAATTACCCCGATTGTTCGAATACTTACTGTAATCATGTTTTACTTGTTTGATTTCAGGCTGTTTAATGATTATTCTTATTTCGTCTTTGCTCAGTGGTTTTTGTATGTTTTTGTACAATAGACACAGGGGACTTAGTTAGGTTTCTCTAATGTGCCCAAAAAATAGAATCCATCTCTTGCTAATTCTCTGCTCTGTTTCTCGGTAAATAATTTTTGTATAGCAAATGATATGTCTTTCCATTTACCTTTAGTTCTTTCTTGTTCTTTCTTTGTATTTGATTTTGTATTTTGGACGTCTGAATTAGTTATTCTTTTTAATAATAAAAGTCAAGTAATGGATTTTGTAGTTGTTTGTTTAAATTTTAACCTCAACTCTATTAAAACATAAATGCAATTGTATTTTAATTGATTATTGATATATTATGAAAATATTTTAATTTTAACAGCAATTTCTAGAACCTATTTTTCATTGTTTTTCTTCTGGCAGGTTTCTTGTTAAAATAAATAAATGAAAAATGTTGTTTTAATAATAGTTAATAAAATAAAGAAAATTGTTTTTAAAATATTAAATAAATAGATTTTTTTCTGAAATTATGTGTACTGTAATATGAAAGTTGTTTGGTAATTAAATCAATTTACATATTCAAGTGATTACTTTTCAAGTGATCATTTTTCAATGACCGACATGTAAAATTTTATGATAATTTACAAGAAATAAATTTCCAAGATAATGAAGGATTATATAAAACTGTTACTATCCAGGATTCAAACTGTATCAAAATGATATTGATTCTCCAATACGGAGAATAGAACGTGCAAGACTTGTTCTTGAATTTTTATGTGTATTATTTATGAATTACTAATAAATGTAATAACCTGATTTTTGATGTAAATGTGATTAAGAATAGTAGTGCAATGCATATGCATATTTAATAAAGACGACTACAATACCAATACATGATTAACAAAGCAAGTGCTTGAATAAATATGCATAATAAAGACATTAAAACATGTATCTTTTTATTAATTTAATTTAAAGATATATTTCCTAAATTTTATTTACTCATCTTTTTTTTATTTACCAAAAATATTTTAAATCTTGAAACAATTACCAAAGTTAAAGTATGATCATTGAAAAGAGAATATAAAACGCTATATACATTGAAAAATCAATACCATAAAATAAAACAAAACACTTATATTCGAATGATTTTAAAAGTTCTTTGTTTAATGGACATAGCTGGATATTTGAAAAGTTCAAAATGATCTGAGTAGAGCGAGTGGTGCATACGCTACTTCATCGTATGCCAGTGTCAAGCGCATGTTCATAATAAATAATATGTCAAAATAATTTGAGGTCAAGGTAATATTATCTAATCTCCGTTTTGGATTTTTGTTTTAATGAAATGGTCACCAATTATTATTTTCTGCAAAAATTCTTAGGGATTTTCAAATTAAATGGATCTCACTATTATTATCAAATTTTTATTGCACTGCAAAAAATTTTCATTATTTGGCGAGCCTGGACAGTTAAAAGTTTAGGATTCATTGCTTAAGTGCTTCGATATTATTATAGTTGTAAGTAGTATCCTAAATATATTAAATGAAGCCCAATGAGGTTAGTTTTTTGAGCAACAAATAAAATATTTTTTTAGCATTTTCAATTTTCTAGATCGCTTTTAATTTAATTTTAGGATGTTCACGTTCTGAAATAATGCATTTACTCGATTTTCTATTTGTATAAGTACAAGGAATCTCTTTAGTACACCCTTAACATAGTATAATGTAAGAGGCATATAGTTTTGTATGGCCCATTAAATTGCAAATACTGCCCGCTGAACTCAGGAAATTTTTTATGTGGCCCTCTTTTTAAAAACATTTGGGGCCTCTGCTTTAGAACATCAACTCTGCATTAAGAAGGTATGTCACTGAATCCACATGCCCTTGGTATATCTTCATAATGTTGAATTTGATTGATAAATAATCAATTTAATTAAAAAGAATTGAGTAAAACTTATAAATATATATTATAAAAAATTACCTTTTGACAGATATCTCTGTAATTCTTTAGAAATATTAAATTAATTTTAACTTAAAAAATAAATCTTACGATGATATCTACTCATCTACAAGAAAACTCACTTAGAATCGTCAGAATTTAAATTTAAATTTTTTGCGCCATTTGTTCCTTCAAAAATTGTTTATAATTAAATTATTATAGGAGTTTATAGCAACACAGTTTACTACTTATTGAAAGTTAGCATACATTTTTATTATGGCTTTTTTGTGTGCAGAATTTAATTTTTATATCACTTTTTCAATTTCTTTAGTGTAGAATATATATCACTGAATTTACAGAGAATTATGAGTTAATATGCTTCTATATTATAAGATTATTGATTTTTATCTATATTATGTGTGTATCAGTGCAACTTGGTGTAATAGTTAAACACTGAAATGCTTGTGTTCGTTTATAAGTTTGATTGTATGGATTTCGATGTATTTGTAACAGTGTCATTTGGTTCTGACTTGATGCTACTGTAAAATTTGTGGTATTGTAAATATTTTCCTCGTGATTCCTTATTTCAGTGTCATTTATAAAACGGTTTCAATATAGAATTCTATCTAAAATTTGTATAAAATGGAATATTGCATTAATTAAACAAAGCCCAAAACCAAATAAAATCAAAATTTAGTAAATACCTTATATTTTAGATTTCTAAGTCCATGAAAATTGAAATGTACTAAAAATATAAATTAAATTCAAACAAATTTTAAACAATTGTTTTAATCATTTGTTAAACGTAATAAATTTAAACAAAAAAATATTGTTAAAAATAAAATTATCAATTATTAAAACTCATATAATAATTTAGAAAACAATTAATTAAAATCTAAAGTAAAATTAATTATTAATTAATTCATTATTTTTGCCAAAGTTTTTGGATATTTTGCTGCAAATTTTTGTCGGCTAGAAATATTGTAGGCACGTAAATGTTTTGAGTTGGTTTAGGGAATTTATACATAAATTTGTTTTAATTGAAATGAAGTGAACTTGTGTAACTCATTGACTGTAATTACTGAGTTTTCTAATTTTTAATTTTCTAATTATTATTATATTATAATTAGAAAATTAAAATAATAATAATAATTATTATTAAAAGAACCTCAGAAAATTGGCTTTGAATTAAATAAGTCGACTGTGAACAAAAACTTGAGAGAAGAACTTACGGACAGTCATTCCAATGTTTGTGGCATTACATCCATGACATATATATATATATTTATAACAAAGTTCTGAACACAATCTAAGTAGGACTTGAAATCCACCAATAAAAATAAACGATTTTTTTCCATTTTATTTAAATACAATTTTTAATAATAAACTTAAAAACAGCATTTGAAATTTTAAAATGTTATACTAACCTAACTTATTTAAAAATTTCAATTGTAACTAACTTAGGATCTAAACTTACTATTTTATTAAAAAACTTGAAATAACAAAACTAATTTATTTTTTTAAACAATTTTGCATGTTCACATAGTAAATATTTTCTCTGCGCCGTACGTCCAAGGTCATATTTTTGTTCAAATTACGTGAACCACGTGTGATAACAGAGCAATATTTAAATTATTTACTATTCAAACTTTCTGTGCATCACACATGGTTCACGTAATTTTTACTCGTTATCAATCAGCATCAAATCATAATAGTTGAAATGTTGTTTAAAAATGTTGTTAGTGAAAATAAATAAATTGTGCACCAGATATGGTGCGCAAACGTATCAATTTAAAGTCTGTACATCATGACAGACAAAGGATTAAAATTCTTTTTTCAATTAATTATTTTAATATTTCTTTATATAATTTTTTTATCTAATTTATTATTTAATTTGAGTGTTTAATTTTAATTTTACTGCTCATTGATAATTATGTTCAAATATCCTCACAAATATAATTTGTTACTCCTTTAATGTAAATATTTACAGTTTGGTGATATCAGAAAACTATTGATATATATTTTATAATTATAATAATTATTATTATTATTATTATTATTATTATTATTATTATATTACTTTCATTATTATATTGTACATCATTAGTCATATATAATTTTTCAGTCAATCGGTAAGCAGTCAGAAAATTGACAGATTTTCAAATACATCTCAAAACCAATTTAAAAAGCCTCCTCATTCGAAGTCACGAGTAAAAGTTCAAATACAAAACTATATAACACCAAATACGAATTCAAATTCCTTGCAAATAACTCAAGCTGTAGTTAGGAGATTTAGTGATAACAGTCCGTACAAAGATGATGAAGCTCTTGAAACCGAAAATTACAGCCGAGGTAGATCTGCGTCTCAAATCCCTCGGACTTATAAAATGTCTCCAACACCATCTATTATTCGAATAAATAACGAAAGCTTAAATCAAGGTCAATGTTTAGTGACTCCTGCTACTCAGAGACGAGGATCACATCATTTAAGACCTTTTGACACCCACTGGGGAAACAGTAAATTATCTCACAGTATGGAGTTAGTTTCAAGTAAACCAACGATTACTTCAGATGAACGAAAAGTGCATAGTTTTGACAATGCACTTGGAAGGCGGAGAGCTATTTCGTCTCAAGGAGCACTTTTTCAGGCTAAGAGTTTAACAATGAGTAATTCCGATGAAGCAGCAAGCAGCAGTTTAGAGGAACCTCACAATCAACCACTATTATTAACAAATAAAAGTGAAGAAAAATACCAAGATAGAATGCAGTCCCCTAAACTATCTCGTAGAAATGAATTACCATTAAATGAGATTGTAGTTTATAATTTCTCAAATAAAATGCCAACAAATAATGTCAAAGATTATAAACAGCATTCATATCAAAATATAATGGAATGTCCATATAAAGACAGCTATAAAGCCAGGAAAAGTTATGTTGGAGAATTCAATGCCAATCCTGAACTGATTACTGATTGTAGAATGACAAACAAAAAGTCCTCGCCTAATAAAGAAAGAAGAGTCCGTAGACGTGTGAGAGGAATATCAAGTCGTACTCAATCGAGCAAGGACTCAATAACGATAAACGTAATTGATTCTGATACGGAAAAACAACTCCTGCATGAAGAAATTCAGCAAGATGGACCTCGGAATTCACTTTGTGATTTCTATAATTCTACAGTTGATCCTAGTTTATCACCGAGAAGTGCTGCCGCTAAACGACATCAATTTAGCAGAGAAAGACAATCATTAATCCAAGTTGGAGACATAACAGAATTTCAACAAATGATGGAAGCAAATTCAAAGCAAACTACCTCCTCGAAAGATTCCGAAAATTGGAAAAATACTAAACAGTTTCTTGAAAGAGATTACAGTGTTGATGAAAGAACGAGTGCAATATTCAACGAATTTATGAGGCCTGATCCAAAACTTGACAAAAATGTCATGAAAGCTCAAATTCTGGAAAAGATTAGAACCCAACGAAAAAGTACATGTTCACCAATAAAGGTTAATGATCAAAATCGCCTAAGATTAGAATACACAAAGTCTGCAAGTTTTGCCAGTAAAGAAGATTTTCAAAATTACTCAAACACTAAAGAGGAAGAGTTTGATGCTCATTTAAACTTTCCAAAGCTGTCTGCCTACCAACAACGCCGTCAATCCATTGGGAAATTGAAAGTCCAATCTTTTGACCAGAGAATGCAACTCCCAGTTATCATACTACCTGACGAGTCACCTTAATTTGCTCAATGTTTCATTCACAGCTTATGCAAAACCGTCATTTCATAATCATCCTTAATTTTATAAAGAACCTTGTACAAAATATTTTTAATATTTATTAATGTTTTTTTTTCAGAATTGAATTTAACTATTTCATAACCAGAGCGATGATTTTTTAAATGAATTGAAATTATAATTAATTTCATTTTGTAAACATATTTTTTAAACTCCAAATTATATTGTCTAGCTGTTGTTTGTGCGCATGTTCTAATAATATCGATAAATTTTTCTGTATTAATTTTTTACAATTTTTTGTTTTAATGCAAAATTATATAAATAATATTACAAGGACCTCAAGCACACTTGGACTACGTTCAAAACGCTTCTATGGTTGTGAGGAGAAGAATTTAAAAAACATAATTAAGAAACATATTAAGTAGAAATAATTTTGAAATTTAACATTTTAAAATTATTTGATTATTTATATAGAAATAATTTTTAATTTAAAAAACAAAAAATTATTTGTAAGATCATTTGTACATCTGTACACTATACACTTTGACACATTTTATAACATATTTATTAATTACTTTGAATTGTCATATATATGATATATTAAACTATATATACTATATAATTTTTAGAGTCATTAGATAAAATAAATTAAAGGTATGTTGACCAAATACGAAATCAGTGTTAACAACTTACCTGTTGGATTTTAATGCGAAAGAGTCAGATTTATTATTATCATTCAGATCAGCAAACTGCTATACAAGTTGAAACAATATCTGTCCTCACGGAACCTGGGATAAACATTTCCAGAAAGTCGAAACAAAATTGCACGAGCAAGAATTGGGCTCGTCGAGCGATGTTGATATTTTACTGCAAGAGTAGGAGGTATGAAAGCCAGTCCATTAAAAATGTTGATAATTGCAGTCAACGAGTGGTATTTGTGCGATACGTTAAGAAAAGGGAAATGACAGAAGAATATTATTTTCTGACCCATTGCTACAGATAAGTATTAGAAATTTAGGTATTGCTATATATGTATATGTAAAATTATTTAATTTTTAATAAAATAAAACTATCTTGAAATAGGTGTAAGGAGCTTCTTAAATAAAAATGTAAAGACACATTTTTCAAATGTGTATGTAAAATTATTTTGGATTCAAGGAGGCGATGATCACTAAAAAGATTAAGAACCACTGACCAAAAAGGTTAATAAGAAATATCGAATTCTACTTATCTAATTATAATCACATAATTATTAATTCATTGTAAAAGGTCTTGATAATTGATGTCAATAAAAATAAAATTATAGTAGTGTTTCTCAAACTTTAAAACTTTATGGTGCACCTTAACATGTTATGCGGTATGGAAGTTCCCAGGGAGAACTCGACAAAATTTAGAATTTTATTATGTAGTAACCAAGGGACCATTGCTCTATACTTTTACCACGTTTCATGAACCATGTTGACAAAAATACATCTTTTGGTGCTGATTTTCATATTTATATTAACTAAACTATAATCAATTCAATGATAACTTTAAATTATTACATAAATACAAAATTGTAAACAAAAAAAGACAAAAACCATTTCAAAATGTATCAATAAAATTATACCTCAAGTTTGCATACTATTTATGGTAATTAACAAAACGATAAATACAAAAATGCGATTGCTCATCACATTCTTCGCGATAAGTTGTTACTTTTGGCACACAGTTTTTGGTATATTTCTTCTAGTTTTTTAATAGTATTTATTCACTCGCGGTTTGTCTCACTTGATAATGTCTGCTATGTCGCACAAACCAAAGATGCAGCTAATTTTAGTCGAATTACACTGATTATATCATGATTGTCTAAAGAATATCCCTATTCGACATCGAACAATATGTTCTCGGTGTTCGTCGGTTGAAATTGTGTATTTTTGAAGTAATATTTCCATGAAGCTTGAAATGATTTCATATAATAAAAGAAAGAAATACTGTTTACCTGTATTTTCCCCGCTGTCAAGCTTATAGTTATTATATAATTCTAAAGTTTATCATATCATTCATACTTGTACACAAATTACAAAAACCTAATAACAAACTTTTTTCAAATGCCAAGCAATAACTTAATAAACAGACACGAAATGAACCGTTGTTGCTGTTACACCTCGGTGGTCTCTGAGAACCGCTGCTTGTTTAAACAAATTAAATACAATTTTTTTCCTATTAGGCCAGATTCAGTCAACCGTAAAAACTATTAAATATAAAATACGAATTAGGATAATTTAAACAATTTTACTTAAACAAAGCCAAGGTGGACAAGGTGTCTTAATTACACATTCAAGCATTTTTATGGTCGTAAAATTTTAAGCAGTAGTGTGATGTATCACCGTAAGAACAGTGCTCCATGGGGGATTAAAACTTTTTTTATAAGTTTAAAAGTACAAATTTTTTATAAGAAAAAGACAATGACTCATTCAAGGTCATTGGGTGAGTCATCATAATTTCGCAAAGTCATTTAAATGAAGAACATGACTCATTCAAGGTCAAATAAAATTTTAAGAAACGGTACATGATTCGTTCAAGGTCATTGGATGAGTCATCATAATTTCTCAAGGTCATTTAAACAAAGGCCATGACTCATTCAAGGTCATTGGGTGAGTCATCATAATTTCTCAAGGTCATTTAAACAAAGACCATGACTCATTCAAGGTCAAATTAATTATTAGAAACAGTATATGATTCATTCATTGTCAATGGATGAGTCATCGTATTTTCTCAAGGTCATTCAAAATTTCTCAATGTCATTCAGAATTTTTTTTTAATGTTACTATTCAAAAAAATTTCAATATAATTTACTACTTAATGTCTTAAGTAGTGTTATTATTATTACAAGTTGTTATTATTATTATATTTTTAATTATGATTTCTATTATTATTATTATTATTATTATTATTATTATTATTATTATTATTATTATTATTATTATTATTATTTATTATTATTATTATTATTATTATTATTATTATTACAAGTTTTTTATAATAAACTCCTCTTGCACATGTCCTTGTTACCCATGCACTCCTATTGCTCATATCTTTATAAGTCATGTGCGTGTAATGTTTAATAGTATTATTGATGTGTAACAAAGACATTGAATATATATATATATATATATATATATATATATATAAATAGTGTTGAATAATTTTTACTCTTACAAAATGGCATAAGATATTTTCGAATCACCTTTAAAACATACAGAGGTTTTATTTTATTATTATTATTAATTGTAGTAATCTTCTAAATTAAGAAACCGGAATTCAGAATTAAATGGAATCAGATCTTTATAATAATCGATAGACTGTTGACAGAAATCTATGATTATTTATTACTAAAAAAATAAATAAATCTTTTAAACATCACAATATTCAAATTCTCATAGAATTATTCAATTTCAACAAGTCAATAATGAAATTATCTAGTTGTATATTATTTCTAAATAGTATAAATCCTACAGAAATTAATATGTTTAATGTATTCTGGATGTGCATGGATTTCGGGTTTGACAAATATCGAGATGTTATTCAATCCTACATTGATAATGCAGATAAAATCGAAATAAAAATCAAGGATAAACTTGATGAAGTACAAAAACAATATCTTACATGTTGAAGTTGTTTAATTAATAAAGTCAATATTTTATATTTCCCATGTGGTCATATCATTATTTTTTCATCATTTTTTAAAAACTCTAATAGGTGTGAAAGTTGTGGTATAATTATTGATGAGTATCATTTTGTGTATATGTAATAAATGCTATTTTGTTTCTAAAGAAATATTATTCAAGTTACTTTTAACTATTGTGAACATGATTTATAACCATATTATATAAAAGCAACTAATAATAAAATAATCAAAACATAATAAAATAAGTAAATGTACAAGTTTATTTTTTCTGTAATATACAAAATGTTTTTTCACATAATTGTTCGTCTGATAAATCCTTTTATTGACGTTTTTGTAATACTATGACCCATATTAATTGCATCAAGCCCTCTATAGTTTCCATAGGCAAAACTAACATTTTTATCAACCCATGCCCTCTTATCATCGTGGTTGTTTAACGCTATTTTACTATTTTTAAAAGTGAAAAGTTGATGATTCCGGGACCCTATTCTAGTCTGAGGTACAGATATAATCTCACTATTATTATAAAAATCTAAATATGATTGATGATTAATATTTGTACCTGCTAATTTTACGCCCTTAGCCCTCATGGTCGACTTATTTCCCAATAAACTATAACATTTAGGGCTCAAGAAAACCCTCTCACTAAACCGTTTCCCCTTACTCTCATCCTTAAACTTTCCTATAATGGATGCTAGTCGTTTTGATTATAAAGGATGAGAAGGGTTATAATTAGATGTATCTAAAAGTCATCCTAAATAGAAAATAAATGTTTTATTGTTTATTGGTTGTTTTGGTTTTTTGGTTTTATTAGCAATAATTATTTGTAATAGTCTGGTTTTAATAGTAGAAATTTTTTAAAGTTAGTAATAATATTAGTATTTGTTTGTTTTGGTTTTAGTAGTATTGATTTTTTAAATAGTTAGTAATAATATTAGTGATAAAAATGATATAATAATAACAATAATAATTGTAATAATTAGTCACATTAAAATATATATAGAAAAAATCACATAGAGGCACTCATAAAATGCAATATTCATGCAATATTCATGCACGATTCTGATTATCAATATCTAACATTGGGTATAAAAACTCGTCACCACCTTTTAAAGATCATAATTCAAAAATGACCAAGAAAATGGTGAACTCTGCTAAAGAAGAACTTGTCCAAGTAGTTCAAAGGTTCCACAATTATAAAATGTATTTTTTAAAGGAACCTATCAATATGAAATTGGTAAATCCAGTCAAACTCAATCGAAATCAATTTTAATCTCTCACTGAGACACTCTCAATGATAGATATCAAGTATATTGTTACTGTTTTCAATAAGATCAATTCGAATTTAAAATGCAATCAAAATGCATTTTTCACCTGTCAATATACCATATATTATGATGCATTTGCAGAAAAAGGTTTCAAAGAACAGGAAAACTAGTATTTAACAATAACAATACAAGGATATAAAGCCTATCAAAAATTATAACTGCTAGACTTTCACAATTATTTTAATGTATATTTTAGTGAATGTTAATAAATGTATTTAATCAGATTTTGTTCGTTTTCTTTATAAGACATTACAATGTTCTAAAACAAAATTAAAATAAAATTAAAAATTGTTTAAAAATAATGTCTGAAAAGGGTAAAATATAAAATATAAAATAATCAATTAATTTTCGTTTAGAGTATTTAATAAACGTTTTGTTCAATAAACTCGAAGAAATATCAGGTGTAAAATTAGATATATGTTGACTCTAGTTAATCATTGGGTAAAGAAGATTCTGGTTGTGATTCCGAATTTCCGATAGACGATGAAAAAATTGTTAATGATGAAGATACGGAAATTGTTAATGATGAAGAAATCCCTAATGAAAATATAGTAGATGATGAGTGTAACGAATTTAAAACTTGTGTTGACCATGTTATAGAAACTATAATGTTTGAATATTGTGGGGATGAAGCCTGTACATGTAATAATCAATAAATCTTTAAAAATGTAGTTTTTATTACTAATTCAGTATTAACAAAGAATAATACATTTATTAAAATATAATAAAATCCTATTACAAATAAATATAACAGATGCACCAGTTATAAGTTTTAATAAAAATTTACAATTTAGCTTCTGCGGCAACTTCATTAATTGATACCCATCTACTTTTGCTTCTACCCATGAATCAATCTTTGTCTCAATTACCTAAATAATGATAAAAAAATAATAATAATAATAAATAGTAATATACCTATATGGACCATTGGATATAATTTTCATAGTCAGAGTTGGATTTTAAAATCATATGTTTCATGTACATTAATCCGATGATTATTCGCATCCATTTATTATTCTCGTCAAACATATAATTAAATATCGATTGGAATGAATTTTTCTTTCTCTTTAATGTTGGCAAATTGAGAATGGGATCAAATGGGATGTATTCTACGATTTTTTCGGTACGGTTGACCATAAATTTTATATTTTTTATGATATCATCATCATCTCCATTAATAGCAACCAGCTCATTCATCAAAGTCATAAAAAATTTAGCTTCTGGCATTTTATAAAAATGTTTTGAAGTGTTGGCTCATTTATACTATATTTGACCAATCAGAATCGTGCATGGATATTGCATTTATGTTGCAATGTCTTTGTATAAGAATAATAGTTTAAAATGGAAATATTGAGGATATCTTTAGCGGACTTCTTTCATTATAGGATTGAACTTATCATTTGTTTTATTCGAATAAGCTTTGATATTGTATTGAAGTTCATTAATCATTTCTTCATAAAGCTTTCCATTTTCATCCAATTTAAATAATGATTTATTTAATTCATTTTTGATAATACCAATGCTCGTATTTAAATATAGAATATCGTAATATATTTTCTTTTGAGCACTTTTAAAATTCGCATATTTCACTTAAAATCTGTAACCTAAATTTTTAATTCTTTCCTCTAATCTTTTTACGGGATATATATATATCATTCAACACAGCGATTTTTGGACATCTAAATCTTGTTTTATTTCGACCTTCCACAGTTATAACAATTGATTTGTTTGCGTTAGTCTCTTTAAAATAAGTAGCAATTAATATTATTAATAAAATCTCTTTAATCATTTCAAATCTCTCTAAATTAATATTTATTGTTTATAGCTAATTTTCAAAATAAGTAACATCTATAATACATTTATTTAAGAAAATAGGTAAAAATAAATAATGGAAATGTGAATATAGATGATTTGTTGCCACTGTTTTTCATAACCGGTTGGATTAGTTTCATCGGTTCTTGAACTTCTTTCATTATACGATTGAACTGATAAGTTGTTTTATTAGAATAAAATTTTATACTATATTGAACTTGATTCATCATTTTTTCATTAAGTTTACGATTTTCATTCAATTCTAATATTGATTTCTTAATTCATTTTTTGATAATACCAATGATCTTATTTAGATATATAATATCATCATATAATTCGTTCCGAGCTCTTTTTAAAGTCTCATATGTGAGTTCAAATCGGACTTCTAAATTACTGATTCTTTCAGATAATCTTTTGACTAGAGTTTGCAAATGACTCGGTCTATCTATCATATATAATATATTCATCAACACGACAGTACCAGGACATACACATCTTTTTGAATTTTTTCTTTGAACGGTTACAACAATTGAGTTAGCCCTTTTAAAATAACTAACAACTAATATTATTAATAAAATTTCTTTAAACATTTTCAAATCTATATAAATTAATATTTATTGTTTATAGCTAAAAGTGTGCGTGTTTTACTTTTCATTGATTAAAATAAGTATAAAACTAATTGATATTTCCTTTTTTATCATTACAATGGATGTTATTTTACCGAGCGCAGTTTAAGTTATGAACGAAATTGAACAATATGGTAATTAATTATTATTATTATACTTGTTTTGTAGATGATTATTTTAAAGTTATCAAAGAACGTATAGAGTTCTATTATCCAACTACAAATGAAATATTGAAGGACAAGCCATCATCACTGATTCCAGACTTGATCTTTAATCATACATCCAGTACTGAATATCCATGTGGTGATGGATGCGATTGCTATGCCAACCGATATCTAAAGTATGTAGAATGGGCTTTGATTAAAGCTCTTCGACAATATTATTATAGTTGAATTTTTTCTACGGAATAAAAGTTTTTGTTGTTAATGACTGTTTTTATTATATAATAATAATATTACTTATAACATTAAGTAGTAAAAATAACATAACCTTAATATTCTGAATGACCTTGATAAAATATGATGACTCATCCAATGACCTTAAATGAGTCATTGTATTTTAAAAAATCAGCACTTTTATACTTAGAAAGAAAAAACGTTTTACCCCACACACGGGGCACTGTTCTTGCGGTGACACATCCCACTACTGTAATCCTCTCACTTAAAAAGGTACAAATACAAAATTTAAATTCAGTTATATTTTTGGTTATTTACAGTTTTAAAATTTCAATTTTTAATATTAATCTATTTATCAAAGAAGACAATAAATCAAAAGACGATTTACTAAACAAAATAAAAGCTAGAACAGGTCTATCAATTTATATTAAAAGTAAAGACAGAAAATTTATTTAAGTGAATGCAATATTTTTTTCACTCGGATTTCTGACAAAATCTTTTCGGGTTTAACTGTAATTGCAGACTTTAAAAATTCTATCTTGGTAATTTCCAAATCATTTTCATGGTAAACTTTGGCCCATGGTTTTCCTCGTTCTATGAAATCCCCTTCTTTACAAATCAATTCTACACCAACCCCATAATTCAATTTATCCTCTTTTCTTACTCTTCCTCCTCCTAAATCTCGAGTAATTATTCCAACTTTTTCTGCATTAATTGCTGTGACAAACCCTACAAAAGTTCACATTAAAAATATAATTAAATAATTTAAAATCATTATTAAAAAATCATAAATCTTAGTTAAACTTTTAATAGAATTTTTTAGTAATACATTTATAGAGATTCTAATTGAAAATATATATTAATTTAATTAAATTGCAAATGCATTATTAAATTTAATAAGAAATTAAATTTTGTTTAAATAATCACTGATATTTTAACTTTTTAACAATTAACTCATTATTCGAAATTCAGAAACTATAAACACAAATTCCTATGATTAGAAAAATTTCAATTTTCAATAATTTCTGTTTTTTCATTTGTATCAAATCAACCTCAACAAATCTTCAGATTATATTATGATGTTGTTTGAAATTTTTACCAACATCAAGCTATTCTGCTCGATGTTCTCATCTTCAAAGTATTCACATTTCTCAAATTACCTACCAATATTAATCAATTCAATGTTTAATCGAACATCCGTTACTACAAGTTTAATTGCGTTGATTGGTTAATGATTATGCAATTACCAAGACACTGTATGTTCAAATAAACTTTTGAGATTTTTTTTGTTCGTCAACATTTCAACTGCATCATTTTATTGTTGAATTTTTACCATAATCAGAAATCTCTATAGTAAAATTATATTAATATTTATCACAATAAAGATACAATGCAAAAAAGCAGGAATCGACAATTGAAATTTATTTTTGTTCACAGTTGTCATGTTAATTTGTTTTGGGGGCGGGGTGGTAACCGGTGGTGAATGAAAAGTTGAGGACGTATAGAATAATTTTAAAAGGATGAGGTCCTCAGCCGGAGTTAGAACAAACAACTAATTTTAACTAAAATTGATTTTTGATATTTAAAGACAAGTTCCATTAGATTTACGTTTTACCTCAGGAACGAACATACAGGGATAAAATTTTTCATCCACAATAAATGATATATCTGAGGAATCGGTCACCATACTCACCTATCTCAGAGGAAAGAAACGTGGGACGAACCTGGATGCCAATAATCTTAAGCAAGATTCATTCAGGATTGTTTGCACATTCCTCTACTTTTTAGTTAGAAATTTTACAAGGACAACCGTGTTTCTTATTACCAAGCACTTACTGCTGATCACCTTGTTACTCCAATGGTAGGTTGTGGTGTCTGCAACTTATTCAATGCCTGCTGATTAAAACAAAAAACTTAATCACACTTCGATACTCGACAGGATATAGCATGGTTTAACAAATAAATCTAAGACGTGCTCTCCCACTCTGCTAGGTCAGCTCATATTAAAAGAAATTATATTTTGTAAACATAAATTATTATTTCATTAGAATATTTTCAGAGTACTAATATTTTTTTTGGGGACAGTCCGAGTACTTATTGGACTGACCAATTAAATTATTTGCTTAGAATTGTAAACTTTTTACATGTCATTCATAATTAAATATAACATTATAACTATTTTTCTTTTTACTAAATAAAGGGCTGTTCAATAGGAATTACATGGTTTTCGAATGTCACAGCAACCATATTTACAAAGTTATAAATATCACTAGTTGCAATTTGGTTATAGTATATTTTTACAATTTACAATGGCAAAATAAACCATTGTACAACATTTGCTAATTATCTAACTATTTTATAAAAATAATCGTTCTTTTGTAAATATTAAAAGTGCTCTTCGTTAAAATTATGTTCCTAAAATAATCGACCTGTTGTGCTTGTTATTCAGCGAGTCGCTGCAAAAAATTCAAAAGGATTTTCCTCTTCACCAATGAGAAATTAGAAGGAAGAAAAGAGAATGTTGCTGCTGTAAGAGCTAGTGCTACATAAGATGCTAATTTATTGAATAACATATTGCTCCAACAAAAAACTCCACTTGTCATAATGATAATATCACTATCAACTTATTGTAAATAAGGTTTGGAAAATTAATCATTTCATGAAATGTAACTTTTAAATGGCCTCTAAGTAAAAATTTAACTACTCCGAATTACATTCTAGGGGTTATTTAAAATCAACTAGAATTTTGATGATTTAACCACTTGAGTCATATTGAAACTATAAGACCCACAAGCAGGTGTAAAATTTCAAACATTTCCAATATTCTTTACAGTCGGAATATATTGGTCTAGTACGTTTTCCCGACAATAGATTGTACTTATAATTAAAATAAATATTGAAATATATAAATTGTTATAGATCTTTTTTATTTTGTCGGGAAACTGAACGGAACAAAGAATATATATATATATATATATATATATATATAACCAGCAGTCGCTACCTTTTATTCTACTTTAGCAAGTAAACAAGTTCGTAGAAGTTACCGTATTGCACCAATAAATAAAAAATGAAACATTACTAGCGGAAGATTAAATTACAACTACAAGAAAATCTGCTAAAATTGAATGAACGGTTTTAACCACTAGTTCAAAAAGAAGCAATAAGATATTTATTATTGGTTATCAAACGCCAACAAAGCAGTTTGCCGCTGAATGAGTGTAAAATGCTCAACATTAAAAATTGAGAAAACAAAATCCATTTGTTTTTCCTGCTAACTATGTTTCACTCCATTTCATAATCAATTAAAATATATTTCCATTTATGTTTATAATACTTTTTTGAATTTTGTTTTTTTCAAGCTGCCATTAATCTACTGTTGTTACAGATGATCCCATTATAAAATACTAACGGAATTATATATCACAAAGATTTTTAGCTGTAACTCTGAAAATGTGAGTGGGATTTTTTGAGGTAAATTTTCATGTAATCTATATAGCTAATATAATATCTGAATAGTAAAATAACTCAATTTGAGAAAAAATATTTTTCAGAACTCAAAATGTTAAAATTGAATAACGAATCTATCGAAAATTGGGTTCCTTGAATTCACTTCTGTAAACGAAGTCCAGTTGACCCAATTAATGGCATTTTCTTTAGAATATAATATAATTGTGATTAAAAATAAAAAAAAGATTGTAGCTGTATTTAAAATTGTTTTGTTATATTTCATTTAAAAATCATACTGTCATCTAGAGAAACTTTTTATTTTAGATTATTGACCAATCAAGTTGATCAATCGAGCAATTTTCAAAGGTGAAAAAATAAACAAATAGATGGCAGAATATTTTTTAATTGCAAAGCGACTTAATTCTTATTTAATGTCACACAGAAATTGAAATAAAATGTTAAATAAAAATGATTTTAAAAACCGATTTGAGTTATGGCTTATAATGAAATAACATTTCCACTTACCGGCACAGTCAGAAGGTATTTCAGTGACATGGGGTTTTTTATCACATAATAGTTCCATGTAGCTTGCAATTGGTAATATTTTACGAACACAAAGACTATCTGCTAAAAGTTCTTTTACTCCTTGTGACTTAAGCATCTTTTTAAAGCTTTCCAAAGCTTTACCACTTGAAATTGCTTCATCAATTTTTTTCGCTATTTCTTCATTGCTTAAGTTTTTATTAACGAACTTTAAAAGTTGATGAGCTATTGAGAAATCATGTATATATTAGATTCTGATTGTAAAATTACCCATAATATGAATAATTTCTTTTATATCTGGAGACATTTCTCCGTGTAAAGCTCTAAGGACTTCAGCAATTTCTAAAGCATTACCAATACAGTAACCAAGGGGTGAGTTCATATCATCAATTAAACATACAATATCCATATCTAAAGATTTTCCAGTTTCTATCTAATAATTTTAATAAACATTAAATAAAATAAAATAAAATAAAATAAAATAAATAGTTATAAATAGTTATAAATAGCGGTGTAGTTAGGGTTTTTGCAGACCGTGGCGATCCCGAATTTCTCCTCCTTTGCAATACAGATAAAATTTCCTTAGACCAAGTATCGGTATCAAGTCATTTTGCACTTTAGACCAGTGTTTCTTAAACCTTTTGCTTAAAAATTTCCAAATAATAAAAGATTGGATTAAGTCGTTATTTTATTATATAAATATAATAAACTATATTAGAACCAAATATATGTAAATAATCATCACAAGAACTATATATGAAAACTAATCAACCTGGTAATGCTAAGTTCACAAAAATCACGAAATGCATCTTTCGACAAACATATACAAATCAAACAGATAGAAATAAATTAAATTCAACAATTTTTTTTAAACGAAGATAGCTGTAAGTACTTTACTAAATTGTACGGGAGTGACATCGTGACTAGTATGCCGTCATTAAACAAATTACACCTGATTCAGTTCATTAAAAACTCCTATAGTAAAATGAAAAAATCAATAACTTTATAATATAGGAACATACATACTTACCCGTGTCTGCATGTAATTTGTTCAACTGAATAAAAACTTATATTATAGGATGGAAGGAATTAGAAGAAAAATTTTTTTAACGTAAAAACATAATACATAGTAAATTGTGCATGCAAACTTTCAAAATGTATAGTTCAGTTCAATAAAAACTCTATAAAACTATTTTTAGTAACTTTTTAGACAAGTTTTTTTTTAATTAAAGCCGAAAATTTTTGAAAAAAATATCAATAACTCTACTTTGAGTTTTAGAGAAAATTAAGAAATAATTTCATGAAATTCAATCAATTTAATATTTTTACAACTTTTCAGATATTTCAAAAATATCCATCGAAACTCTAGGTTTTTGAGTTTTTACCTCATTTGCAATTTACCAGGAGCAGTGAAACTAGAACCTTCAAATGAGGAGTTTAAAAAAACGGAAAACATAAGTTTTCCGATAACTTAAGTTAAAAAAAAATTTTTTTATAAAGTATAAAAATTCGAAATCATTAATACCATTGAAAATGAGGAAGATTTTTATAAATTTGGGAAATTAACAGAAATTTCCAAAGCCTCATAAAATCAAAAATTATCAAAAATTTGGATTTGTCAAAAGGTAAAAAAGATGGCAGCCAAAAAAAATTTCCAAGGAACAGCAGAATAGTTTATTCGAATATAGAAACTTTTTAATAATAAATTTTAGTTTTCAATTAATCGGACTTAAATTTATTCGAAAATAATTCCATTAATTTACATAAATTGGCATAAATTCCTAAAAAAAACCTAAAAAAATTAATTAAAACTAAATTTATAATAAATGATGAGTAAAAGTATTATTTAAGAGCTTGAATAATGATCTCATAAATATACGAGATTACAATCCAAGCCCTAAAATATACTTTATTAAAAAATTTACCTGTCAGCCATTTTAAAAACGGCTAATTCATAAACAACCATAATTGTAATTGGTTGTTCATTAAAACTTCGATTATAGAAGTTTTTAATGAACTGAATCAGGTGTATAACTGTCTTTTTCAACCCTTAGTCAAATCTTATATTATTTTTGTAACACTAGGAATCATATAGATTAAATCTTTAGGCCGATTTTCTCATAATTTTTTATTACTCATATTAATTATTTATAATGGGAAATTTAAACAAATGGGTCATTTACAAATTATTTTTTGTGACCTCAATTTATGAACCACTGCTTAAGACCAATTTCATTAATGTGCATATGCAAATAAAGTGAAAAAAATTGTATTGTTTCATTTTAATGTGAATAGCAAAAATGCGAGATAATCTTTACTGCTACCGGATTATTGTGCATTAGATAAATACCTTATTAGTAGCGTTAGCCTGCTGTGCAAAATGTCGAAACGACTCGTAGAACAAAATTATTTCTAAACGGATTTCTAAATGAAGTTATTATAAACCAACAATGAGTGACGGGAAAAAATAACCTGAAAAATCGTTCTACAGCTCAAAAAATAACAGAATAATGCAACTGAGTAAATAAAACATTTGATCTGTTATTTACGATTTTGTTTATCTTTATTCGTTCAGGCTATAAATTAATGTATTGTTTTATGTAAGAATGAAAATAATGCATTGATCTTTTCTGAAAAAATGAAGACAAAAAATTAATTAATTAAATAGTAATAATATAATCCTAATTTTGCTGACCATTATGTGTGACGAGCGCGTGGCTATTACAACAAAGTCACTGGTGTTGAATTAATTATTTTTTACAAAAGTGCAATGTTAACTTTGATTTTTACTGCTAAATCTGCAAACTATTATACAATACCGCACTTCATTATAACCAAACCTAAATATATAAAATCAATTGAGATATTTCTCTTTTCATAAATTATGCGTTTCGTGGGTTCCAAATAAAAAGAGAAAAATTAATGATTCTTCAAAGATCTGAACACGGAAGAATGTAATTTTCCAAATCTCCACAGTTTTTAGTTTTTAATTTTTATTTAAAATTAATTATAGATACTAAATGTTAGTTAAGTATAAAAAAATTCCTATAATACAAGTTGGCATCTAAATTCAACTTGTTAAGTAAAAGAATAACTAAAAGTAATGAAAATTCAGTGAAATTTATGCACAGGCCATTTTTAGGAATGCAACTATGCGATTTGTCAGACTTATTTCGTAAAATGTAAGTCAGATTAATTTTAAACCAAAATAACATAAAAATTTTTTTTGTGTGAATTTGTGTTAGTATTGCCGTATTAGGAAAGGTTTACAAATTATAAGAGGAAGTTAAGCAGATGGGAAATTTTGAGTATAAGACCGTTTCTAATTCGTGTAAGGTACGCAATATGTTTATTAATAAATCAAAAACTCCGGTTGGATTGTGTTCTGATTTCGTTTATCAATTACATGTAATAGTTGTAATGCCACATACATCAGAGAAACTTCACATCATCTTTGAAATCGAGTACTAGAGCATTGTCGATTGAAGGGTTTGACCAATATTAGTGAGCACAATCGGGACTGTAAAAGTACAATAGGAATGTCTGACTTTAAAATATTATTGAAATGTTTTAATAATTATTGGGAACATGATATTTGAGGCATTGTTGATAATGTCATTGAATCTAAAGTGCAAAGTGCTGACTACGAATGTTTTGAATGTTTTTAAAAAGTTTTAGCATGTTAAATTGTGACAAATTGATGTTTCTTTATTGTTTAAAACATTAAATATTATTTTCAATGTCAAATTAAAATTTACTAAATTAAATTGTTTCATTATTTTAATATTTTATTATAAAAAAATTAAAAAGTTTAATATTTATAAAATTTTTTTAAATATTTATTTATTGAAATATAAATTTAATTAGAATATTTAATTAATAAAAAAATAATTTGTTTAAATAAATATAATTAATCCATAATATTGAGTTGGATTTTGGTGCCTGAAGATGACAGTTAAGCTGTCGAAAAATATCTTTTTTATTTTAATTATAATATGGTAATATATTATTTATCTTATTTAAAAGAATAAATAAATGAAAAATTTACCATGAAAATGTTATTTACTACTGAAAAGTATTATTTACCATTGATTCAGCTAATGCGACTGCTTCTTCTTCAGTTTTCATAAAAGTTCCTTCACCGAATTTCACATCCATTAATAAAGCGCGAATGTCTTCAATTTTTTTCTTAGAAAGAATTGAAGCTATTTATTAGTTAAATAACTCCATAAAGTAACGAAGAAATATTAACCAGTTATCAAAGGAATAGAGTCAACGGTTGCTGTTACATCTCGAATAGCATAAAGGCGTTTATCAACCGGAACCATTGAGTTGGTCTGACCAGTAATGAAAAACCCCGAATCTTCTAAAATGCCCGGCATTGCTTGCAAATCATCTAGAGGGAAGAATCCTTTAATTGCCTCCAGTTTATCTATAGTCCCTCCAGTGATACCGAGCCCCCTACCACTTATCATCGGCATCTGATACGAATTTATAATAAATAGTAAATTAGTGAGCATATAAATAAAAATATTATTGCTTACCTTTAAACCACAAGCCGATAAAATCGGAGCTAATATATGACTGATTTTATCACCGACTCCGCCAGTACTGTGTTTGTCAACTACTTTATCGTACCAGTCATATTGAGACCAATTAAATTTTTCACTGTAATCTGCCATGGATTTTGTCAAATTCGCTGTTTCTTGACCATTCATTCCCTTCAATTTTATAGCCATCAAAAATGCTCCTAAAATTTGTATAAAAAATGTTTAAAAAAATATCTAAAAATAACCTATCTGAGCTTCATCGATTTCATTTTTGGAAACGCATTTCACAAAATAATCGATTTCTTCGGAACTTAGCAACAGACCTTTAGACTTATTTTCTATAATTCTGACAACATTATGTGAAGCCATTCTTGTGAAAAATATAAAATGAGATTTTCACAACTACAAGTTTCACATTTATACTTACTTACAAAGGATGTTATACAAATCTGATGTTATCACGCGATCTGACAATGATAAATAAAATTCAGTTTAAACGTAGTTTGAACACACTCATTTGTTATTTATCAATGACCTTCGCTTGGTGTAATACTGAAAATGTTTTTGTATAAGTCTAGTTGCAAATTGAATGGTTTTTAAAAATAGAATTTTCACATCCAACCAATCACAATATTTGACAATGAATTAACGGAAGTAACGAAATTATATCAAGAAATCCGAAAACTTATGGTATTTGATTCTTATCAATCGGTGTGTAAACACTGTTAAAATTTGTTATGGTATCTCATTACAGTAAGTAATTGAATAGAATGGAATGTTTTATGGGTTTTCGAATGACTATGAATGAAACAAATTTAATAAAATTGAGAAAAGTAACAAAAGCGTTTTAAAAAAGAAGTAGTCTATCAGAAATCCTAACAAATTGTTGAGGTTTACGCTGATTTAGCTTTGGACGAATTTAATGTTTTACCTTTTTGGTTTAACATGAGCCCCAGCCAATTTTCAAAGAGGTATGAATTTCGTACTAAGAGGTATTTGGCATACACTGGTATACATCAATGGCATAATCATATTCTCAAATGAATTTTGCGAACATCTCAAGGATGTTGAAACAGTGTTCCAACGGTTAAAGAGTGCCAAATTAAAAATAAAACCATCAAAATGTGAATTGGGAAAGTCTGAAGTTGTATATGTTGGTTAACATAATATCACGGAGAGGTTTACAAACTAATCCCAAAAATATTAAGAAAGTCGAAGCGTATCCAATTCCACAAAATACGGATGAAGTAAGAATTTCTTGGTTTGACCAGTTATTATAGAAAATTTATTAAAGACTTCGCATATCGTTCATCCATTAAACGTATTACTAAAGAAAAAATTGACAACCTCACCTATATTACGGTGTCCAGATTTTATAAAACCGTTCATGCTAATGACTGATGCCAGTAATGTTGCATTGGGAGCGGTGTTGGGTCAAAAGGTTGGCGGTGAAAAGATCATGTAATAGCATATACAAGTAGGTCTCTAAAACTACACGAGAAAAACAATTCAACTATCGAAAAAGAAACCTTGGCATTAGTATATGGAATTGCTACATTTAGACAATATTTGTTAGGTAGAAAAATTATTGTATATACGGACCATAATCCCCTTCAATGGTTAATGAAGCACCGATATTCGGCTAGTAAGCTAATTCGATGGTCAATTGCACTTCAGGAATACGATTTCGAAATAAAATTTCGAACAGGTAAATTGAACGCCAATGCCGATGCAATGTCAAGAATCCAAAATGAAAACAAAGATATTGTAAAGGCAGAAGATACAATATTTGCGGTAATTAAAGCATCCAATTATTTAACTGAATTACAGAACTAGCAAAGGTGTGACAGCCAATTGAAACAGTTTTTCGAGCAAGTGATATCAGTAAAAAAGAAAGATTGGAAGCAAATTGAAAGTGAGAATGGCAAGTATATTATTCACGATGGAAAATTAAAATGCTTTAAAAATAACGAGGAATTAACTATAGTCCTAGAAAAACATAGAAATGCATTGTTAATGCAGTACCATGATGGGGCTTTAGGAGGGCATTTATCTGCAAGAAAGACCTTATCTAGATTAAAACTAAAATATCATTGGCCAGCAATAGAACAAAATGTAAAAGATTGGTGTAAAAGTTGTAAAGTATGCATTACACGAAATAATACTTGTGACAAAATAAAAGTACCTTTAAAACCGATGCCAGTTCCAACAGCACCGATGGCGATGACAGCAATGGATATTATTGGACCATTACCTGAAACAATAAATGGAAACAAATGTATTATAGTATTTTGTGATTATCTCACAGAATATAGTGACTAAAATATTTGTTGAAAATATTATCTTCAGATATGGTGTTCCTAAAAAGTTGTTTACAGATCAAGGAACAAATTTTCAGAGTGAACTGTTCAAATCAATAAACGAGTTATTTGGAATTTGGAAGCTGAATACTTCTTATCATCCACAAACCGATGGATTAGTCGAAAGATTCAATGGAACTATAATAAATATGATTTCTTATGTAAATCGGAGACAAAAGGATTGAGACGAGTTCATAAAGCCTTGTTTATTTGCGTATCGAAATGCGGTCAATGTAAGTACAGATGAGACCTTTCTATTTAATGTATCTTAGGAAGAACAACATGCCGATCGATTTACAATTCCAAACACCAGTGTCTCAGTATATGGAAATACCAGACTATAAATCAACAATGCAAGAAAGGTTACAGTCAGCATGGGCCAAAGCAGGGCTACTGAGAAAACACAATCAAGAAAAATATAAAAAAGCCTATGACAAAAGGGCACATAGCCATGGAATAAAGATTGGATATTTAGTTTATTTCAATAGACCAGAACCGCTCAAAGGTTTGTCACCAAAGTTGCACAGGCCATTTAAATGACCATACAAAGTGTGTGACACGACAGAAACGAATTATAGTGGTATACGCTAATCGATGCAAACTAGTTCCAGATAGTGATGAATCACAGTACCCGTTACGGCCAAAGCAAAAGGAAGCTAAAGATAAAATAATTGTCAGACAAAAATTCACAAAAAACCAACTCCAGTCAGCTACATTAATAAATCATTATTCCTATTTAGTATGTTGATGCTTATATCATGTGCAAATGGGCAAATAATTGATTTACCTTATGCAGTAAATAAAATACCACTAATGGAAAACCGAGATATCTATTCCACTATTACAAATATTGTTTGGGTCTCTCATGGTGAGATAACAGATCAAATCGAAATCAATAATCTACTAGATCCATTCAGTTCATTTGTAGAACTAAATTACGAGAAAAACGTATATGTTGCACCGAAACTAAGATTGAACTTTAAATATCCGTGGTTGATAAGACAAAACAGGTCAGAAGGACAAAGTCATATTTATATAGAAGTACGAACAAAAGAATTTCGAGATCCAATTGAGATAGAACAAGTATTGAATAGAAGAAACATATATTGGAAAAAGGTGAAATTTGTTAGAGTACGAATTTTATTTTATATATATTTATTTATTTATTTATACAGTATTTATATCAATTCAGCCATGTTTCAAAAAATTCCCAGTTCGTCGAAAATTAAAAACGGTGTTTAAATATTCAATTTAACGACCAGATTTTTGAAATAAATCTTATTGTCGAATTTAAATTCTTACAATCACAACTTGCTTGATTTACAATTACAAGGAAAAGGAAATAAATATTGTTAAGTTGGTCAGTTTGGTAAATGCTTTTAAAGAAAAATAAACTTTTTGCTTCACAATTAAAAAGACAAAATTTTAAACATTTCCATATTTAGAAAAACATATTACACTTGCTGGTGAAATAATATTAACATATTTTGTTTTGAACTGGAAAATTTTAATCAAGAATTTGAGAAACGATTAGCAAATCTCTATAATCTTCAATCGGTTTTTTGGAGAAATTGATAACGAGAATATTTCATCAAATATAACTCAGAACTTTCAATTGAATTCATCGAATCTTGAGTTAGAAATTTTAATATTCAAAACAGATATAATTATGAAATCACATGCATATGAAAATAATTTTTTGGATTTATTACCAGAAGAAAAATAGTCATTATTGAGATCGGTGGCAATGAGGATATTTGAATATAGTGGTTCCACTTATCTATGTGAAGCAGCGTTTTCTTAAATCATAAACATCAAATAGTAATTTATGAGTTTTCTGACTGATGATCACTTAATGACATATATTCGATTGTACATCAGTGATTACAAATCTGATTTTACAAGACTCGTAGATGAAATGGAATATCACACATCTACATCAAAAAATTAATACAAAAGTTTTATCAATAAAATATGATGCACAAAATATTTACCAATAAAGTATATCTATATTCCACGAAATATTAAACAAAATGTATCTATTTAATATATTATTACTAAGACGTTAATTAAATTTTTATTTGTTTTAATTTAACATATTTTTGGAAGTCGATTAAATAAGAAAAATTAAGTCGATCATACCAGTAATCAGTTTGCCCACCCCTGATATAGACCTTTTCAAATTTGATCAAAAATCCTCAATGTTGTTCGGTAAATTGAATCTTCCTGTATCAATCTTTCGATTGTTTTTAAAAGTCGTTCTTTAGTGCATTGTTTATTTCTTCTAATGTTGAGCTTCCGTAGTTCTGTTAAGTAAATGAAAATTTTCTGTAGATTACTTGGTCCTTGTATTGGAGCTTTTTCAAAGTGCAAATTTGTCAAATAACGGCTAAAATTATTGAAATCAGGAGTGGTATTTATTTTCAAGGTGTATATTTTAATGCTTTAAAACCAATTCGAAATTTTAGTTTTTAGCCCAAATTTCGTTATTATCCTCATTTCTAGTCTATATTCTTCACTGATTTTTTCTAAGTTTTTCCTATCAGGAAATTTCTGAAATTTCATTATCGCATTATGATAAAATCACTCATTAAATATTTCAACAAAATTTTCTAATATTTTAATTTATTTTGATTTTGCTCCTATATTCTCATTTTTCCTTTACTATTTTATTTTTATGTGAGATGATGTCTCTACTTTTTATTTTTCTAATTATAATGGGATTTCAGACGATATTTTGGGATGAATCTCACAATATTTTTTCCCCATTTTTATATTTATTTTCCTCTGCAATTTTTCTATAAATATCATTTCATGTAATTTTATCAGTTACTTTCTTAAATATTTTATTCCAGAGCTTTCAAACCTGTTTAAATGATTTTATTTTCGCATATTATGATGTTGTTGAAATTTATGTTTTCTGTTTTAATATCATTTCATGTAACTTTATCAGTTACTTTCTTAAATATTTTATTCCAGAGCTTTCAAACCTGTTTAAATGATTTTATTTTCGCATATTATGATGTTGTTGAAATTTATGTTTTCTGTTTTAATTTTATTTATTTTTGTTCTTTTTATTTTGTGTTTTACTTGATGTGTGATTTTAACAATTCCTTTACACCTTCGGTGTTGACCCAAAAAATTGATGCAACTACAAATTAATAAAACTTAGGTTTGCTATATTAATATTTTTCTTAAAATTTTATTTTATTCGGTAAATTTGTAGATTGTTTTATAATTAGAATTTTTCTAATTAAATCTTTTTTATTTTGATTTGATATTTTTCATTTACAATGAATTTGAATAAATCTGCTTAATTTTAGTCAAACATTTCTGTTTTCATGTAATTCTTATGTACATTTCATGCTATTTGTGATGCATTTTTGTGAATAATTTGATTTGTATTTTGTTTTATATATATTTTTTACCTTGTTATATATTTGAGTTATCTTGGTGATGGGTTTTCGTGCTGTAAAACTGATTCGTTTAAAACGCATTGACGCCTTTCGTGTTCTGGACCAGCAGAATGCTATAAGCTGCAATAAAATTGTCGGCTTCAGTTTTTTTTTAAAAAATCTGAAGTCATTTTTTAAAGTTAACTTAATCAAAATATTTTTTCTATCAAGCAAATCTATATTATTAAACTAATGTTTCGTTCTTAAAAACAAATCGATATTTCAAATTCAAATATTTTCTATTTAAAACATTTAAAATTCTATAATAAATATTTTATAGAAAGTTAGTACCGAAATCCCGGTATTCTGACAATTTTAATCCCGGGACTTTGGTATCAGAATATTTCCAAAATTTACTCGAACTATAATTGAATTTCATAATTTTTGAAGAAACCAGAATTGGGTTAGATATGAACCATTTTATGGTAGTTCATGAACCCATGAAATTGACATGACATTAGGAGTCTAGGAAAAAAACTGACCTGTGGCTGGCAATCCACATCCTAGAACACATTCGCAGTCACTTGTGACTTGTACCACGTACTTGATAGTGATTGTCCGAAATTCTGTCTTAAACAAAATTTTATTTAGGTGATAAGCATGTGATTAATTGATATTAAGAAATTATAATTCTAAGTAATCGAATCTCAAAATCTATATAAAAAGACCGTGATTGTCATAATTCAAAATTAAATTTAAATATAATAAACAAGAGAGACGACTTCATAATAACAAAGCAAAGATGAAGCAACTGCCTGATGAAAATAGCAAAAGCTGAAGATATTCATAGAATTAGGTGGTACTGAGACAATTATTTTATCAATTATTAAAAAATTGTCTCGAAGTCTGAAATCCCTAGAACGGTTTCAATTATTAAAAAGTAATTTAAAATATTAAATTTTCTTAAAATAAGTGCAAATTTTTAGTTGTTAATGAAATAATGAAAATTGTGATATTTACTTAAATATGGTTGGCATATTATATGTCACCGAAGAAAAGAAAATACTTCTAGAAATTGTTACGTAAACCTTTTCAAAATTTTTATTATTTATTTTTACGCAGCAATCATTTCAACTTATTAGATGATAAAGTTGCTAGGCCAGTATCGCGATAGAAAATTGTCGTTTATTGTATGAATTTTAAGCTGTAATTTGAGAAAACTTGATTTTGTTCCTAAATAAAGTTTTATAATCAATTAATAAATTTTATTGAATTGGCATAAATATTTTTATCAGTTGAATTCCACGAGTCAAGACTAATTTAGGAATTTATAACTGTTTTGAAAACATTTATTTAATTAAAAGTAACAATCACCTAAAAAATAAATATTTAACATAAATTTGAAATGTTAAAAATTTTAATTTATGATTTATAAAAAATAGAGTAAATATTTCTGGTACTATGTACAATGTGTAAATTAAACAGTGACATGTTTGAAGTAAATGAGTATAAAATGTTGGAAGATTTATAAATAACAATATTAATAATTATAGAAATGTTTAAAATAGCATTTCTGTCCTTATTAGCGCTATGTAAGAAATAATAAATGACAGTGATTCGTGTAATTATATTTGATTTCAGGTACAAATATACAGGCTGATAATTCAAACGATCCATTCGGTATATTTTTGAACCATTTAATAAAAATAACAAATGATAAATTTTTAGAAACAATTTGTATTCCTGATCAAGCATGTTATTATGTATCCAAATTCAAAACAAGCTGGGAAAACGCTCAAGAAATGTGTCAAGAAAAGATTCGACAACATTCCGTTCCATTCAACTCATCGGACAATGTAATCCTTAATCCGTTGGCTGATAATTTATTATCAAAAAGATATTGGGTTCTAGAAAACAAAAAAGATGTTGTCAATGAGTAAGTGACAATCAAAAAACTTCTGAAACCGATGAAATTTTTAAGAAATTAACTTATTTAGAAAATGATCCAAAAAAATTTATTTAACTCATAAATAATTAGTTTCAAATATTTTAATAAGTTTTTCGATTTACAATAGGAAATTTATTAAAGGAATTAAACAAATTGAATTCAAGCTATAAAAAATAATGAGATACTCTTACAAAATATATCTACATTATTCTAATTTGATTCTAAGTGTGTTTGAAATAGTAAATTATAAATTATTAGCAATTTCCTTTATGCTCATTCCAAACTATAGATCACTTAATTTATTTATTTAGCAAATATTTTTATCAAACCAATTTCTAAGATTTAGAAAATAAAAATAAAAGAACTTGATAAAAAAATTGAAATGAACAAATTACTAAAATTAATAAATTAAAAATGAATAAACTTAAATGTATAAAGAGTTTTTTATTTCAAATTCAAAAATAATTTTAAAATTAATTTTAGGCAACCACGAAAAATAACAATCATATTAAACAGAAAACGACGATCATTTATGGTATTTTAAAACTAAAAATAAATAAAGCATTAAATTATTTCTCTAGATTCATCGTCCGGGTAGGCATTCAGTTGTAACAACAGTACGACAAGTAAAAAACTGGAATTGGCAGAATTTAGTAGATAAAAGTAACAACGTAAACAGACCACAAATGAGAAAAACCATCGAAAGAGTATTCAAACAAACAAATAATGGTGGTAGTGAATTAAATGAAGAAACAGTTAAACAATGGAAAAAAACATATAAAGTATTAAGCAGAACAAGAACTCACCGAAAATTCATTCGAACATATGAAAGATGGAATATATTGACCGATGAAGTTGGAAAAGAACACTTGAAACGATATATAGATAAACTTGATCCGAAACTAAGAATATTGTGGAAGAACAAATTAAACAAAGTTATGCTTTTAATTAAAAATAAACAATTTAATAAAATAGATCCAAAATTACTGTTAAAATGGAAGCAAATTATTTATAAATTGAGACTAAAAATAAACGGCAAAGAAAATTACAAACAAAAAATATTAGTAAACTGGAGAAAACATGTCGATTGGTTACTGAAATTTAAATGGACAGATTTATTGCAATACGTTAGTGAAAAATATAAAATAAGAGTAACCAACGCTCTAAATGAGTTAATATCAATAGTGAAAAATAACGATCTAAACAGAATTAATTTAGAATTGGTAGATAATGTGAACTTTGCAATAAGAATAATAAAAAGATTATGGAAAATTCATATAGTATATGGAGGAAGAGAAAAGGCAGAAATTATACACGAAATAAAATTGATATTAACAATTGATTGGCTAAAGATTCTTGAAAGACTTGAAAATAAAGAAAAAGAAAAATGGATTCCGCGGTTTAAACAAGTAATAGAAGTAATTAAACGAAAAAAATATAATGAATTGGATTTAAACTTGCTGCTAGAACTTAAACCAATTATAAAGAAAATAAGAGAAGTTACTAAAATTAAACCACTAATATCAGAACGACGAATAAATTTAATTAGAAGATATGTAAAACTATTAAAAGAATGGAATTGGCCAGAATTAATGAAGTTTGTAGATCAAAAGGAAAGAAATAATCTGATAATCGGAATAGAAAAGATGATTGGAATTGTGGATCAAAAACGATACAAAGAAATTGATAATAATTTCATTCAAAAACTGCGATTCATAGTAAGATTTATGAGAAAAATCAAATATAGGAATAACAAAATAAAACCATTAACACTAAATATAATAACAAGAAATGTAAAAAGGCTAGTAAATCGACTGATAAAATGGAACTGGCCAGATCTTATCAAAAATATCGATGAAAAAGATAGAGAAAACGTTAAAAAAGAAATCGAATTAGTATTGAAACTAGTGAAAGAAAACAAATTCAAAGAAATAGATGAAAATCTTTACAAACGAATCCGAGTCATCTTCAAAACTATTCGAAAGATCAAAAATGATAAAAGACCCATCATAGATATAAAAGTACAAAAAGAAAGATTGTTGAACAAACTTAAGCTCATCATCGATACAAACTGGCAAAAAGTCATCAATGAGACAAAAGGAATAGATAAAGTCAAATGGACAAATCGTATCAATAAACTCATTCAATTGATCAAACTTAATCAACCGGATAAAATTGATTTGAAATGGCTTCAGAAATTCAAAAGAATAATCAACATTGTCAAAAAGAATGCTATTAAAAAACCAATAACAGTAAAGATAATTACAAAAAATGTCAAAAGGTTTATTAAAAGATTGATAAAATGGAACTGGCCAGATCTTATCAAAAATATCGATGAAAAAGATAGAGAAAACGTTAAAAAAGAAATCGAATTAGTATTGAAACTAGTGAAAGAAAACAAATTCAAAGAAATAGATGAAAATCTTTACAAACGAATCCGAGTCATCTTCAAAACTATTCGAAAGATCAAAAATGATAAAAGACCCATCATAGATATAAAAGTTCAAAAAGAAAAATTGTTGAACAAACTTAAGCTCATCATCGATACAAACTGGCAGAAAGTCATCAATGAGACAAAAGGAATAGATAAAGTCAAATGGACAAATCGTATCAATAAACTCATTCAATTGATCAAACTTAATCAACCGGATAAAATTGATTTGAAATGGCTACAGAAATTCAACAGATTAATCAAGATTGTCAGAAAAAAAGCTACCAAGAGACCTATAACAATTAAAGTTATAACAAAAGATGTGAAAAAATTCGTCAATCGACTGATAAAATGGAACTGGCCAGATCTTATCAAAAATATCGATGAAAAAGATAGAGAAAACGTTAAAAAAGAAATCGAATTAGTATTGAAACTAGTGAAAGAAAACAAATTCAAAGAAATAGATGAAAATCTTTACAAACGAATCCGAGTCATCTTCAAAACTATTCGAAAGATCAAAAATGATAAAAGACCCATCATAGATATAAAAGTTCAAAAAGAAAGATTGTTGAACAAACTTAAGCTCATCATCGATACAAACTGGCAGAAAGTCATCAATGAGACAAAAGGAATAGATAAAGTCAAATGGACAAATCGTATCAATAAACTCATTCAATTGATCAAACTTAATCAACCGGATAAAATTGATTTGAAATGGCTACAGAAATTCAACAGATTAATCAAGATTGTCAGAAAAAAAGCTACCAAGAGACCTATAACAATTAAAGTTATAACAAAAGATGTGAAAAAATTCGTCAATCGACTGATAAAATGGAACTGGCCAGATCTTATCAAAAATATCGATGAAAAAGATAGAGAAAACGTTAAAAAAGAAATCGAATTAGTATTGAAACTAGTGAAAGAAAACAAATTCAAAGAAATAGATGAAAATCTTTACAAACGAATCCGAGTCATCTTCAAAACTATTCGAAAGATCAAAAATGATAAAAAACCCATCATAGATATAAAAGTACAAAAAGAAAGATTGTTGAACAAACTTAAGCTCATCATCGATACAAACTGGCAGAAAGTCATCAATGAGACAAAAGGAATAGATAAAGTCAAATGGACAAATCGTATCAATAAACTCATTCAATTGATCAAACTTAATCAACCGGATAAAATTGATTTGAAATGGCTGCAGAAATTCAACAGATTAATCAAGATTGTCAGAAAAAAAGCTACCAAGAGACCTATAACAATTAAAGTTATAACAAAAGATGTGAAAAAATTCGTCAATCGACTGATAAAATGGAACTGGCCAGATCTTATCAAAAATATCGATGAAAAAGATAGAGAAAACGTTAAAAAAGAAATCGAATTAGTATTGAAACTAGTGAAAGAAAACAAATTCAAAGAAATAGATGAAAATCTTTACAAACGAATCCGAGTCATCTTCAAAACTATTCGAAAGATCAAAAATGATAAAAGACCCATCATAGATATAAAAGTTCAAAAAGAAAGATTGTTGAACAAACTTAAGCTCATCATCGATACAAACTGGCAGAAAGTCATCAATGAGACAAAAGGAATAGATAAAGTCAAATGGACAAATCGTATCAATAAACTCATTCAATTGATCAAACTTAATCAACCGGATAAAATTGATTTGAAATGGCTACAGAAATTCAACAGATTAATCAAGATTGTCAGAAAAAAAGCTACCAAGAGACCTATAACAATTAAAGTTATAACAAAAGATGTGAAAAAATTCGTCAATCGACTGATAAAATGGAACTGGCCAGATCTTATCAAAAATATCGATGAAAAAGATAGAGAAAATGTTAAAAAAGAAATCGAATTAGTATTGAAACTAGTGAAAGAAAACAAATTCAAAGAAATAGATGAAAATCTTTACAAACGAATCCGAGTCATCTTCAAAACTATTCGAAAGATCAAAAATGATAAAAGACCCATCATAGATATAAAAGTTCAAAAAGAAGATTGTTGAACAAACTTAAGCTCATCATCGATACAAACTGGCAGAAAGTCATCAATGAGACAAAAGGAATAGATAAAGTCAAATGGACAAATCGTATCAATAAACTCATTCAATTGATCAAACTTAATCAACCGGATAAAATTGATTTGAAATGGCTACAGAAATTCAACAGATTAATCAAGATTGTCAGAAAAAAAGCTACCAAGAGACCTATAACAATTAAAGTTATAACAAAAGATGTGAAAAAATTCGTCAATCGACTGATAAAATGGAACTGGCCAGATCTTATCAAAAATATCGATGAAAAAGATAGAGAAAATGTTAAAAAAGAAATCGAATTAGTATTGAAACTAGTGAAAGAAAACAAATTCAAAGAAATAGATGAAAATCTTTACAAACGAATCCGAGTCATCTTCAAAACTATTCGAAAGATCAAAAATGATAAAAAACCCATCATAGATATAAAAGTACAAAAAGAAAGATTGTTGAACAAACTTAAGCTCATCATCGATACAAACTGGCAGAAAGTCATCAATGAGACAAAAGGAATAGATAAAGTCAAATGGACAAATCGTATCAATAAACTCATTCAATTGATCAAACTTAATCAACCTGATAAAATTGATTTGAAATGGCTGCAGAAATTCAACAGATTAATCAAGATTGTCAGAAAAAAAGCTACCAAGAGACCTATAACAATTAAAGTTATAACAAAAGATGTGAAAAAATTCGTCAATCGACTGATAAAATGGAACTGGCCAGATCTTATCAAAAATATCGATGAAAAAGATAGAGAAAACGTTAAAAAAGAAATCGAATTAGTATTGAAACTAGTGAAAGAAAACAAATTCAAAGAAATAGATGAAAATCTTTACAAACGAATCCGAGTCATCTTCAAAACTATTCGAAAGATCAAAAATGATAAAAGACCCATCATAGATATAAAAGTTCAAAAAGAAAAATTGTTGAACAAACTTAAGCTCATCATCGATACAAACTGGCAGAAAGTCATCAATGAGACAAAAGGAATAGATAAAGTCAAATGGACAAATCGTATCAATAAACTCATTCAATTGATCAAACTTAATCAACCGGATAAAATTGATTTGAAATGGCTACAGAAATTCAACAGATTAATCAAGATTGTCAGAAAAAAAGCTACCAAGAGACCTATAACAATTAAAGTTATAACAAAAGATGTGAAAAAATTCGTCAATCGACTGATAAAATGGAACTGGCCAGATCTTATCAAAAATATCGATGAAAAAGATAGAGAAAACGTTAAAAAAGAAATCGAATTAGTATTGAAACTAGTGAAAGAAAACAAATTCAAAGAAATAGATGAAAATCTTTACAAACGAATCCGAGTCATCTTCAAAACTATTCGAAAGATCAAAAATGATAAAAAACCCATCATAGATATAAAAGTACAAAAAGAAAGATTGTTGAACAAACTTAAGCTCATCATCGATACAAACTGGCAGAAAGTCATCAATGAGACAAAAGGAATAGATAAAGTCAAATGGACAAATCGTATCAATAAACTCATTCAATTGATCAAACTTAATCAACCGGATAAAATTGATTTGAAATGGCTACAGAAATTTAATAAAATTATCAATGTTATAAGAAAGAATACTACTGAGAAACCAATTACAGTTAAATTTATAACTAAAGATATCAAAAGAATTACTAATCGATTGATTAAATGGAACTGGCCGGATCTAATAAAAAATATCGATGTAAAAGAGAGAGAAAGGTTCCAAAAAGAAATAGATATAGTTTTAAAATTAGTAAAGGAAAATAAATTTAAAGAAATAGATGAAAATTTATACAAAAAAATCCGTGTTATTTATAAAAAAATAAGAAAAGTTATAAAGGATAAACTTCCTAAAGTTGAGATACAAATTCAAAAAGAAAATTCTTTAGAAAAATTAAAACCAATTATTACTAAAAATTGGGCGAAAATAATTAACGAGACGAAAAACATAGATAGAGTGAAATGGATAGACAGAATAAATACAATTATCAAACTTGTTAAACTAAATGAAGTAGATAAAATCGATTTGACTTGGTTAAAGGAATTAGAAAAAATCTTTAAAGTGAAAGAAATTCCAAGTACAGAAGAAAATATTATTGACATTAAAACCATAACCGACAAGTCCAATAATTTTCTTATTACTCTTACAGAATTGAAATGGGAAGAATTGCTCAAATATATCGATGAATCCAGTAGACCAGAAGTATTAAATAAAATAAAAACATTTGTTACTCTTGTTGAAAATAAACAATATGAAAAAATTGATATAGATTTAATTACCTGGATCACTGAAATAATTACCACGTTGAAGAAAGCTAAAGAAGTACAAATCAAAAATACAAAAACAGAAGAAGTAAATCTAAAAGAAATATCTGAAACATCAAATAAATTCATTGATATCCTCGTAGAGATTAACTGGGAAGAATTGGTGAAGTATATTGATCAAAGCAATAGGCTGGAAGTAATAAATAAAATTAAAACTTTTATAACTTTTGTGAAAAACAAACAGTATGAAAAAATCGATACTAATTTGATAAATTGGATAAATCATATAATTACAATTTTCAGACAAGTCAAGGAGGTTCATATAAAAAATGAAAAAATTACAAACGACAACCGAAAATTAATAACTGATACATCTAATAAATACGTCAATTTTTTAATCGAACTAAATTGGGAAGAACTTGTGAAACAAATCGAAGAAACCAAAAGACCGGAAGTTACAAAGAAAATAAAGACATTTATCACACTTGTTCAAAACAAACAATATGAGAAAATTGATTCTGAATTACTTAACTTGATTGTAGAAATCATAAATACATTAAGAGAAGTTAAAATAAAAATTGAAAACGAAAAATCAAATTTAAGTTACAGAGAAAGAGTAATTAAATTAACAGATAGTTATTTGGAAATTCTGAATGAAGTAAAATGGGAAGAACTCATGAAATACATCGATGAACAAAGCCGTCCTGAAATCATTAAAAAAATAAAAAATTTCGTAATATTAGCTCAAAATAAAAAGTACGACGAAATCGATTCCACATTGCTCAATTGGTTAAATCAGATAATTGTCATGCTGAGAAGAATCAGGGAAATTAATATTACAAACACTAATAATAAACAACAAAATCTTAAAGTAATTACTGAACTTTCAATTCAATATATCCAGTTACTAAACGAATTGAAATGGGAAGAACTTATAAAATACATTGATGCTAAAAACCGACCGGAAGTAGTTGACAAAATTAAAACGTTTATTAAATTTGTTCAAAATAAACAATTCGAACAAATCGACACAGGTTTATTAAATTGGATTACTCGAATCATCACAACATTAAGAGAGGTTAAACAAATCCATATTAAAAATGAAGAAGTGACGACTGAAAATAAAAAAATAATAACAGAAACCTCAAATAAATACGTAAATTACTTAATTGATTTAAAATGGGAAGAGTTGATTAAATATATTGATGAAAAGAATAGGCCAGAATTTACAAAAAAAATAAAAACCTTTATTACACTAGTTCAAAATAAACAATATGAAAAGATAGATGTAGATCTTATCAACTGGTTAACCGAAATCATACCTACATTGAGGAAAATTAGAGAAGTTCACATTAAAAACGCAAAAGTAACAGAAGAAAATTTGAAAACAATAACTGAGACATCAAATAAATACATCAATTTCTTGAGAGAACTGAATTGGGAAGTACTAGTGAAATATATAGATGAAAGCAGTCGGCCAGAAGTGATCAAGAAAATAACAACTTTTATCACTCTTGTTCAAAATAAACAATATGAAAAGATAGATGTTGATCTAATAAATTGGTTAACGACAATTATAGATACATTGAGAAAAGTAAGGCAGGTTCACATTAAAAATGAAAAAGTTACCGAAGAAAATTTGAAAACAATAACTGAAACATCAAATAAATACATCAATTTCTTGAGAGAACTGAATTGGGAAGTACTAGTGAAATATATAGATGAAAGCAGTCGGCCAGAAGTGATCAAGAAAATAACAACTTTTATCACTCTTGTTCAAATAAACAATATGAAAAGATAGATGTTGATCTAATAAATTGGTTAACGACAATTATAGATACATTGAGAAAAGTAAGGCAGGTTCACATTAAAAATGAAAAAGTTACCGAAGAAAATTTGAAAACAATAACTGAGACATCAAATAAATACATCAATTTCTTGAGAGAACTGAATTGGGAAGTACTAGTGAAATATATAGATGAAAGCAGTCGGCCAGAAGTGATCAAGAAAATAACAACTTTTATCACTCTTGTTCAAAATAAACAATATGAAAAGATAGATGTTGATCTAATAAATTGGTTAACGACAATTATAGATACATTGAGAAAAGTAAGGCAGGTTCACATTAAAAATGAAAAAGTTACCGAAGAAAATTTGAAAACAATAACTGAGACATCAAATAAATACATCAATTTCTTGAGAGAACTGAATTGGGAAGTACTAGTGAAATATATAGATGAAAGCAGTCGGCCAGAAGTGATCAAGAAAATAACAACTTTTATCACTCTTGTTCAAAATAAACAATATGAAAAGATAGATGTTGATCTAATAAATTGGTTAACGACAATTATAGATACATTGAGAAAAGTAAGGCAGGTTCACATTAAAAATGAAAAAGTTACCGAAGAAAATTTGAAAACAATAACTGAAACATCAAATAAATACATCAATTTCTTGAGAGAACTGAATTGGGAAGTACTAGTGAAATATATAGATGAAAGCAGTCGGCCAGAAGTGATCAAGAAAATAACAACTTTTATCACTCTTGTTCAAAATAAACAATATGAAAAGATAGATGTTGATCTAATAAATTGGTTAACGACAATTATAGATACATTGAGAAAAGTAAGGCAGGTTCACATTAAAAATGAAAAAGTTACCGAAGAAAATTTGAAAACAATAACTGAGACATCAAATAAATACATCAATTTCTTGAGAGAACTGAATTGGGAAGTACTAGTGAAATATATAGATGAAAGCAGTCGGCCAGAAGTGATCAAGAAAATAACAACTTTTATCACTCTTGTTCAAAATAAACAATATGAAAAGATAGATGTTGATCTAATAAATTGGTTAACGACAATTATAGATACATTGAGAAAAGTAAGGCAGGTTCACATTAAAAATGAAAAAGTTACCGAAGAAAATTTGAAAACAATAACTGAAACATCAAATAAATACATCAATTTCTTGAGAGAACTGAATTGGGAAGTACTAGTGAAATATATAGATGAAAGCAGTCGGCCAGAAGTGATCAAGAAAATAACAACTTTTATCGCTCTTGTTCAAAATAAACAATATGAAAAGATAGATGTTGATCTAATAAATTGGTTAACGACAATTATAGATACATTGAGAAAAGTAAGCCAGGTTCATAATAAAAACGAAAAAATAAGTCAAGAAAATTTGAAAATAATAACAGAAACTTCAAACAAATATATTGACGCATTAAACGAATATGAATGGGAAATACTAATGAAATACATTGATGAAAGCAACCGACCGGAAGTCATCGACAAAATTAAAAAGTTCATTGTCTATGTTAAAAATAAAGAATATGAAAAAATTGATACTGGTTTAATAAATTTCATTGCTCAAATTTTAGCAACGTTAAAACAAGTAAGAACCATTCACATTAAGAATGAGAAAATTAAAAAAGAAAATGTTGATGTTATTATCAAAACTTCCGAGAAATACATAGTTATGCTGAATGAGCTGAAATGGGAAGAATTGATGCAGTATATCGACGAAAACAGTCGACCAGAAATCATTAAAAAGATCAACGAGTTCATTTCTCATGTAAAAAACAAAAATTATGACAATATTGATGTCGATTTAGTTAACTATATTGGTCAAATAATCACGACATTGCAAAAGATAAGAGTAACGAAATTCACATCGAGACGAAAAGACATCATTAAGAAAATACAAATCAAGTTGCCCGGAAATTGGGTAGAACTTCTAAGGCGAATTAAAGGAGTCGATCATGATCTATGGATCGGACGTATTAAAAAGCTTTTGTCTATGATGGAATCTAAGGAATATCAAAAAATTGATTTTGATTGGATTGAAGAATTGCAAAAAATTATTAGCTTAATATCCGAAGAAGAAATCAAATTAAAGAAAGAAGTTATTCTCAATGAAGGTTCAATTGCTAAATTGAAAAGTAATGTCAAACAATTGCAAGAATGGAAATGGGAATCCTATTTAGCATATATTGATGAAAGTAATCGCCAACAGGTTGAAAAAGATGTTAGAGAAATTATATCAATTGTTGAAAGTGAACAATTTGAGAAACTAGAAATCCAACTCGTAAATTGGTTTGAACAAATTTTCCAAATATTTACAAAAATTAATGACGCGATTACCAACGGATATGTTTTTGATTCAGCAAAAAAAACATGGGTAAAAAACATTGTTGTTAATAGCAGAATGAGAATGAAAAGATCTGCTGGATTAAATTATATGGATGAATCTCAAGCAAAAATGAATGTCGAATTACTAAACCAATCGATTGAAGCACTCAGAAAAGCACTAATGTACAATATGATGATTTTGAGCAATAATGGCCAAGAATCTGTCAGGTAAGTTACATTTATTACCTACTATTTTAAATAAAGTTATTTATAGGAAAACCGACCAAAATGATAATCAATCTCATCTGTGTCCATTTATTGACAAAGTTAATAACAAATTAACAACAAAATTGACAAATTGTGAAATGAAGCAAAGATTTATATGCAAAAGACAACTAAATTAATAAAACATCTTTGAAACTAGATTGTTATTTGAAATTTTATTATTTACTTTTAAATTCTAAAATTTATTATATTCAACTTACAGTTAACATAAGATCAGCATTTGAATAAATAAAAAATTCCTGAACTACAAAAAATATTAAAATTATAAACATTAGCAAAATATTAAAAATTTACTTATAAAATTAAGTTGTAGTTTTTTTCACTTTAACATAACAAAGAATAAAAATTAGGATGTAAAATATTTAAATTTAAAGTATAATGACGTATAAATTATTTTAATATTTTCAAATTTTTTGCCGTAACAAATTTTTATAACAGTTATAAAACAAAAAATACCATAAATTATATTTACGATTTTACACAATATTTGAATAAAAATACAAAACTTATTAAAATTAGAAATATCATTGAATTTATATTTTCACAATAACTAGTAATACGGCAAAATTTTTTTGAAGAGTTTTTCTTAATTGTAAAATATTGATATTTTTAGAAGGTCAGATTTCATTCTTCATACATTCGATTTACATTACCATACTAAATTTAATATTTCAAATTTATATATCATTTTACATTATATATTTAATGTATTTATTTGAAAACGCTTTTAATAATATTTTACATAATTGATCTTTACAGTTATTATTTAATTTTTTAAATATATAAATTAATAATTAGTAAGTAAAATTTTGTTAAAGTATTTGCATAATCTTATATGATTTTGTTATACAGCCCTGTTAAAACTGGAATTATTTGACTATTCAATTTTTCAGAGTTTGGTATCCTACCGTTAACTACTGCAATATATTTTTAAAAATAACGCATTTTTCTGGATTCACTTTTAATTCTATTTAATACATACTATTCTAATCAAATGCTCTTCTTTATTCTTACCAAATATTAAAAATTTGTCGAAAATTTGGATTTGGCCTTATAATTTGAAAATTAGTTTGAAGAATCTGAAAACCTTAAGAATTTGAAAATATGCAGATAAAGTCACAAAACTAATCAAAAATTACTTACAAATTTTTGTCAATCTATATTGAAAATATAAATTAAGTCAGACGAAAGAAAATAAAACAGATCGCAACAAAAATAACTTGCTAAAAGAACATTTTAAAATAATTTAAAGAAATAACGAAATAACCTAAAATTAAATGAAAGAGGCGTTTCTCTTTAGAATTCAATAAACGTATCCTTGGAATTTATTCACAATTTTTGGAGCAAATTACAATATTTATGATTGATATTCTGGTCAAGGACGGATCCAAGATTTTTTTGTGTGTGGAGGGGGGCGTTCGCCCCCAAAGATTCTTTCCGCAGTCGACAATTAAGTTTTTAACCTCTCTCAGCAGAAGCAACACTTACGGGTAGAGTGTATGGGTTAAGAGCTAATCGAAATAAAGTGTGGGAACATGTTCTTATTCAATATTTTTGTCAATTGTTTTGAAAAAACGTCTGTAATGTCCATTAAAATATTCTCGATCATTGAAATAAATATTGAATTTTTGTAATTATCATCATAGCCAAAGTTAGGAACGCTACTAGGATTACTTTGTTGTTTCATTTATCTTACTATTTCAACAGATAAATTTATTTTAATGCTAATGTTTAAAATGCTTTGAAAAATAACTGAAAAGAGTCGCATCTCTTTCAAAGTTTTAGTCAACAAATCTATATTTTGAGGGAAAAAAATCTCAACAAATTTAAGACTTGAAAATTATAAATTTGAAAAGAATTTTTTGTGAAATTTTTCCCAAGTCTTATATTTGTATTATTTTTGTAACATTATTTTTCACAAAGTTTACTTACCAATTAGTTTAGTAAAAACAGTACACTAAAATATTTTCTACAAAATTTGACTATGAATCAGACTTATTTAAGGTATTCACGAATTTTCGACATAGCCTTTTTCAAGTGATTTCCGCTTGAAAAAGATTGTGCTTGAAATTTGTGAATACCTTAAATAAATATGATCCATATTCAAATTTTGTAGAAAATATAATGTCACTTATAAAGAAATTAGAGGCGAAAAACAAAAAAGTCCTTATAATAGTACACTAAAACTGTTAATATGAAACATTTAATTGATAAATGAGAGAGAAAAAAAGTTTGCATTAATTGCTTCGCTTTTTCAATTAAGTTTTTCTCTAATTTTAGCACCCTGGAGCTTTATTGATTGTGTTACAAAACCACCAAAATAATGACAACAGCATCACACATTCACTCACTATTTATACAAAGTTTTGACAGCTTCAGGCCAGTGTAAAAATTGAATGTGAACGTATTACTTCAAGAACACAGTATGAGTAATATCCGTTTTGTTGCCAACCAACTTTTCCACAAGAATTCGATATATCAGAGACCCAGAACTTGTGCGAAAAAAACAATATAACAAATATTTTTTTTCACTGGATCAGGCAGTTAAACTAATTAGAAAGCCTTTCCACAATCCTTTTACTTTAAATATATCTTATTGCACAGAAAAATGTCACTTTTTCGCTGCAATAAACATGGAACCACCTTTAGGTTTGAAAAAACACAATATAAAAACACGTTATCAGATTAAAGCAAACCTTGTTTTTGAGAAATGCAATATAATAAAGATTTATTTATGTTAAAGTTTTCTGGTACATCTAGTAGTAAAAATAACTCCTAATATATAATGATTGTTTTCTTATCTTGATTGTCTTCTGATGAGTAATATGTACAGTTGTGTAAACAAAAATAAGGCTGATTGTCTTATTTTGACTAATTTCAGTTCCAAGAAAGCAAATTCAGTGTTGGGGGAGAGAATATCTCATCTCCCTCCTGGATCTGCTCTTGATTCTGAGTAGTGGGATGTGTCAAATCCAGCGCAGTACCACTTCCCCCTCCCCCGGTTGAAAGAAAATTTTTCTAAGTCCAAAAGTCAAAAAAAGTTTTTAAAACAAAGACAATGACTCATTCAAGGTCACTGGATGACTCATCATATTTTTCAAGGTCATTTAAACAAAGACAATGACTCACTCAAGGTCATTAGATGACTCATCATGTTTTCCAATGTTATTTAAACAAAGACCATGACTCGTTCAAGGTCATTGGATGACTCATCATATTCCCAAGGTCATTTAAACAAAGACCATGACTCGTTCAAGGTCATTGGATGACTCATCATATTCCCAGGGTCATTTAAACAAAGACCAGGGCTCATTCAAGGTCACTGGATGACTCATCATATTTTTCAAGGTCATTTAAACAAAGACAATGACTCACTCAAGGTCATTAGATGACTCATCACGTTTTCCAATGTTATTTAAACAAAGACCATGACTCGTTCAAGGTCATTGGATGACTCATCATATTCCCAAGGTCATTTAAACAAAGACCATGACTCGTTCAAGGTCATTGGATGACTCATCATATTCCCAAGGTCATTTAAACAAAGACCATGACTCGTTCAAGGTCATTGGATGACTCATCATATTCACAAGGTCATTTAAACAAAGACCATGACTCACTCAAGGTCATTGGATCACTCATCACATTTTCCAAGGTCATTTAAACAAAGACCATGACTCGTTCAAGGTCATTGGATGACTCATCATATTTTTTCAAGGTCATTTAAACAAAGACCATGGCTCATTCAAGGTCATTGGATGACTCATCAAATTTTTTCAAGGTCATTCAAAAGTAGGTCAAGGTCATTGGATGACTCATCAAATTTTATAATATATATTTTTAATTTTATTTATTTTTATTTAATATACTTTAATTTTTAATATACTTTATTTGTTTTCATCAAGTCAATAATATTATTTATTTATTTTTAAATTATATTATTATTAAATTTAATTGTTTGTTTTAATCAAGTCAATTATTTTATAATTTTATTTTTAAATTATATTATTATTATTAAATTGTTTGTTTTAATGAAGTGAATATTGTTTTAATCAAGTCAATAATATTATTTATTTATTTTTATTTTATTTTATTTATTTTATATACTATAATTTTTTGTTTTAATCAAGTCAATAATATTATTATTTATTTAATTTTAAATTATATTATTATTAAATTTAATTGTTTGTTTTAATCAAGTCAATTATTTTATTATTAAATTATATTATTATTAAATTTAAATTGTTTGTTTTAATCAAGTCAATTATTTTATTATTTTATTATTAAATTATATTATTATTATAATTTTTGTTTTAATGAAGTGAATATTGTTTTAATCAAGTCAATAATATTATTTATTTATTTTTATTTTATTTTATTTATGTTATATACTTTAATTTTTTTTGTTTAAATAAAGTCAATATTTTATTATTTATTTACTATTTTTAAATTATATTATTATTATTATTATTGTTATTGTTATTGTTATTATTATTGTTATCATAATTATTATTATTATCATTATTATTATTATTATTAGTGTTATTATTATTATTATTATTATTATTATTATTATTATTATTATTATTATTATTATTATTATTACTGTTGTTATTATAATTATTATGATTATTATTATTATGATTAATATTATTATTTTTATTATTATTATGATTTTTATTATTATTAATATTATTATTATTATTATGATTATTATTATTATTTTTATTATTAATATTTTTTATAATTATTTTATTATTTTTATTATTATTATTTTTATTATAATTATAATTATTATTATTAATAATAATATAATTATTATTATTATTATTATTATTATAATTATTATTATTTTTGTTATTTTTATTATTATTGTTATTATTATTATTATTATTATTATTATTATTAGGTATCGTATATTTTATTCAGATTCCAATAATATCATTAAAATTAACCAAAATCTTATTGTTATATTTTGATAACCCTTAAGTCAATGAAAATGTTTCGATTTCACTAAGTATACATCTTTTGACATTGATATACAACCGAATAAATCACCCTAAATATATCAAAATAAAATATATAAAATACAAATAAATATATAAAATAAAATAACAATAAATAAATAATAATATTGACTTGATTAAAACAATATTCACTTCATTAAAACAAACAATATAATAATAATATAATTTAATAATAAAATAATAAAATAATTGACTTGATTAAAACAAACAATTAAATTTAATAATAATATAATTTAAAATTAAATAAATAATAATATTATTGACTTGATTAAAACAAAAAATTATAGTATATAAAATAAATAAAATAAAATAATAAAATAATTGACTTTATTAAAACCAACCATTTAAATTTAATAATAATATAATTTAAAAATAAAATAATAAAATAATTGATTTGATTAAAACAAACAATTAAATTTAATAATAATATAATTTAAAATTAAATAAATAATAATATTATTGACTTGATTAAAACAAATAATTAAAGTGTATTAAATAAAAATAAATTAAATTAAAAATATATATTATAAAATTTGATGAGTCATCCAATGACCTTGACCTACTTTTGAATGACCTTGAAAAAAATGATGAGTCATCCAATGACCTTGAATGAGCCATGGTCTTTGTTTAAATGACCTTGAAAAAAATGATGAGTCATCCAATGACCTTGAATGAGCCCTGGTCTTTGTTTAAATGACCTTGGAAAATTTGATGAGTGATCCAATGACCTTGAATGAGTCATTGTCTTTTCTTAAAAATTTTTTGTACATTTGGACTTAGAAAAATTTTCTCTCAGTCGGGGGGAGGGGGAGGGGGTACTGTGCTGAATGTGACATGTGCTGGATGTGACACATCCCACTACTATTCTGGTATCAAAAATCTATTTTTTTTGTAGTTCTTTGATTTATTATCTAAGGAAACTAGTAGAATCTGAAATAAATTTGACAGTGACTTTTATTATGTTAGAGTCGTAAAATAAAATAAGAAAAATATACTAAGATTGGATTTAGAAAACTGATCAGGTTCGGAATTTATGCTAAGACGTTTTCATGAGGCGGGGATGAAAGCCCATTATATAAATCGATACTTTATTAATAATAAGATTTCAATTTCGAAAAATAGGTCAAGTATATTGCAGATTTTTTAAATGATTTTTTCGAAAAATGCATGAAAGGCAAAAATTACACAACTTCTGTTAAAACTTAAAATCATTAATTTTTTTATAAAAAACTCGATTTTGGTAAACAACAATGAAAAAACTAAAGATATATGTATAATCGATTATATTTGATAGGGAACAAAATAGGGTTATTATGAGGAAGGTTTTATTTTAAATTTTTTAATGTTAGTTATATTTTTTATTTAAATTAAAGCTTATTATTTATTATGAATTGCAGGTCATTAATTGGCCAAATGAATTGAAATTGGATCTGACTCCTCGTGTTGACAACCAATGTAATCAAAGTAGTCAATTTAAACAAATTTTTTATTTTTCAATTTTAAAAAGTTTCACTGATTGACAGAAGATAAAACAGGGTAAACACCCAAAGGGTATCACCTTCAATCGTAATATCAAAACATAATATACTTTTCCTTTAATTATCTCCTGTCGCTCCTCTTGGTAATTTCAGTTTAACCAAATTTTTCTTCGACCAAATTTGCGGCTTTCGTTTATTCGTCTCTGCTTTTATAGCAGTTTCTTGCCCATAATTTTTGCTGCTACAATAAAATTTAAAAATATAATTCAGTTTGTTGAGCTGATTAGTAATTTATTGTCAATTAAGCTAATCTTGGCCCGCCATTATGCTGACAATTCACTGTCAAATAATTTCATTAATTAATTTGTTTTTGGGTTTCTGAATCTTCAATAAACATCTAATCAATTTAATAATATTTTATTTGTCTTCAAAATTAAATTTGCCACTGATTACCACTTTTCCCCAGAAAATATCAATTTTTATTTTTTTGCTGAATCAAAAACATCCGTTGGTAATCGCGTCATTAATTTTTGTAAATATTTGGAAAATTTGTTCAAACCAATTTACGAGTTGGATTTCTAGTTTCTCAAATGTTCACTTTCAACAATTGATATAATTTTAATTGATTTTTTAATTTCGAAATTTTATATTTTGTTTCTTGTAATTTGTATACCCCTAATAAACGTGTGAGAAATGTTTATAAAGAATTTCATAGTTTTGATATTTTTTAAATTTTTTATCTAGTTCTACTGTTGATAATTTCATTACTTACAAATAAATGAAATAATTATGAAATGAAATTGTTTAATAGTAGGTATTTGAGATATTTTTAAAACTTTAGATTTACCGAGTGTCGTGACACTAAATGAATAAAAACGTATTTCGTCAATAAATTAAGTTTGGGAAATACTGGTTTAATAAATCGGGGTTGCACAAAAACGTACAAATAGATTTAAAAGTGAAATAATTTATCTACGGAGTAGCTAAAAATTAAAATTTCCTTTAAACCCATTAGTTTTGTATAATAATAATATTTTTATTAATAACTTTAATAATGGTACAATATTAATGTGCTTTATTAATTTCAACTAAACATCAATAATATAAATATTATTTAAATTATTAATAAAACTTAATGAATAATTTTTTTGGCTTAAAGCCAAAGTTAAAAAAAAATTGTTATGTAAGTTAAAACAACAAAAAAGTAAAGATAAGGAAAATGGTCACTGCACATACACATGCACCACAAGTAGAAACTAAAAATAAAATAAAACATCAAATAAACAAAATTAATTAAAACATAAATTAATAAAATCGATTATAGCATACAGGGGCAAAATGAAACATATATGAAAGAAATAAAATTGCCAAAACCTTGCAAAATAAGGTTTAGAAAAAACATAGACAGAAGCGGCGACCAAGAAACAAAATTTTAAGTGCTAAAAAGAACATTGTATAAAAATAACAATAAAAAACAGATTGGATAACATAAAAATAATATATAAAAAAATAAAGAAAAATGCATAAAAAATTATAAAAATAATAAAAAGCCCTTAAAATGGCTGAAAATCGCCTATTGGTCGCACACATGCATGAAACAACTATATAAGCAGTGACCAAATTCATTATTTTTAACTTAACTTAACCTCTAACTTTTACTAAAAACCAAACTCTAAAATTTTTCAGTTGATTCAGAATTGTATTTAGAAGTAAGGAATTGTATTTTTATTTTTTTCTTTTGTAATTTATATGTTAAATAAACTATTGTAATCATTGTAAAATGTTTTGGATGCTTATATATATTTTTATGGAGAGGTCCCGATAAAATATATACTATGTATAGAAATAGATCTCAAGAGGATTGGCTAGTAGTCCGGCTAACGAGTTCACTTTCGTTAGTTGACGATTCGGTTGTCCGCGACGAGGCCTAGTCGTAAGAAATAGGACTTTACCCGCAGGGCACCGTTTTACAACTACTCGTAACGGCTGATGGAAACGTTGGCCGAGACGAGCAGATTAAAATTCGGGAAGGGCGTCATAATGTAAGGGAATTAAGAGTGATCTCCTATAGATCATTAAGCAGGAAATTTTTATTAAACCCTCTCTGATTTTCAACATGACCGGGTAGATAGGGTTAGAGTAATAGCTTTAAGGCTCGAGGCAGTTAAATGTCTGGTCAGAGTTGTAGAATGCGGGAAAGCACCAGTCGATTAAATTCGCTTAAAATGTTTCAACATAAGATGACACGCATTCTATCGAATAAGTATATAATTTATTTTTAAATAAGTAGGAGAGGCGAATTACTCTACAAGGAGAGTAGTAAACAATAGGACCCATTGAATATTACTTAAGTCAACAAATGATGACGAACAAAGCTGTTTTTCCCTTCTAAGGTGAATTCATGTCAATTATTTACTCTCTTCTACTTACACAATAAAGTTTGACGAAAAACATTAGTGAATACAATAATCAAAAGCTATATAAATAATAAGTTGAAAAATAGAACGGTTGCTTATCTCAGCATATTTTACATAAATTTTTAGAGATATAGTAAACCAGATAAATTTCTCATCAAACGGTAATTGCAAACAACCACTACCAAAATTACACAAAAGAATTTTCAAATTTTCTGTGGGCTGGTTCACTGATCGCCGCCTACCATATTAACTAGTGTAGAGGACATATCATAGGTTAATTTTAAAATCGATTCATCAAATTAACAATTTTGTTTTTAAAAGTAATCAAATTTTAATTAACATTACATTTTAAATTGTAATTTTCTTTAGGAAATTTTTTTGTTTAAATCTTCCGTTCCTTTACTACTTTATCGGCAACCGAAGTCTTCTACGCCTATAGTTACGTCTATCTAATCGGAATTCATTTTACTCGAAATCAACTCTAAGTAAAATCGCGAATTCTACAAAACTACCGGAATACGAAACCATCAAATTTAAATTCTTCCATAAATCGTTTGGATTCTCTGAATTTTTATACTATTCGCAGTAAATCTTCTCTGGAATTACTCTATTTATTTCAACAACAATGAATTTACTGCGCATCCCCAGAATTTTTCCAGCTCCGTCTGCGGTGGCTATGACACAACGGCTGAAAAAGCTTGAACGGTGGAATTTCATTCTCCGAGAAAAATATAAAAAATCTAAGGCACTTGATGCTTGCCCGAAGCCACTAAGGAGCTATATAAGAAAATCACGCGGCTTTCTCGTGCCCGTTATAATCTTTTCATATTTACCGAGAAGGAGTTGCAAGCTGAGTTGCCTACCGAGAAGGAGTTGCAAGCTGAGTTGCCTACCGAGCAGGAACTTAGCACAACAGATCAATATAATTCCGGCACACCATCTGCCGATCAATTCAGAAAGTTCATCAAGTAACCACGGCAGTTTCGCGCCTGCCAACGAAATCTCGCAGGCCAATAGACGGTACAAGCCTAACCGAAATCATCGCCGGCAGCAGAAGCCTAGAGCCGAAAACGCCCTGCTCCAGGCAAACTTGAGGAGCGAATGACACCCAGAGTTGACCGAAATTCCAGACTTCACATCCATGGGGTTTGCTGTTTCCAGATACAACGAAGATGTAATCTACGACCCCATTCAACCTGATTTTCCTCATCCACTCCGGCTCAGATAATAATCATCGCAATTGGGCACGAGTCTCCAATTAACATCCACATCACCGCTACCTCTCGTGCGATGATGGATGAAAAAGAGCAATCTAGCGGACGATCGTCGCCCCTGATCATCTCGGTTGTATAGCCGACTGTACCTCGAGGTCAGAGGGCAGGTTCTTCTCGCCAATCGGAGCCCAATCCAACAGCGCGATGCCAAAAGCGCCGTTGTCTACCCGTAGACATCGACGGGGATGAGTGAAGCAAATCTAGGAAAATGTTCTCGCCGAATCGACACCAACAGAGAACCGAATCATTCCTGTCGTGGATCTACATCTCTTGGTCATCGACATTTCCTTGAAAAACTTTGGCTTCATTTTATTTTATTTTATTATTTTCTGCTTGTTGTTTTTACCTTAATTAAAAATAAAACTAATGTTCGACATTTTTATTTTTGTCATTAAATACGGTTAAATTTAAATTAAATTCAATTACAGAGTGGAAGGTGAGGTAATCATAATAGTAAAGATAAATAATTAATCTATTGTTCAGTATATAATAATTATTAATTATAGTACTGGTTTAATTAATCTACCAGCCATATAATCTGTAATTTAACCCCGGTAGTAGAAATAAATATGGAGTAGGAGGTCGAGACCCAAAATCTTATAGTAGGGAAATTAATTTTCCCTTATTTGGAGGAAGATAAAAATTTAAATAAAAATTGACAGAGCAAAAAGAAAAAATTTATTGAACATGAGCAGAAGATGACAGCACTAAAGTTATAGTTTTGTCTGTTTCATCAGCATTCAATATCTTCGCAGTCAAGTCCCGTCACTTAAACGTAAGGAATCAGGTATATTTTAGGATTATCGGATTATAGAATGACGCGTAAGACCTTCTAGCGGCCGCTTTGAACCCGAATCGAAGGTTATTTGAAGAGTAATATTGGCAACAATGCTCACCTGTTCGAATAGCATTCTGCTATCATACACATTACCAACATGGATTAACCCATGGGTGTATGGCGGTGATTCGTAAATTGTGTGGTGTGCCAAGGAAATTGGATCCTAGAACGGTAGTAACGTAGGATGTCAGTGGACGTAAATGGCCCGTTGTTTTAAATGTCCCCAGTACACCAGCAAATTCAATGAATTCAGTATTTTATCTAAAATTGAAGGGAGTAAATAGTTTAAAAATGCATCTACCAAACATTTGAAGTCCTGTGCTGAGAATTGTAAGGCCTTTTAAGAATTTGTCTTTAGATTTTTTATTTACAAGAATAGACAACATATTCAATAAAATAATTGTATTTACAAAAATTAATATGAAAAAGAAATTTAAAAAATAAAAAACTTTGATTTATTTTTAGATTTATGTTGGGGTATTACGGAAAAGCACAGTAAAATCAATAAAACACCAAAATGATAAAAGTGCAATATAAATTAAAAAATTTAGTGAGGGGTCCCTAGAAAATAATATAAGACAAAAAAAGAAATTAATTTTAAAAAATAATTACTAATAGTAGTGGGATTATGGCCCGCTAACTCAGTGGCCTGCTGGCTAACTACCCCCCTCCGGGAAAATTTTTTTTCTAATTTTAAAAGTACAAATTTTTTGTAGAACAAAGACAATGACTCATCAAAATTTTCTCAAGTTAACTTGAACAAAGACCATGGCTCATTCAAGGTCATTGGATGAGTCATCATATTTTTCAATGTCATTTAAACAAAGACAATGACTCATTCAAGGTCATTGGGTGACTCATAATAATTTCTCAAGGTCATTCAAAAGTATGTCAAGATCATTGGATGAGTCATCATATTTTTCAAGGTCATTCAAATTTTCTCAAGGTAACGGAATTTTTAATCATTTTTAAAATATAATCTATCTACTTACTTTAAAAAGTAGTATATATTTTGTAATTATTATTATTATTTTTATTAATATTATTATTATTATTAAATAATAAAAAACCAAGACATATACAACAAACATTTTACTTTTTATTATTATTTTTATTAATATTATTATTAATATTATTATTACTTATTATTTTTTATAAGTAGTATATATTTTTTAATTTTATTCTATTAATTATTTTTATAAGTAATGTTTTAATATTATTATTATTATTTTTATTATTATTATTAATATTGTTATTACTTATTATTTTTATTATTATTATTATTACTTATTATTAATATTATTTTTACTAATTATTATTAATATTATTATTATTTATTATTATTAATATTATTATTTTTATTATTATTATTCTATTATTATTATTATTATTATTATTATTACATTTTATTATTAATATTACTTATTTTTATTATTAATATTATTATTTTTAAATAAATCATTGAATAAATTTGGCAACGATTTAATTAAAAGATAACGCCAATAAAAAACCTTTCGTACGATATATTTCGATAGCACAGCTATCATCTTCAGGTACTCAAAACCAACTAAAAATATTTTGAATTAGCATTTAATTTAAACAAATTATTTTTTATTAATTTAATTTTTTTATAAATAAATATTTTTAAAAATATATTCAATTCACTTTTAATTAATTTAAAATTTTAAAATTTTCACTTATATTCTAATTTTTAAAAATTAATATAATTTAAAATTTTCAATTATTTTAATAATAATAAAAAAACAAACATGATTTAACATACGTAAACTATTTAAAAACATTCAAAACATTCGTAGTCACAGCACTTTGCACATTAATCTTTGGATCCAATGACTTTATCAGCAATGCTTCACATATCACGCGAGCAAAACGACTGAAAACATCGATACATGTTAAAATATATTTATAACCCTTGTTAATCTTCGAATACGGTATCATCTCCATCAAATTCATTTGCCATAAATCATTAATACCGAATGTCTTATAAGCTCTCGTTGGAAATCTTTTCCGCATTGGTTTGTTTAAACTGTACGCAAGCTGATCTGACAACCACTTTTGCGTTTTCTTTTTCGACTTTGGGACTCTTTTCTTTAACTTTGCCACTCCACCGAAACCTGCTTCGTCTTCTGGGTTTGTCCAAATCTTCTCCATTACAACAAGATTATTTAAATTTTAATTTAACATTAGGTAATGATTGCCCCATCGTTTATTGTGATAATAATGATAATGCTAATGGTATCATTGCTCCGATAAAACCACCTTGTTGTTTATATATGATTTTTCTCATTTGGTGACGATTTTTATTATTTACTAGCGATAACAAAGGCTTACGATGTTTATTCAATACTAGTTTTTTAGAATTACTGATTTTAATTTTACCTCTGACTACTTTTAATAGAATTTTGAGTAAATCATCGACAACGAAAGTTGGAAATGATTGTAAAATAGACATTCTTTTCATACTCGAAGCCTTTAACAATGCATTAAAATATGGGAAACTTCTATGATTTTTTACAATTTTATCTGTTTTCTTACTCGTTTTAATAATGTTTTTCGAAATAAGATTCATTGTAGGGTAATTCTCGGTTATTAGTTTTTAAGATGGTGTATAACTGGTTTTTGGTGGAACTTTATTTTTCTTTTTAATACTTTGTCTAAGTTTTCGGATATTTTTAAGCCTGGATTTCATAAACATTTTTACATGTTAAAGTTTTCAACTTTGTTTATATACCATGGCACCTTCTTTATTGAAAATATCTGTTTTTACCCGTAAATTATCATTGCATTGTTGTGTGAAATCAAGAAATATATATCCATGTGGTGATTTTGTAGCATCTTGAAATGCACTGATGAGAAAATTACGATTATTAGGGTTTGCTTGCCGAGCAAGAAAATCAATAACTGTTGCATCTCTAGGATTCTTGAAAATAACTAAATATTGAACATTTAAATTCCTTGTTCGATGTGCACCACCCTGATGAAATAGATTTTGAGTAATAAAGATCACAGTAACACCAACATGTCTACTGATTTTTGAGAATAAATTATTAAAATCCTTTTCTTTATTAGCTTTCTGATACAAATCATCGATAATAATGACATCCCCTTTCCTTAATCGACTTGACCAGTTTTTATCGAAACCTTTTACTATTTTGATGTTTTTCAATTTACAGAAATTATCTTGAGTTAATCCATGTTCTTCATCTGCACCCCGATGCCAATAAATCTTGTTGAATTTTGTTTGAAATAAATTAGATTTCAGTAATTTACACACAAACATAGTTTTACCACTACCACTTAGGTCGACGATTTGATATACCGCATCATTTCTTAATTCCATTATTAATTTATATAATTATAGGTTTTTGTTTATATTATATAATTCAATGAACTCTTCCTAAAAAATCATATATATAGCTTAATATTTCATTATTGTTTAATTATGTTATCAAATATAAATTATAAAGGAACTTTCGACGTGTCAAAAATGACGTTTCCAAATGGTAAACCCAAGCAAATTGTTGATAGAAGTGGAAAATACCCTATAATATTTTTCAAATCCGGCAAATGCAGAATCATGGGATGCAAGAAACCTTTAGACGTCAATAAATTACAATATAGAATAAAGGATATTAAAATAGAGTCAATTACGGTTACCATGGATATGGGACAATCTATCAATCTATACAACATTTCAACAAAATGTCTTTGTATGCTCGAGCCAGAATTATTTCCTGCACTGAGGCTTTTAAAATACAACCCAATGTGTGTTAACGTGTTTGCCAGTGGTAAAATAGTCATATTAGGGTTGCGAAATCTAGAGTACAAAAATATTGTTTGAAATCACGGGATTAGTCGACATCTGATTGGCTAATGATTGATTAAAACAACTTGGTTATTCATTTTATTTCATTTTTTAAAAATGGAAAAAACTATTCCGATTACAAGCACTATATTATCAAAGAAAGAAATAGAAAACTATGGTAAAATTTTTTATTTATTATTTATTATTATTATTATTATTATTATTATTATTATTATTATTATTATTATTATTATTATTATTATTATTGCTTCCAGATAAATACCAAGCAGTAATTTTAGAACGTTTATTCTTTGTTTTTCCTCAAATGCGAACAATACTGAAAGACCAGCCAGAATTAATGATTCCAGATCTCGTATACACCGAGACTAATATATGGATCTTCAATATCATAGACCAAGCTCTATGGGATATAAAGCTTGACCGAAGACCGAAGGAGATAGAACCCGAATACCCCTGTATTCTGGGTTGCAGTTGCTGCGATTTCAGATACCAAAGGTATGTCGAATGGTGCCTTGTGAGATCGGTTAAGAATTCTTGTAAATTTCAACTTCTTAGGAAATAAATGTTTAGAATTTTGATTTTGTTTTGTTTTGTTTTAATAGTAGAAATCTTTTAAATGGTAATAGTATTAATTTTTAAATAGTAATAATATTTTGGTTTTAACAGTATTCATTTTTAAGTAGTTATAATATTAGTTATAATGTAGTAATAACAATTTGACACATTAAAACATAATTAATCGAGGCACACATAAAATGCAATATTGAGTGCAATATTTATGCATGATTCTGATTGGTTAATCAGTATCTGTCAAGGGTATAAAAGCTCGTCACCACCTTATAAAGATCATAAATCAAACATGACCAAGAAAATCAATGCTATCAGTGTCCAACCAGTTCAGATGTTCCACAATTATAAAATGTATTTTTTAAAGGAACCTATCAATATGCAATTGGCAAATCTAGTCAAACTCAATAGGACTCAATTTCAATCTCTCGCTAGGACTCTCTCAATGATAAATACGATTTTCAAAAAGATCAATTCCAATTTAAAATGCAATGAAAATGCTTTCTTCACCAGTAAATATATCAGATATTATGATTCATTTACAGAAATAGGTTTCAAAGAACAGGAAAACTGGTATTTAACAATAGCAATCCAAGGATATAAAGCTGATCAAAATGATGTGCTTTCTCCAATCTGGAAAATTGTTACTGCTAGACTTTCACAATTGATTTAATGTATATTTTAATGTTTAGTGTTTAATAAATGTATAAATGTTTTCTTTGTTATTCTATAAACAAATTATAATTAGTTTTAAAATAGTTTTAAAAATGATGTCTGAAAAAGGTAAAATATAAAATATAAAATAATTAATTAATTTTTGTTTAGAATATTTAATAAACTTTTTGATTGATGAACTCGAAGAAATAACCGGTGTAAAAATTAGAGATATGTTGACTCTAGTTGAAGTATTGAGTAAAGAAGATTCATATTGTGATTCTGAATGTCAGAGTGACGATGGAGAAATTGATAATGAAATTAATAATGATACTGAAATTAATAATGATACTGAAGATACTGAAGATACTGAAATTATTAATGATGAAGTTGAGCCTACCAAATTTAAGACTTGTGTTGACCATGTTATAGAAAATATAATGACAGAATATTGTGGTGATGAAGAATGTACATGTAATAATCAATAAATCTTTAAAAATGTAGTTTTTATTAATAATAATAACAAAGAAATATTTATTAAAATTTATGATAAACTTTATTACATAAATATAAAACCGATGCTCCAGTTAATAGTTTTAATAAAAATTTACAATTTGCGATATAAATATCTGAACGTTTGGCTTCTGCGGCAACTTGAATAATCGCTGACCATCCACCGTTTGTTTCTACAAACGGATCAATTTTTGTTTCTATCCCCTAAATAATGATAAATTAATAACAATATAAAGTAATTTACTTCTATAGACCATTGGAAATAATTTTCATAGTCGGATCCAGATCTTAATATCATGTGTTTCATATACATTAATCCTACTATTATTCACATCCATTTATTATTTTCATCAAACATGTAACTAAATATTGATTGGAATGCATTCTTTCTCTCTAATGTTGGCAAATTGAGAATTTTTTCATAATCAAATGGGATGTCTTCTGCGATTTTCTCGGTACGGTTTACCATGAATTTTATGTTTTTAATGATATCATCTTCTTCTCTATTATTAGAAACCAGCTCATTCAACAAAGTTATAAAAAATTTAGTTTCTGGCATTTTATAAAAATATTTGAAAGTGTAAGCTTATTTATACTATATTCGACCAATCAGAATCATACATTTAAGTTGCAATACTAAGAAAATATGTAAAAATATATAATGGAAATGGTAATGATGATTTGTTGGCACTGTTAACTTCGTTCAATTTGATAACCGGTTGTTGAACTTCTTTCATTATACGATTGAACTGATCAGTTGTTTTATTAGAATAAAATTTTATACTATATTGAACTTGATTCATCATTTTTTCATTAAGTTTAAGATTTTCTTTCAATTCTAATATTGATTTTCTTAATTCATTTTTGATAATACCAATGGTATTATTTAGATATATAATATCATCATATAATTCGTTCCGAGGTCTTTTTAAAGTCTCATATGTGAGTTCAAATCGGACTTCTAAATTACTGATTCTTTCAGATAATCTTTTGACTGGAGTTTTCAAATATCTAGGCCTATCTATCATATACAAAATATCCATCAATACTGCTGTATCAGGACATACACATCTTGTTGAATTTTTACCTTGAACGGTTACAACAATTGAGTTGACCATATTAAAAACTAATAATATTATTACAATTTCTTTAATCATTTTCAAATCTATATAAATTAATATTTATTGTTTATAGCTAAAGGTTTATGTGTTTAACTTCTCATTGGTTTAAATTAGTATAAAGTAATTGTTATTTCAATTTTTATCATTATAATGGATGTACCGAGCGCGGTTCAAGCTATGAATGAAATTAAACATTATGGTAATTTATTATTACTATTATTATTATTACTTGTTTTTTAGATGATTATTTTAAAGTTATTAAAGAACGTCTGGAATTCTATTATACAGAAATACATGAAATTATGGATAAGCCAGCATCAATAATTCCAGAATTGATATTCAATCATACATCAATATGGATATTTATTGTAATCGATGAGTTCCTATGGGATATCGAACAAAACAATTTGTCAAAAGATATGGAACCTGAATATCCATGTGGTGATGGATGTCATTGCTGCACTGCCCGATATCGAAGGCATGTGGAATGGGCTTTGAATAAAGCTCTTCGACAATACTTAGTATAGTAGAATTATTTCTTTATAATAAAAATTTTTGTTGTATATGTCTTGGTTTTTTATTATATAATAATAATAAGTAATATTAATAATAGAAAGTAATAATAATAATAATAATAGAATAATAATAATAATAATAATATTAATAATAATAAGTAATAATAATATTAATAATAATAATAATAATAATAATAATAAAAATAATAATAAAAATAATAATAAAAAATAATAATATTAATAATAATTAAGAAATATATACTACTTATAAAAGTAAGTAGATAGATTTTATTTTAAAAATGATTAAAAATTCCGTTACCTTGAGAAAATTTGAATGACCTTGAAAAAATATGATGACTCATCCAATGACCTTGAAAAAATGTTACGAGTCATCCAATGACCTTGAATGAGTCACTGTCTTTGTTTAAATGACCTTAAAAATATGGCGATTCATCCAATGACCTTGAAAAAATGTTATGAGTCATCCAATGACCTTGAATGAGTCACTGTCTTTGTTTAAATGACCTTGAAAAATATGGTGAATCATCCAATGACTTTGAATGAGTCATGGTCTTTGTTTAAATGACCTTGAATTTTTTGATGAGTCATTGTCTTTGTTCTACAAAAATTGGTACTTTTATACTTAGAAAAAAAATTGCCGGCGGAGGGGGGTATGTGAGCCAGCGGGTCACTGAGTTAGCGGGCCACAATCCCACTACTACTAATGGGAAGCCCGAGTCAATAGGAAGCCCTAGGCAATGGGAAATCCGAGAGATGAGGAAAACCCGGTGTGTAGACGGAATAATATAACAGGGTAAATTGGCCTAAACAATATTGAATGGGCGCCACTGAGCTACGGAGAGGTAATTATTTTGTAATTTTTAATTTAGTAATGGAGCAAACGTTGTTGACAAATATCGGCTAAGGTGGTCTGTGGGAAGTAATTATTGTTAATAATTTAATAATGTAGCAAATGTTGTTGACAATCGTCTGAAAACAGTAAGAGCAGTAGTATAAAGGGAAAAGGGAAAAACACGAAATGGCCAGTCGTCGAAGCAAACGAGTAGTGTAGTCAGGTCAGTAGAAGAATCTAAACCCAAGTAAAGTCAAAGTTATCTATCAGAAAGGGTGGTTTTCCATTGGATAACCTACCCTAAGATAATCAAAGTCATACGGTGGTTAAAAGGTGCAAATAAATTAGTGAAATTGTGATTACAAAACATTGAAATAAATCGGATTGAGTTGTAACTGTGATAAAGTGCAAATAAAATTATTCTGTGTTGGGTTTGCTTATTTGATTCGAAAATGACACGAAGAGTCAGAGGGAACCGACTTTCAATAATAATAACCCAACATTTAGATACATTAATTTTAACACAATATATTTTTTTATTATATTCATGGACGCCCCATTCTGGTGGCGCCCTTGTACTTAGCTCACATAGCATAATGGAAAAGGCGGCTCTGTCCACTAATGAACAACTCCACTATGAATCATTCATTTGGTTTATACTTAAATTGCAAATTGAAATTATATAATATTCTTTTCGTTTAGAGTTTATTTTAATTTTATTAATTTTAATAGAAAATCTGATTAAAATAATGATAAAAGTCCTTTAATGAAATAAATGTTAAAAATTAATAACATATATGTTAATGCCAACAATTTCTTTAGTTTACACAACATATTAAATAAATAATTATGTTACAAAATACAATGTATAATCTAAACTGTAGCACATGTATAAGTCAATATAAATAAGTGAAAAATATCAAAAATAATTAGTAAAAATGTTGAAGAAGATAATTTTGCTATTTTTAGTGACTTGTAAATTTTTTTTTAAAACTAAACAACATTTTATTTTATTTATAATACAGGGTCAACATTAAGCGCTGATAATCCGTATAATGGTTTTGGTAAAAGAATTAATTTTTACAATTTATGTTTATTGAAATCACGTTAAATATTCAGAAACAATTTGCATTCCTCAAAAAGCTTGCTATTTCGTATCGAAATTCAAAACTAGTTGGCAAACTGCCAAAGAAATGTGCTTGTCAAAGACCCATGAAAATATTTTAAAATTTAATGACACAGACAAAGTAAAAATATATGATTATTGTTAAATTTAAATTCTTTTTAAGAACATATTAAACCCTTTAATTAGTACCATGGAAACTAAGAGATATTGGGTTGTGGAACCGAAAGAATCAAGTAATCAAAAGTAAGTTGATTAAAAAAAATTTTTTTCCTATATTTTCATTACAACATTAACAATAATAATAATAATAACAACAAAATAATTTATTTTTATTATTTTTATTATTATTATTATTATTATTATTATTATTATTATAGTTATTATTATTATTATTATTATTATTATTATTATTATTATTATTATTATTATTATTATTATTATTATTATTATTATTATTATTATTATTATTATTATTATTATTATTATTATTATTATTATTATTATTATTATTATTATTATTATTATTATTATTATTATTATTATTATTATTATTATTATTATTATTATTATTATTATTATTATTATTATTATTATTATTATTATTATTATTATTATTATTATTATTATTATTATTATTATTATTATTATTATTATTTTATTATTATTATTATTATTATTATTATTATTATTATTATTATTATTATTTTTTTTTTTTTTTTTTTTTTTTTTTTATTATTATTATTATTATTATTATTATTATTATTATTATTATTATTATTATTATTATTATTATTATTATTATTATTATTATTATTATTATTATTATTATTATTGTACTTGTAGCAAATAGCTCATAGAAAGTACATGACAAGAAAAATAAAATTAATTATAAATATATTATTTTAAATACATTAATTTATCCATTTTAAAAATGAAACCTCCAAGGTTTGATTGTGTTCTATTTTAAATTGTTATAGACCATTTTTCAGAGCGGGTCCTAGGTGATGGTTTTGTTGAACTTTAAGTAAAAAGAGTCTCGCGTGAACAATTAAAACCACTAATATTTTAATGAATTTCATGTAGTTTTCATAATATTTGCTATGAATGTCACTCATTTAGTATTTCTTTTGTAATAAGTTGCCTTTCATCCTTACAAATTAATACATTTAAATGTTATTTTACATTTTGATAATAATATCACTTAATTATTGACAAAGTTATAAAATACTATTTTCACATTATATCATTATTATAATTATTTTTGCATCTAACAAATATTTTTAACTAATAAAAATTTTACTTCAAGAAAAAATAACTTTTTTTAGATCTCACCAAATAACAATTATTCTCAATCGCAAACGAAGGTCATTTGTGGTAAGTAAATAATGACCAAATTTCACAAATATAGTAATAAATATTCCAGATAGAACAACCTGAAAGTGAAACGATTATCACTACCGTGGAACAAGTAAAAAATTGGAATTGGGAACAACTCATAGAAAACACAAAAGACACAGATCAAAGTACAATTAAGAGAAACATTAAAAAGATATTTGAGGCCGTTAAAACAAGCGGAAATAAAAACCTTGATCCTAACTTGTTAAAAAAATGGAAGTCCATTTATGAAATATTAAGCAAATCTCGAATTCACCAACAATTTATTCGCACTCAAGACCAATGGACAGAATTGACTGATGAGTTTGGAAACGGTCAACTTGAAAGCTTTATATCGACTTTGGATCCAAAATTGCAAGTAGAATGGAAAGATAAATTATCTAAAGTAAAATGGTTTGTCAAAAACAAAGAATTCAACAAACTTGATTTGAATTCTTTAAACGAATGGAAAAATTTAATATACAAATTACGATTAAAAATCCACGGAAAAGAGAGCTACAAAAAGCGTTTACTAGTTCAATGGCAAAGTCATGTTGAATGGCTGAAAAAGTGGAAGTGGATGGAACTTTTGAAATTTGTCAGTGGAAATTACAAAGAGCGAGTTACGAAAACTGTCAATGAATTGTTTGTTATAATAAAAAGACAAGAATTTGAGAAAATCAATCTAGAGCTGGTAAAAAATGTTAAATTTGTAATGAGACTACTAAAACGACTATGGAGGATTCATATAAAATATGGCTCTCGAAAGAAAGCAAATATGATCCGACGCCTAAAACTTATTTTATCAATAGACTGGAGAAGAATAATCAATGAATTAGAAGGAATCGATAGAAATCAATGGATTGAAAGATTTAATAAACTGAAAAATTTAATCCAATTAAAACGCTACAACGAAATCGATGTTAATTGGTTAGCGGAATTTAAACCAATAATTGATAAGTTCAGAGGTAAAATAAAAATCAATTATATTCATCAAAAACGTCAAAAAAAAAAGATTAGGCTATATTTGCGACTTTTAAAAAGATGGAACTGGAAAAATTTAGTAGTTGATCTCAATGAAAAGGAAAAGGAAAATATTGCCAAAGAAATAGAATTAATGAAAAGAATAATTAAAGAAGAACATTTCAACGAAATCAACGTTGATTTGATAAAAAGGTTTAAAGTGATTTTTAAAATTTTACGCAAAATCAAACAATCCAAATATCCAAAAGGAAATGTCAAAGTTACAAAAGAAATCTTACTGAAAAAGATAAAATTGATTATCGATTCTAATTGGTTGAATATTATAAATGGCTTGGAGGGAGTCGATAAAGTCAAATGGACCACACGCTTCAATAAAATCATTCAAATGATCAGGAACAATAATATAGATAAAATTGATTTCAAATGGTTGCTGAAGTTTAAACGAATTCTAAAATTAATTCATAGAAAATCACATCCAAGGAAACAAAAATTGAACCTTATTAAAAAATTCGTCAATCGACTGATAAAATGGAACTGGCCAGATCTTATCAAAAATATCGATGAAAAAGATAGAGAAAACGTTAAAAAAGAAATCGAATTAGTATTGAAACTAGTGAAAGAAAACAAATTCAAAGAAATAGATGAAAATCTTTACAAACGAATCCGAGTCATCTTCAAAACTATTCGAAAGATCAAAAATGATAAAAGACCCATCATAGATATAAAAGTACAAAAAGAAAGATTGTTGAACAAACTTAAGCTCATCATCGATACAAACTGGCAAAAAGTCATCAATGAGACAAAAGGAATAGATAAAGTCAAATGGACAAATCGTATCAATAAACTCATTCAATTGATCAAACTTAATCAACCGGATAAAATTGATTTGAAATGGCTTCAGAAATTCAAAAGAATAATCAACATTGTCAAAAAGAATGCTATTAAAAAACCAATAACAGTAAAGATAATTACAAAAAATGTCAAAAGGTTTATTAAAAGATTGATAAAATGGAACTGGCCAGATCTTATCAAAAATATCGATGAAAAAGATAGAGAAAACGTTAAAAAAGAAATCGAATTAGTATTGAAACTAGTGAAAGAAAACAAATTCAAAGAAATAGATGAAAATCTTTACAAACGAATCCGAGTCATCTTCAAAACTATTCGAAAGATCAAAAATGATAAAAAACCCATCATAGATATAAAAGTACAAAAAGAAAGATTGTTGAACAAACTTAAGCTCATCATCGATACAAACTGGCAAAAAGTCATCAATGAGACAAAAGGAATAGATAAAGTCAAATGGACAAATCGTATCAATAAACTCATTCAATTGATCAAACTTAATCAACCGGATAAAATTGATTTGAAATGGCTTCAGAAATTCAAAAGAATAATCAACATTGTCAAAAAGAATGTTATTAAAAAACCAATAACAGTAAAGATAATTACAAAAAATGTCAAAAGGTTTATTAAAAGATTGATAAAATGGAACTGGCCAGATCTTATCAAAAATATCGATGAAAAAGATAGAGAAAACGTTAAAAAAGAAATCGAATTAGTATTGAAACTAGTGAAAGAAAACAAATTCAAAGAAATAGATGAAAATCTTTACAAACGAATCCGAGTCATCTTCAAAACTATTCGAAAGATCAAAAATGATAAAAAACCCATCATAGATATAAAAGTACAAAAAGAAAGATTGTTGAACAAACTTAAGCTCATCATCGATACAAACTGGCAGAAAGTCATCAATGAGACAAAAGGAATAGATAAAGTCAAATGGACAAATCGTATCAATAAACTCATTCAATTGATCAAACTTAATCAACCGGATAAAATTGATTTGAAATGGCTACAGAAATTCAACAGATTAATCAAGATTGTCAGAAAAAAAGCTACCAAGAGACCTATAACAATTAAAGTTATAACAAAAGATGTGAAAAAATTCGTCAATAGATTAATAAAATGGAACTGGTCGGATCTTATCAAAAATATCGATGAAAAAGATAGAGAAAACGTTAAAAAAGAAATCGAATTAGTATTGAAACTAGTGAAAGAAAACAAATTCAAAGAAATAGATGAAAATCTTTACAAACGAATCCGAGTCATCTTCAAAACTATTCGAAAGATCAAAAATGATAAAAGACCCATCATAGATATAAAAGTACAAAAAGAAAGATTGTTGAACAAACTTAAGCTCATCATCGATACAAACTGGCAAAAAGTCATCAATGAGACAAAAGGAATAGATAAAGTCAAATGGACAAATCGTATCAATAAACTCATTCAATTGATCAAACTTAATCAACCGGATAAAATTGATTTGAAATGGCTTCAGAAATTCAAAAGAATAATCAACATTGTCAAAAAGAATGCTATTAAAAAACCAATAACAGTAAAGATAATTACAAAAAATGTCAAAAGGTTTATTAAAAGATTGATAAAATGGAACTGGCCAGATCTTATCAAAAATATCGATGAAAAAGATAGAGAAAACGTTAAAAAAGAAATCGAATTAGTATTGAAACTAGTGAAAGAAAACAAATTCAAAGAAATAGATGAAAATCTTTACAAACGAATCCGAGTCATCTTCAAAACTATTCGAAAGATCAAAAATGATAAAAAACCCATCATAGATATAAAAGTACAAAAAGAAAGATTGTTGAACAAACTTAAGCTCATCATCGATACAAACTGGCAAAAAGTCATCAATGAGACAAAAGGAATAGATAAAGTCAAATGGACAAATCGTATCAATAAACTCATTCAATTGATCAAACTTAATCAACCGGATAAAATTGATTTGAAATGGCTTCAGAAATTCAAAAGAATAATCAACATTGTCAAAAAGAATGTTATTAAAAAACCAATAACAGTAAAGATAATTACAAAAAATGTCAAAAGGTTTATTAAAAGATTGATAAAATGGAACTGGCCAGATCTTATCAAAAATATCGATGAAAAAGATAGAGAAAACGTTAAAAAAGAAATCGAATTAGTATTGAAACTAGTGAAAGAAAACAAATTCAAAGAAATAGATGAAAATCTTTACAAACGAATCCGAGTCATCTTCAAAACTATTCGAAAGATCAAAAATGATAAAAAACCCATCATAGATATAAAAGTACAAAAAGAAAGATTGTTGAACAAACTTAAGCTCATCATCGATACAAACTGGCAGAAAGTCATCAATGAGACAAAAGGAATAGATAAAGTCAAATGGACAAATCGTATCAATAAACTCATTCAATTGATCAAACTTAATCAACCGGATAAAATTGATTTGAAATGGCTACAGAAATTCAACAGATTAATCAAGATTGTCAGAAAAAAAGCTACCAAGAGACCTATAACAATTAAAGTTATAACAAAAGATGTGAAAAAATTCGTCAATCGACTGATAAAATGGAACTGGTCGGATCTTATCAAAAATATCGATGAAAAAGATAGAGAAAACGTTAAAAAAGAAATCGAATTAGTATTGAAACTAGTGAAAGAAAACAAATTCAAAGAAATAGATGAAAATCTTTACAAACGAATCCGAGTCATCTTCAAAACTATTCGAAAGATCAAAAATGATAAAAGACCCATCATAGATATAAAAGTACAAAAAGAAAGATTGTTGAACAAACTTAAGCTCATCATCGATACAAACTGGCAGAAAGTCATCAATGAGACAAAAGGAATAGATAAAGTCAAATGGACAAATCGTATCAATAAACTCATTCAATTGATCAAACTTAATCAACCGGATAAAATTGATTTGAAATGGCTTCAGAAATTCAAAAGAATAATCAACATTGTCAAAAAGAATGCTATTAAAAAACCAATAACAGTAAAGATAATTACAAAAAATGTCAAAAGGTTTATTAAAAGATTGATAAAATGGAACTGGCCAGATCTTATCAAAAATATCGATGAAAAAGATAGAGAAAACGTTAAAAAAGAAATCGAATTAGTATTGAAACTAGTGAAAGAAAACAAATTCAAAGAAATAGATGAAAATCTTTACAAACGAATCCGAGTCATATTCAAAAAGGTTCGTAAGGTCAAAATCGACAAAATACCTACAGAAAAGAAACAATTATTAAAAGAAAAAATATTAACGAAACTCAAGCCAATTCTTAATGAAAATTGGACAAAGATCATTGAGAAGTCAACAAATATTGACAAAACAAAATGGACAACTAGAATAAAAACAATAACTGAACTTATTAATTCTAAACAAACCGACAAAATAGATTATTCCTGGCTCCTTGAGTTGCTTGAAATCTTTAATTTCCCAGATGAGCCAGACCGAGAGATACCCACAATTGATTTGGCAGTTGTCACTGAAAAATCAATATCGTTAATTACAGATTTAAACCAATTGAATTGGGAAGAATTAGTCAAATATATCGGTGAACCTAATCAACCAGAAGTGGTAAATAAAATAAAAACATTTATTTTCAATGTCAAAAATAAAAAGTTCCAAAACATCGACGGAGAAACAATAAATTTTATTACAGAAATTATTTCTACATTTAAGAAAATCAAAGAGAATAGAATTAAAACAGAAAATACAAAAAATATAAAATCCATTACAGATAAATCGTTGAAATTTATTGATTCTTTGCACGAATTGAAATGGGAGGAATTGACAAAATATATCGACGAAAAAAATCGACAAACCGTTATTGATAAAATAAAAACTTTTATTCGATTTGTAGAGAATAAAGAATTCGAAAATATCGACATTGATTTATTAAATTGGATCTTAGAAATAATTAAAACCCTACGAAAAGCGCGTGAAAGTCACGTAACTAATGAAAAAACAAAAACTAGCAATTTAAAAACTATTACCGAAACCTCAATAAAATATATTAATTCTTTGCACGAGTTGAAATGGGAGGAATTGACAAAATATATCGACGAAAAAAATCGACAAACCGTTATTGATAAAATAAAAACTTTTATTCGATTTGTAGAGAATAAAGAATTCGAAAATATCGACATTGATTTATTAAATTGGATCTTAGAAATAATTAAAACCCTACGAAACGCGCGTGAAAGTCACGTAACTAATGAAAAAACAAAAACTAGCAATTTAAAAACTATTACCGAAACCTCAATAAAATATATTAATTCTTTGCACGAGTTGAAATGGGAGGAATTGACAAAATATATCGACGAAAAAAATCGACAAACCGTTATTGATAAAATAAAAACTTTTATTCGATTTGTAGAGAATAAAGAATTCGAAAATATCGACATTGATTTATTAAATTGGATCTTAGAAATAATTAAAACCCTACGAAACGCGCGTGAAAGTCACGTAACTAATGAAAAAACAAAAACTAGCAATTTAAAAACTATTACCGAAACCTCAATAAAATATATTAATTCTTTGCACGAGTTGAAATGGGAGGAATTGACAAAATATATCGACGAAAAAAATCGACAAACCGTTATTGATAAAATAAAAACTTTTATTCGATTTGTAGAGAATAAAGAATTCGAAAATATCGACATTGATTTATTAAATTGGATCTTAGAAATAATTAAAACCCTACGAAAAGCGCGTGAAATAAATGAAACCAATGAAAAGGTGAAAATCAAAAATTTGAAAACTCTCACTGAAACATCATTGAAATATTTCAATTATTTAATTGAGTTGAAATGGGAAGAATTAGTTCAACACATCGATTCATCCAGCCGAGTAGAAGTTATAAATAAAATCAAAACTTTTATTAGTTTCGTTCAAAATAAAAGCTTTGATAAAATCGATGTAAATCTCGCCAATTGGATTGCAGAAATAATTAATATTTTACGAAAAATCCGAATCGGCCAATCAAAAGTCACCGAAAATAAAACTCTGAAAATCACGGAAAATATCCAGTTAACTCTGCCAAGCAATTGGCAGGAGCTGTTACAGAGAATCAATGGAATCGATTATCAATTGTGGACCAGTCGAATCGATCAATTGTTGACAATTATGAAGTCAAAGAATCATCAGAAAATAGATTTCGAATGGATTGGTGAATTGGAAAAAATTGTCAATTTGATTTCGCAGGAATCAATTAAAATGAAAAAAGAAGTTTTCTTGAATGAAACTTCGATTGAGAAATTGAAAGGTTTCGTCTCTCAGTTAAAAGAATGGAATTGGAATTCTTTGTTGATATATATTGATGAAAATAATCGCCAACAAATTCAAAATGAAATTCAAGGTCTTATTTCAGTTGTAGAAAGCGGAAATTTCGAAAAACTTGAAATTCAAACTGTCAATTGGTTCTATCAAATCTTTGAGACTTTTAGTAAAATAAAGGAATTCATGAATAACGGATATGTTTATGATAGCAAAATAAAAACTTGGGTTAAACATATAACGCAAAATCAAAACATCGTTAGGAAAAGGAGATGCATATTATTAAATCTGCTACACGGTGCCGCAAAGAAACTCATTCCTCATATTAGTATTGGTCTCAATATTGGAGGTAAACCACGAAGACCTAGACCCAACTATAATCAGGTTTCAATTCAAACAATAAGGACAAATATCAATTCTTTGAAACTCTGGAATTGGGAAAACTTTCTCCAATATATCGATGAAGATAAACGAGAACCCATTCAAACAAATATTAATAAAATAATATATGTCATTGAAAATGGAGAGTCGGATAAACTCGATCCAGATACAATAGATTGGTTTATTCAGATCTTCGAAGAATTCAAAAAGATCAACTACGCAATAGAGAACGGATATGTTTATGATCCAAACACGAGAACCTGGACGAAAAATACAGTTGAGGTTGAAAATAAAATCCGAAAGAAACGATGCCTATTCAACATTTTTAAAGGATTCCATAGATTACTCCCGAGAATCAGCATCCGTGGAAGAATCGGTCACGTAAATAGAGAAGATAAGCTTAATTTCATCATTGACATGTCCCATAAATATCTTGTCATTCTCAATGAATTGAGATGGAATGAGCTCATAGACTCGATTGATGGATTCAACAAGCGAAGTATTTTTGTGAAAATTAACAAATTCATTCATTACGTCAACACAAGAAAGTATCACAAAATTAATCGGAAATTCCTAAACTGGCTTTCTCAAATAATAATTACCCTTCAAAACACAAAAATCCGACTCACCGGCTCTATGAAACAGAAACGAATTGAAATCGCCAAAAAAGTGCTCGTAAATTTACCGAGTAATTGGAAAGAAGTGATAGTGAAATTACCGAATATTAATGTTGATCTTTGGATCAAAAGAATTCAACTATTGCTACCAATGATAGAACTCAATGAATTCGATAAAATAGACTTCGGATGGATAGACGAGTTGCAAAAATTGGTTGATTTAATAACGGAGGAGTCAATTAAAACCGTTGAAAAGCCAAAGGTTAATGAGGTTACAATTAAAACCGTAAAGGAGAATGTAAACTCCTTAAAACAATGGAATTGGGAAACGTATTTGAAATACATTGATGAAGATAAGAGAGAAGAAGTTCAAAGAAATGTAAACAATGTCATAACAATTATTGAAAATGTGGAATATGACAAGTTGGACGTTAAATCAGTGGATTGGTTTAATCAAATATTTGAAGTGTTTAATAAGATGTATTATGCAACGACAAATGGTTATGTTTATGATGAAAAGACAAAATCATGGGTAAAGACAGTTGTTGAAGTAGAAAACAATACAAGAAAAAGGAGATGTATTTTGTTAAATTTACTGCATGGTGCCGCGAAAAAACTTATTCCTCATATTAGTATTGGTCTCAATATTGGAGGTAAACCACGAAGACCTAGACCCAACTATAATCAGGTTTCAATTCAAACAATAAGGACAAATATCAATTCTTTGAAACTCTGGAATTGGGAAAACTTTCTCCAATATATCGATGAAGATAAACGAGAACCCATTCAAACAAATATTAATAAAATAATAAATGTCATTGAAAATGGAGAGTCGGATAAACTCGATCCAGATACAATAGATTGGTTTATTCAGATCTTCGAAGAATTCAAAAAGATCAACTACGCAATAGAGAACGGATATGTTTATGATCCAAACACGAGAACCTGGACGAAAAATACAGTTGAAGTTGAAAATAAAATCCGAAAGAAACGATGTTTCTCTAAAGGGCATCGAAAAATCCGAAAATTCAGACCACACAATAACTTAAAATTTCACAATAAAATTCACATTAATAACCTATTTCACTGGAAAAAAATTCACCAAAAGCATCATCGAAAAATCGTTTCAAAAGAAAGGAAAAGAATTGTTCACAAAGTCATCAAAAGGGTCAATTGGTTGGAAAAATGGAACTGGAAGAATTTGATGAAATACGTTGTCGATAACCACAAAAGGGACACTCTTGTGAAGATCAAATATATTATTTCCCTAATTAAAAATAAGGATTACGACAACATAGATGAAGACTTATTAAAGTGGATCAGCACTATTAAAACAAAACTTAAGATTGTGAGAAAGATTAAAAAAGAAACAAAAAATATTGATGAAAATTTGAAGATTGTTATGAAGAAGTCTCATAAATTTGTTGATATTTTAAATCAGTTAAGGTGGATTGATATTATCGATGAAATTGAAGGAGATAACAAACCGGAAATTAAGGAGAAAATTAAAAGATTCATAACTTTGGTACAGAATAGAGAATATGATAAAATTGACACCGAATTTCTCAACTGGCTCTTTGAAATTATTGAAAACATTAAAAAGACCAAACAAAAATTAACAGAAACTGATAACACCAAAAACGTTAAAGTTATTGAAAAAATTCAAATCAATTTACCAAGTAACTGGAAAGAACTTCTTCAAAACGTCGAAGGAATCGATGTCAATCTATGGACTGCAAGAATAGAAAATCTTTTGTCTTTAGTTCAGTCTAAAGAATATCAAAAAATAGATTTCGAATGGATAGATGAACTTCAAAAAATAGTGCAATTGATCAGCACCCAAGTGACAGAAAGTAAGGAAAAGTTTGTCTTGCCAGAATCGACAAAGACCAAAATCAAAGAAAATATCAACTCTCTGAAACAATGGAATTGGGAAAGTCTTTTAAAGTATATTGAAGAGACCAATCGTAAACAAGTCGAAACAGATGTGAAAAAAATGATCGTAATCGTTGAAAATGAAGAATTCGACAAAATTGACAGTCAATTCGTCCAGTGGTTTAACCAGATTGTCGAATTGTTTAATAAAATAAATTACGCAATTACAAATGGATATGTGTACAATTCTGAAACGAAAACATGGGTCAAAAATGTAGTTGAAGAATCACTTACTCGCAAAAGAAGATCTTTGAATCAAAATAAATTCTCGGATCTTAATCTAAGTACTGATTTGATCACCAAGGTCATTGAACAAGTCCAAAGAGCTCTCTCATACAATCTGATGATTTTGAGGGGAAATAATTTGAATTCCAATGGGTAATTGTTTTCATTATTTTCATTGTATTATCATTCCTTTCATAGTGCTGAATCAAATGATCGCCCTTCAGACCGATGTCCATTCATAAACAAAGTCAACGAAAATTTAGTGACAAAATTCACCAATTGTGACATTAAGCAGAAGTTTATTTGTAAAATGAGTATGAATTAATAAAAGAATTTTGAATTACTTTTTATTAAGGATTAGAGTTTAGGTTGTCATTTTTCATGATATAGGTTGGAAGTAGGGTAGAAAGCTTCTGTACCAGGGAAACCTGTTCACAATTTCTGACTAGTAAAGAGGTCTATTGTCGTTTTGTCTAGAAACTAAACTATTTTCATCTCTAAACTGATTCTTTCCTCGTTTAAAAGTTATTTAAGTTTTGAATGGATAAAACACCCCAAAGGATAAATTATGCGTATCATGTCTAGCACCAACATAATAATTTTGTAAGAAATTTTCAATTAATCAACTAAACTAAAAAGCATCTATATTGTAGTTAAAAAGTAGAAGAAAATACCAATTTAGTCATAGATCTTCGTGATTTCAAAAAAGAATTCATAATAGAATTTGATAACACCAGTCTTCTTTAAAGACCATTTATCCAATTCATATTACCAATTTGAACTCGAATAAATTGACCATATCTTCCTTTAAATGTTTTCACAGAGAGGAATGTTTAATGGAATTAGCTATGTTATTTATTTCATAGAATTACCTGAAGAGTCTTCCAACCGTCAAAGTCCAGAATCAACACCTTTACTCTATATGATGTATTGTTGCTCACCTACTCGTGCAGTAGAAGGTCATTACATAGAAGTTCGAGGCATTTTATAATAGCTATTTTCATTAGATGTTGATCACACAGTGAAGGCAATTTGGTGTTTAAAATTGTAGATTTCGCAAGTTCAGCCGATAACTTGAACGTCATTCAGTAGGTTTTCTTCTTTTTAACAAATTTCCTATCATTCAAATGTTTTTTAAACAATAATCCTTTACATGAAATATAGGTAGTTTAGAATTAAATGAAGTAAAAAGTCTTTTATTAAATTAGCCTGTAAGTAGGTAGTTAATAGGACCCTGCACCCATACACCAATGCATTTAAAAAAAGGGGAATTCGCGACGGATTACATTACGTAATGAAGTAATTTAATCTCGGATTATCTTGATTACATAATTATGCAATCAAGATAATTCATTTTTGTGTGCGCACAATTTTTTTGATTAATTTTTTTTTAAAATTTTTTTCGAATTTTTTTGGCAGATTTTTTTTAATTCAAATTTTGGCGCAATTTTTAAAATTCAAAATTTGGCGAATTTTTTGAATCAATATTGTTTGAAATATTTTTTTGAAAAAAAATTTTTTTTCATCCTCAAAATATTTTTGGTCGCGCTATAGTCAGGGGTATTTTTGACTCTCGATAAAAAAGCCTAACATAAAATTGGCTTAAATCGCATACGATGGACACAGCGGATATTTTTCATCCACAAAATATTTTTTTCAATCACACTATAGTCAGTGGGTATTTTTTGATTCTCGATAAAAAGCCTAAGATAAAAATTGGCTTGAATCACCTATCAATAAAAAGCCTAAAAAACATTTCTTTGATTAAAAAGCATAAAAAATAATTCATCGAATTAAAAGCCTAAAAATATTTTATCGATTAAAAAGCCTAAAAAATATTTCTTTGATTAAAAAGCATAAGTAATATTTCTTGATAAAAAAGCATAAAATAAAAATTAGCTCAAATCGCCTAAGATGGTCACACTATAGTCAGGGATATTTTTAACTCGTAATAAAAAACAATGCAATATTTTCTATAGGTAAATATAGACATAAAATAAAAATGGCTTGAATTGCCGACCGATAAAATATTGTCAGGGGTATTTTATAGGCTTGTTAAAAAATCACTTGTGGTGGGTTACAGGGTTTAGTTATTTGCTTATCCTCATGGTGACCCTGGTAACGCCATACAAAATGATGCTAACTGCCACTTGGCACCCGTTGCTAGGCAACGTTGGTAATGTGTTCAAGTGGTGGATTGCCCGCAAAAATTGAGTATTATCGCCAGTACTGTAATTGCTCGGACAACCCTCGGGTTCACGAGCTGTCGATAGAAGACCTGTGCTCGCTTAGCTCTGTCCCTGTGGAAGTGAATTCACGATCGAATGTGGAGAGATAACTTAAAGTTGCGACGAGGGTACTCATAATAATATCTGCGTGTAAGCACCTTTTAAGAAGTACTGTAACCGTAAACACAACTATTTTATTTAAATAGACAGAAATGTGAATTATCAAAAGTTAATGAGACGGTTTTGATTGTTGAGCAGCTCGGCGTCGAGCGCGTTCTTTGCGTCCCGGCCGACGATTTATTGGTTGAGTTGAGGACTGCTCTACTGGTTGAGGGTCCTTCTGCACCCTCTGGGTCGGGGCGAATATGAGCGGGTAGGTGACCGCTTCCCCCTCCCGACAAACGCCTAGGGCCACTTCTAATCCTCGTATCTGGGTGCGCAGGCTCTGATTGAGCTGTCGCTCTTCGGCCCAACCTTTCTGTGCTGCAGATATTCGGTGATATAACATTTTGGCTCTTTTCGGATCCGACCAGGTCGCTTTGATCTGTTGGACCTCTCTTGTCAGCTGGAGTATTTGATGGAGGAGATCCGTATTTATGCTCCGCGCGCAATCTAATTCCGCTTGTAAAATTTGGTTAGTGGCCATAACTATAATGGATAAGTTCGTTAAATTTAACGTTAATAATTTATACAAGTTATTTTTATCATTATCGCAAACATATCGATTGAAACGAATATTCTTAAACAAATGATCAAACACAAAGACAGGGTAAAGAACATTTCTTTTTCACTAACAACAAAAATTCAAATTAGTTCGTATTAATCGTTAGGGTCTCTGGAGTTTCTAATTTTGTCGGAAATGACTTCCTTCGGCTCTTTCTCGGAGGAACCACCGGGTATGGGCGTCGGGTATCTCGGACTGGGCGAGGTGGGTAGGCTTCTGCGATTCGCCCGGCGAGGATGTCATCTTCTACGTTGGCGAGATACATCCTCGCCTTGACCACCTGTAGGTCCACTTGCTCCTGCACCCGTTCCCATTGGGTGAGGAGATCTCGCGCATTCATGTACGTCTCTGCTGCCGGGTATTGTTGTCCGGCGAGTCCGCATGGGTCGCTGTTTAGGCCCAGTACCCTCCAGGTAGTGGGGTACGGCCACTGCTGTCGAATCTTATTGAACACTTCTGTCTTTGGGTGTGATTCCTTCCGGCATTGTTCGTCGGGCATTCGGGTGTTAGTCCATTCGATCGGCATATTCTGAAAACACACCAAAATCAGTTATTGGCATATGGGGATAAAAAACAATTCATTTGAATATTTCACTTAGATTGTATACTAAACTCACTATCGACCAGGTTGTTATTATCATTGGGTCTATCACCAGTTAAACTTATCGAATGCTAACTATCCGTATCATCTTTCGTGGATTTAATGGGTGGTGCGTCTCTGAAGCTATTTAGTCTACCACGCCTTCAACACGGCACTTCTATTTTAGTGGTTGCCCTAATTGCGAGGCGTTAGGAAATTCTACTGCTATATTAATGAGGGAGTCTGTACCTACAAATCTACCGGGTATTAATGTTCGTCAAACCAGAGTTTGCCGCGCGTATGGTGGTGCTATTTATTTAAATTTCATTTAGAAATCACGGAATACCTAATATTGAATAACATTTATTATCAATTGATTCTAAATTTTACTAGAAGTAAGGCTTACCATTTATCGGAGTGGGTTCAACACTTATTAAATACATAATATCAGTTAAAATTGTTTCAAGACTTGTTACGTTCCACGAGTTGACGTTGCACGCGATAATTTACCGATTTACCAACTTACGATATAGATAGGCGATACAGGGACTTTAGCTTGTCTATATCCGGAGTGATGTTTATCGATTTGTATTTACAAGTTGAATGACATCGACGACACGGCCTTTGGTAAGATTTACCTTAACTTGGGCTTCCGTTTCTACATCCGTTGCGTTTCGAAATGTGTCACAATACTTAACTGACCTTCACCCTAGGTTATCTCACTAGCGTGGGCGTCTACATCCGTTATCTAATGCGAATGCGTTAGTAAATGACCTTTGCGCTATTTATCCGGTACGTCTAATGTCGACGGAAATTTCTAATTCTCGGATGGTATTAGCTTACTAAGATTTGGACTTACAATTTCCGGTCGACTTGTTTACTAATTCGGATAACTTTGGTTCTTAGTTAACTACTTTCCGATATTACATTGTGGCATCCACTATGGTCGTGCGTGGTGATGAGGCGAATTTGGAATATGTCAGATACGTCTGTCATTCATATTTAAACATTTTATTGCTTAATTTTAGAAAAACCAGTGTCTTTGATTTCCTTATGGTATTCTGAGATTATTTGATCGTTTCGAGGAAGACTTATCTGTTTGATTCTCATCTTACGCACATTAACGTTTCGCTTCGAATTCGCATTGGGCTTTTATTATATTGTTACGTCATTTTTCGCCTACGATTTTAATGTGAATTGTATTTGGAATTATATAAATATTTGAATGATGTAGGTTTTGTGAACTTTACGGGTGTGAGACATTATCATGATCAGGTTCTTAGCAAATTTTTTGGATAATATTATACTACTAGCTTTCTCTTACGTCAACGATTCTTATGAATTTCGTGTTGATCGGTTTAGCTACATTAATCCCTTCTCAACAATTTATTTATTTGGTTTACCTTTGAATGACAGGTCGATTTATGATTTATGTCATTCTATCCTGATACTTTTCATTAGTTCAGCTTCAATCAATAATTTATCCGTAGGTTGAGTTTTATTTCAAGTTAATAGATTCTTATTCAATAATTATTTTGCTGTTATCAAATTAACTTACATTAATTGAATCAATGAATTGCTTAGTTTTTATCTATAGTTGCCGTACTTTTAGAAAATGAATTACCTTATGTTAATTCAGAGGATTAGTTCATTTTAACCCATGACTACTTTACTCAATGGTTTTCAATTAATTCACCGGTAATTTCAACTAATTTGCTTCAACTACGTATTTAATTTACTTTTAGTTTTACTTAACTTGTTTCACAATATGCATTGATTTACTTTAGTAATGCGCTTCATTTAATCTATCTCAAACATAAGTTTAATTTACCTTTAGCAATACGATTTATTAATTCAATTTACATTTAGGAATAAGACTTATTAGTTTAATTTACTTGTAGACATAAGATTTATTCATTCAATTTACTGTTAAAAAGAAACGCTTGATTGATCTAATTTACCTTTAGAAATAAGTTTTATTAATTTACTTTTGAGGATTACTTTACTTTACTTTTAGAAATTAATTTACCTTTAGAAATATGATCTAATAATTTAAACAATTTATTAGTTTAATTTGCCTTTAGGGATACGTTTATCTAATACAATTACACCATTTAATTTACTGTTACCAATAATTTATTCCAAAATTTTAGTTAATTTACTTCTAACAATAAGTTTCACCTCATTTAGTTCAAAACATGAATTTAATTTACGTTTGAAATAAGTTTTGTCTAATTTATATGAATTCAATTTACTTTTAGTAATAAATCTAAGGATTTCAAAACATTAACACGGAATCAGTTATATCAACGAATTTCAATTTAATCTATCCCCGTACCCTTTCCCTTTAATAGACCTTAGGCGCATTTTGTGTTTATATTATATTTACTGAGTGCCCACTGGACTACTCGATGTGATAATTTTAAGCCGTGTGTAATATAAATTTAGGTCGATTTTACAGGAATGAGAAACGAGGAAGGAGTCGGAGACTTCTCCCTTATTTCTCGCTTCAGCTATAGGGATAATATTGACGTTACGACCCCTGCGTTTCTCAACGCTGAGTCTTCACGGGTACATATCATTGGCGATTTTCCACGCACTTACATGCATCTGCACTGTGTAGATTTTATTTACTTGCGTTGTGTGTCGGCTGTGGGCCGGAAAACTTTCGACATTTTAATTTATAAAAACATATAAAATAAGTTATATATATTAATAATATTTATTAATTATAAAAACAACATAATTACCCATTTCTAGCCATTCCATAAATTTGAAAAAAACATCATAGCATAAAATAACATAAAATAACATAAATGCCTCTCTCCCCACGTCGCCGCCAAGCAGAGCTCTACAGAGATGCTATGGACGTGACGTGGAAAGAGGGTTCTAACCAAAATGTTTCTCACCTAAAAATTAAGATTTTCCGAGATAATCTGCAAATAGATTTAAAGTTCTAAAACAGTTTTAAAATAGTTTCACAACGATTTCAAAATGGTTTTTAAAATGGTTTTAAAAATGGTTAAGTTAAAGGTGAAAATGGATCAGTATATATACCTAATTTTCTCGCATGTGAAATTTGATGCAGTAAAACAAAATTCGACCTTGTTATTTTCTAGCAAATTCTATTCTTTAATTTTAATATTTTTTGATTTATTTTTATAATTTTTTATTTAGAATTTTTATTGAATTATTACTAATTCAAAATTTTCGATTTAAATTTCATTTTAATGAACTTTTATTAATTTTTCTAATTTTGTCGAATTTGTTGTGTTTTCTTGTTATATTTGTATAGGTATCGTGCGAATCTTGGTGCATTTTGTTATTATTTTAATTTATTTTTATGTTTGTTAATTTATATTTAATTCTTTTATTTCTCAGATTTTATATGGTTTAATTGGTGTTTCAATAGGTTTACTTAAATTGCATGTTGTATTTGCGTGTGTGTTTCTGATCCATTTAAACATTCTTCAAGGCCGTTTACGTTGTGGCCCAACACTTGTAATATTTGGTCACTCAATTTTCATAGGCAAATTTAGGCTCTATATAAAAATAAGTTAAAATACCTAAAGTAAATTAAGGTAAATTACAGGGTCTAAAGTAAATTAAAGTACATTAGAGTACATTTAAGTAAATTAAGGTTCATAAAGTAAATTAAGATGCTTATGAGTACATTAATGTAAATTAAAGTAAATTAAAAGGTCAAAAGTAAATTAAAGTACGTTAGGATACATTAGAGTATATTAAAGTAAATTATGTACATTTGAGTACATTAAGGTAAATTAAAGTAAATTAAAGGTTCAAAAGTAAATTAAAGTACGTTAGGATACATTAGAGTATATTAAAGTAAATTATGTACATTAGAGTACATTAAGGTAAATTAAAGTAAATTAAAGTACGTTAGGGTACATTAGAGTATATTAAAGTAAATTAAGTACATTAGAGTACATTAAGGTAAATTAAAGTAAATTAAAAAGTCTAAAGTAAATTAAAATACATTAAGGTACATTAGAGTATATTAAAATATATTTAAGTACATTCGAGTACATTTAAATAAATTAAGGTTCATAAAGAAAATTAAATTACATTTAAGTACATCAGAGTAATTTAAAGTACATTAGAATAAATTTAAGTAAATTAAAGTTCCTAAACTAAATTAAGGTGCCTAGACTAAAGTATGGTAAGTTAGTTAAGAATTTCTTAAAATTAAATTGAGGGTCAACTATTAAACTACATAAGGGTAATTTTTAGAGCTGAAAATTTTAAAAGCAGTTATAGCATACAAATTAAATAAGATAAGAATTTTTTAAAAGTAAATAGAGGGTCAAAAGGTAAGTTACATAAGGTAAGAATTTTTTAAAGTTAAAGAGTCGACAAAATTACATGATAAAATTTTTAATGTTATCTTACAATGAAATTTTATATATCACTTTACAATGACATTTTTAGTATAATATTTACAATGAGTTTTTTATACATGTTAATAACGATAAAATATTTCAAATTAACATGTGAAAATATAAATTAATATGAAATTTTCATAATAATAATAATAATGATAATAATAAAATTATCAACAATCAACGAAAAAGTTAACTTTCTTGGTATCAACTTCTGAATACTGATAACCCATACATACTGAACAATTCATTGAATAATAACTGAACAACAATCACTAGGTACTTTATACAAATGACTGAGTACTGTGCAACTCACTATATACATACTAGGCATTGAATAATTGAGTATCTTATTTATTAAAATTCCCTGTTTAAATAATATTTACACTTTGAACACCGATATTCAACCAACTTAACCCACTTAAAAATAAAATAAAATTTTCTCTCAATCATTTCCTCTTAAAATACTTGGTTATTTACACACTCACAATATGTTATCAATAACTAGTTACTGAATCAATAAATATTAATGATAGGTTACTGACCAACAAATTTTGAAATAAATCATATAAAAGTTTGAACAAAAGAAATACAAGTTGAAATTTTATTAGCTTCTTCACTCTTTTATCGATCATTGATGTCTCCAAATTGGTAAATTATTTGGTTGCTTAGTTACCCAGTTGTTATCAAGAGACAATTAATCAAATTCATTGAAACCAAATCCATTGTTATGTTTACTTGGTATCAACTTCTGAATACTGATAACCCATACACACTGAACAATCCACTGATTAATAACTGAACAACAATCACTAGGTACTGTATACAAATAACTGAGTACTGTACAACTCACTATATACGTACTAAGCATTGAATAATTTACTTATTCATTAAAATTACATATTTAAATAATATTTACCCTTTGGACACCGATTTTCAACCAACTTAAACCACTTACCAATAAAATAAAATTTTCTCTCAATCATTTCCCCGTAAATTACATGGTTATTCACCTTACACACACTCACAATATGTTATCAATAACTAGTTTCTGAACAAATCAATATCAAAAATTGTTTTCTGACCTAGAATTTATTAAATAAAAGCACATAACAATTTGAACAATCAAAAGAAATACAATTTCAATTAGAAATTTTATTAACTTCTTCATTCTTTTATCGATCCTTGATGTCTCTAAATTTTTTGGTTGCTTAGTTACATGTTTGCTATCAAGAAACTATTAATCATTGAAGCCCAATCAATTGTTGTATTTTCTCTGAATAAAAATATATTGCGTTGTTTACAGTCTTGTATGTTATTTATTGAAATTATTTTGTAAACTTTAATAGTTTTGTTTAAAAACTTTGAAATTTTTCTACTATTTTTGTAATATTTTTAATTGCATCCAACAATGAATAATTATTAAAAGTTATTTTCAAACATGAATGTCAACCTTTTCATTTTCTCATGTCCCTAAATAAATTAATTGCTAACAACTCAAAAAATTAATTAAATTTATTTTACACATTTTCTATTCTTTTCTCCCCAACTCTTGTTGTTTACTGAATGATAAATTAATAAGTAAGTATAAGTGGTTGTAATTGCTAGTGAAAAGAAACTTGATTAGAAAAATATTCTTAAATTAATTTCACAAAACATATATTACTTTCACAGTACTTGAAATAAATTTTCATATATTTATTGAAAATTACTAGATTTTTAAGTTTCTAAACATCATTGAATAAAGTTAATAGATAACAAAAAAAAATTATCAGCTACCACATTATTAGAAATCAAATGATTATCGACCAACCACTAAATAAGTTGAATTTCTAACAAAGCTTAAAAAACTACATGGAATAGGTACTTGTGTACTGATAGATACTGATAAAATCTACTAAAAATCCAAATATGTATGTTTAATTGTTTGTGTATTTTTTTGTAAAAATAAGACTTATCTATAACTTAATAAGACTTAATTATGATTAGAGTTTGATTAAAGTTGTGAGAAAGTTGTTAAATTTTGAATAGAACTGAATAATTTGTAAGTAATGTTAGTGCTTTGAAGAAATTTTAAAATAAGACCTTCAGCAAATTGGTAAGAAAATAGTAGTTATTGAGCAATACTTATTAAAATAACCAAAGTTATATAATTTTTGACAAGTTTTGATAGATCTTTAATAAAATTTATTAGTACTTTGAATAAAAATTTTTAAAAAAAAGTTTCAACATAGTAACAAATTGTAAAGAAAATAGTACTTATCAATTAAAAAATTAATTAAATTAACTAAGTTTTAAAATCATTGAAAAATTTTGTTAGATCATTTTTTAAAATTTTATAAGATTGTTAGGTAATTGTTCTAGGTACTTGTTGAATGAAAACTAATGTATGTTATAGACTGCTCATAGTATTTTATCGTACAATTTCTCTTCATTCCTGGAAATAATCATAAATATTAAATTATTCATAAAATTGTCAATAACATAAGTAATGGGTAACAAAAAGTTTTTAATTACTAGTCAATTTTAGTTTTTAATTAAATTAAATTACAAATATAATAGTAAAATCAAATAAATACTTACTTGTATACAAATAGTTAGACGAATCAAATGATTTCTTAGAACTGAACACGTATCGTATATTTTATTCTGATTCCAACAATATCATTAAAATTAACAAAAATCTTATTGATATATTTTGATAATCCTTAAATCAATGAAAATGTATCGATTTCACTAAGTATCCATCCTTTAACGTCGATATCCAACCGAATAAATCCCTTAAAATATCATAACCTATCGTTTCCCCCTAAAATAAAATAAAATTTACTCTCAACCAATCATTTCTCTTTAAATGACAATTTTTCCACTCAGCTATATTCATTATTTTCATAAAAATCACCGACCTTTTCGATATTCGACGGAATAAATTTCTTGAAATCACCTTAAACGGTCATAAATTCATCACTTGACCAATCATTTCCTTTTAAAATAACAAAATTAAACTGAGTCAACCCCTTAAAAATATCAACAAACCTGTTCTTAATCAATCACTTCCCTTTTAACGATCATAAATTCTATTCTTAACCAATAATTTCCCTTCAAATGACTTTTTCCCTACTATATAAATTATATTCATTATTTTCATAAAACCATATCAAGTAAAATTCGTTTGGAAATCTATATTCAACCGAATAAATCCCTTAAAATACCCTTAAAATTCTTCATTTGGATCATATTTACTGTATGTATTCAACCAATCAAATTCCCTTAAAATTATCATAAAAATCTGAATTTTACCAATAAAAATAAATTTTCTTTAAAGTATTACAAAATTGTTATTGATACCCAACATTTTCCATCAAAAATCACCACAATTTGATTCTGGCCACAAATTCTAGCAAATAAAAAATTCGTGAAAAATGACTAAAATCGAATAAAGTCTGTTTTCAACATAAATTAAATTTCACTAAATTACACCTAATTCTGTTTTTACACGATAGAATGGTTCCCGAGAAATTCGTGTAAAAAAAATCGTGTAAAAAAAGATACTGGCCAAGTACAAAAATAATAGATTGGTTCTAGACCTCAAAAAATAAGTTAAAATTAGACTAAATAATATAAAAAAATATTGTTGTAGTTGATGTATCTGGATCAACTTCCTGGATACGTTTATAGATTCTTAATGCTGTCTGCTTGATAGCAAGTCCGTCTACTGGTATTCTCTTTTGGGATTTGTCTTCTATCCAGATTACCAAAGCTTTTTCCATTTTCTCTTTAACAACATCCCTTACATACGATGATGACTTTGCACTTAATTTTGTTCCAGAACATACTGATGCTCTAATTGCAGTTTCATTTTTTTTAATTGTTCTTACAGTAGCTTCATGGATTCCGAAATTATTTCCCACAACCGTTGCGCCTTGTCCCGTTGCAAGTTGATCTAAAATTTTGATTTTGGTATCTAAGCTGATCGCTTTCCTCATTTTTAATGCAGGAGAATTATGTAACATGGGTGTGGCTACCAAAATATATTTTATTAATCAAAAATGCAAAAATCTAAAATTAAATATTTGAAACTAACCTGTTATTGGTCTACCAAAATTATATGAGCTTCTACTTTATTTTACTTAGCACTTGTTAAAAATCAGCAAAAACTAACGATCTTTCAATTATAATTGTCAAATAGGAACTAAATTGTGTGTAAACAAACAAAACAAAACAGCTGATGCTTGAAATTTACTTGCTTGAAATTTACTTGTACAAAATTGTTCTAGTAAAGTTCAAGCTATTTTAGCGTGGTGAGTTGACTGTCATCGTGGTGAGTTGCTCTCTTTTTACTTTAAAAAAATTCATTGAAAAAAAACGTGTTAAATCCAATAATTCATGTAAAAAAAGTAATTTTGTTTTTTTTGTATTCGTGTTATTTCAAATTATGTCGTGTAAAAATAGAAATATTTTTTCGTATTTACTCGTGTTATTTCAAATTCGTGTAAAAATAATTCGTGTAAAAACAGAATTAGGTGTATTGTAAAATTATAAAATATATATCATATTGCTCAAATAATTAAAATTAATCAGTAAATCAAGTATAAATTCAATAAAAATTACCAGTCAACCCATAGATATAATTCAATGGTTTTCATATGTATACTGATAACCACACTGAGCATCCTCTTAAAAATCTGTAAATTATACTACTTTTGTGATTGATATCCACGAAATCAATAAAATGGAAAATGAAAGTAATTAATTGACCACCATTTTTTACTGTAAAATCAATTAAATTTTAGGTTTCAAAAATAAACTGATTTTAATCAACTTTTTTAATAGAACCTAAAATTATAATTAAAATATCATTTACTATTCAAAATCTATCAGTCAAATTGGATTATAATTGGTTATTAATTATCATAAATATATGTTCCATAAACATTTTGTTCGTAAATTTAACTTTAATATAAAATAATCCTAAAATCAAGTCAAATCTAATAAACTATCAAGAAATTAAGTGTTTCTAAAATTATAGATTTACTCTCATTTCTTCAATAATTTCATTAAAAACATAATCAAACCCTAAATTCATTAAAATTCAACAGAAAACCATAAAATTCAGAAAAATGATTATAATTTACTAAAATAGATACCTCGTAAAACTAGATATTATTAAAATTATTAAAAATTTCGCTAAAAGCTCTAATTGATTTACATAGCCTAAAATTATTTTATTTTTGTCGAGTACAACCAATCTATTGAAGTGCGTAATTAAATTTATTAAAAGTTAATTAAATTTTCATTGAAAAAGACAAATCAATAACAAGTCAACAAATGGAATTTTAATTAGTAGAGATTATATTCTATAAAGAAAATTTTCAGTGAAGAAGTAATATTGGTGGGAGAGTACATTAAGTGATTAAAATCGTTGAAATTACTGAAAAAAGTGGGATAGCTAAAGATATCTACTAAATAGATGAAATATCAATTGATATATTAAAAACTTACAATGGAGAAAATATACATCGAAGAGGCAAATATTCATTGAAGAGGAAAATATTCATTAAAGGGAAAAAATATTCATTAAAGTGAGAAAATATTCATTAAAGTGAGAAATTATTCAAGAGGAAAATATTCATTAAAGTGAGAAATTATTCAAGAGAAAAATATTTATTGAGAGAAATTATTCATTGGAGAGAAAAAATATTTATTGAAGAGGCAAAACAATCATTGAATAACGTAAAATATGAATTGAAGCTAACAAATATTGAGTGAATTGAGAATTGCTTATAATAAATTAGACGGTAAAATTTCTCAATGATGAAATGAAATATCAATTAAATATTGGGAAATACTTGAAATAAATGGAGTCTGAATTATTCACTGATCAACAAATATACTTAAAAGATTAAAATATTCCCTGAAAATGAATCGTACTTTAAAAGTGGATGAATTATTATTATATTCAATTAAAAATTATTAACAATTGAGTAGATTTCATTGGTTAATTATATGTAAATAGGGATATATATGTTTTGATGGATACTTATGTGCGGAAGAATAGTTATTAAAAGCAATAAACGGGCGCGCATATACTAATCCGGCGAATATTCAAATCCAGGGAATATTCAATTGTTCAGTTATTAATCAATGAATTGTTCAGTATGTATGGGTTATCAGTATTCAGAAGTTGATACCAAGTAAGTTAACTTTTTCTTTGATTGTTGATGAATTTATTATTTTTATTATTATTATTATTATTATTACTATTATTATTGTTATTATTAATATTATTATTATTATTATTATTATTATTATTATTATTATTACTATTATTATTATTATTGTTATTATTATTATTATTATTATTATTATGAAAATTTCATATTAATTGATTTTTTCAAATCTTACTTTGAAAATTTTTTATCGTTATTAACATGTATAATAAACTCATTGTAAAAATTATACTAAAAATGTCATTGTAAAGTGATATATAAAACTTCATTGTAAGATTATATTAAAAATTTTATCAACTAAAAACATGTATAAAAATTCCATTGTAAAATTATACTAAAAATTTCATCTTTTAAAATCATGTATAAAAAGTTTCATTGTAAAATTATGTTAAAAATTGTATCATTTAAAAATATGTATAAAAATTGATCGATAAAACTACTAAAAACTTTATTTAAAAAATTTTATCATGTAATTTTGTCGACTTTTTAAAAATGCTATTCTTATGTAACTTACCTTTTAACCCTCTATTTACTTTTAAAACTTCTTAAAAAAATCTTATGTAATTTGCTAGCTATAACTGCTTTTAAAATTTTCAGCTTTAAAAATTACCATTATGTAATTTAATAGTTGACCCTCAATTTAATTTTAAGAAATTCTTAACTAACTTACCATAATTTAGTCTAGGCACCTTAATTTAGTTTAGGAACCTTAATTTACTTAAATTTATTCTAATGTACTTTAAATTACTCTGATGTACTTAAATGTAATTTAATTTTCTTTATGAACCTTAATTTATTTAAATGTACTCGAATGTACTTAAATGTATTTTAATATACTCTAATGTACCTTAATGTATTTTAATTTACTTTAGACTTTTTAATTTACTTTAATTTACCTTAATGTACTCTAATGTACATAATTTACTTTAATATACTCTAATGTATCCTAACGTTCTTTAATTTACTTTTGACCCTTTAATTTACTTTAATTTACCTTAATGTACTCTAAAGCATCTTAATTTACTTTATGAACCTTAATTTACTTAAATGTACTCTAATGTACTTTAATTTACTTTAGGTATTTTAACTTATTTTTAACTAGAGCCTAAATTTGCCTATGAAAATTGCGTGACCAAATATTACAAGTGTTTTTTTAACAAGCCTATAAAATAATCCTGACAATTTTTTTATCGGTAGGCGATTCAAGCCATTTTAATTTTATGCCTGTATTTACCTATAGAAAATATTGCATTGTTTTTTATTACGAGTTAAAAATATCCCTGGCGTGAAATTTTATTCAACAAAATATTTCAAACAATTTTAATTCAAAAAATTCGCCAAATTTTGAAATTTAAAAAAATGCGCCAAAAATTGGAATTTTAAAAAACTATTCCAAAAAATACTTTTTGAAAAATTTTAAAAATATATTATATCAAAATATCTTTATTTATTTATTTTCATAATTGACTTAGGAAATTGATTTATATTAAACACAGTTTTTTGCTGAAAATAAATGTAAAATATTTTTGTTTATGAATTTTAAAATATTTATTGAAAGTTTATTAAAATTTTGTTAAAATTTAGATTTTATAAATTTTATAAAAATAGATTTTTACGAATTGTGATTTTTAAAACAGAATTTATTATAATTTTTTGATATTCTAGGAACACAATTTTAGCACGAAACATATATTGCAAATACATTAGGAAAAAAGATCGGAACAATTGATGATTGTGTTCTTTTGTTTGTCGGTTGATAACTGAGCATTTGATATGATGATTTTGTATTACCTCAGAATAAATTCCAACGTTTTCGAATTTTAATTGAAATGGTCCAGAATTGAGAGATAGAAATAAACTCGAACGATTATTAATTTAACTGATTGAATTTTGGTGGAGTGTTTCATATAAAGATCATTGAAGAATTTTGTTGCTTGCTTTCGAAGTATTGAATAGGATAAAAAGATGTCGTTTTAATATTAATATTTAAAAAATAATTAAATATGTGTTATTTTTAATAACGCATTTGTAATTTCAATTAAAATTAAATGAAATTAATTAAAACTAAATGTTGCAGGCACTACAAATATAATATCATCATGACGAACCGTTAAAAAAAAGTTCTAGTTTTAAGGTAGGTCATAAAGACCTATTAATGTCATAATGACCTTATCTACTGCGCTTTGATGCAATTTGTTTTAATTAAACTTAAAATTTACAACGAAAGGTTTAATTCTATGATCATTATCGTTATTTATTGGGATAATAATTTGATAATAAAATAATAATTCAATTCAATTTCAAAATGATTTTATATATTTTTTGTTTAATGAAACTTTTATTAGATTGCATGCATATATAAATATATAAATACAGAGAAATTGATAAAAGTGATCATTTTGTTGTATTTGTTTAGTGCCTTATAATGGCAGTTGAGTGACTGACAAAAATATTCTGAAAAAATATATTCTACGATATAATGTACTTTCAGATCTTATTAATTTAAATATTCTTTTTTTTTATTCTTCTTATTATTGAAAGACAAATTTAAACAACTACACAATTAAAATTTATTGTTCATTCACAGAGTTTAGAATTTGTTGAATTGAATTCTAGAAAATTGCAAGAAGATATAATCTTTTCAGATATTTCTAAGACAATCCGCTTTATAAAAGAAAAGATTAAAATTGTTTTTTATTTTTAGGAATTTCCCTATTGCTATTATGTAATGTTAAATTCAAATAAAAATTTTACCAAAATATTTAAATATGATTCAATAATAATTCTTTTAGCGAAGCCTCTGAAATATCTCATTTGTAAAATCTACGTAACATCGAGTAAATAGATTCAATGGACGCGCAAGTTCACATGCAGTTGTCATTCAATAGCCATACACCCAAAATGCCATCGGAGGATTTTAGTAAGAACGTGATTGACAAAGACGCTATTTTTGGTATATCTAAATTAATAAAAGAACATTTTAATGTTGTATTTGCAATAAGAACTTTAAATTGTTGGAGTTGATATAAAATGAAGAAAATAAAATTCGAGTAAGAAAAAACGAAAAACATTAAAAATAATTAAGGTTAAAAAAATGAATTAAAAATTTATAAAAATTTGAAAATTAATATTGAACGAGGAAAAGAATAAGGGTTGAATGCCAAGTCATGAAACGAATCAAATATAATAAAAAAATTAGCAAGGGGCCCATAAGGAAAGTTATAGGCAAAATACAAACTATTTAAAATTAATTAATTCCTTAATGGTAAGCCAGAACTATTGGTTAGCCGAGTCAATGGAAAATCCAAGCGCTTTAGGAAACTCGAAACATACAAAAGACGAGCAGTAGAGGAAGGCGGGGAATTGATAAAATAATTTACAAGGCAATTACCTAAAACAAATTGTTAAATTGATTGCAATTTGATCCTGATTTTTGGTACTAGTTGCCCAACAATGATAAAAGTAATTATTAGAAATAGTATAAAAGAGAGAGCTACAGTAAAGCGAACCGCCATTCCAGTCGAACAGAAAAAAGAAATTAAATATTTACTGAGAAAAAGCGAGTTCAAAATAGGAAAGAAGTCAGATTTAGTTATTGAAATAGCAACTAATTTGACGTGTAGAAAAGACGATTTCCCAATCTTTTACCTGCCTCTCGTCAAATAAATTTGTTAAAAAAAGAGTGCAAATAAATTGACAATTGTGTAGATTTATAATTGGAAATTAATAAATTATTCTGTGTTGGGTTTTGGTTATTTGATTTATAAAAGGAACACGAGGAGTCAGAGATTAACCGACTTGTAAAGTATTAACCCAACCTAATTAACTAAATATTTTTTCTCTTCTCAAATTTCAAAATATTTAAATCATTCAGCATTCTATAGAATGAAATTTACAATCTGACATCTATCACTTTTTATATTTTTTCATTTTTTAATATAGAGAAAGAGCACTTCCAAATCTTTGAATTGTTCGAGAAAAATTAATCAAATACGTAGATATTTTTGTCACATCATTATATTTGCTTGTTTCATCTCTTATTCATATTAGGGTTGTAATTGTTAAGGAACAAAACTACAGGTTTTTAGATATTGTCACTTTTTTTTGGTAATGTCATCATGAAGTCAGTACGAATTCATCAAGTAAAATTATCATTAATTAATTTAATATTCAAATCAAGATTATTTCATTTTATCAGTAAATATTTGTGATCTTCTATTTTCGTGTAATAACGTTTCAACTATGATTTAATAAATAAAGCTTTCCATGGTAGCTTTTTGTGCTGGTCACACTTTCATAAATATTATAATTTACATATAATTTATATATATATATATATATATATATATATATATATATATATATAAAGTAAAATTTGTTTAAATATTGTTATTATTTATAAACTTAAAAGCTTAAAATTTATAACATTTCCATTATAAGTAATCTAATAATTAAATTACCCAATCAATATTTAGTATGAATGGTTTGTTACGTGTGTGTATGTTACTGTATGCCTGAAGCCAGTCAAAAACGCGTGAAATAGTTCATAGATAATCGTCAAATGAACTTTTTGAAAGTGTTTTGATTTTTGTGTTACGCTTAAAATAACGTTTAGTGTAAAGAAGTATATTATGGTCATGATTGACCAATTAAGTAAATATGTTGTTTTAGAAGCTGGTAAGGTTCCAGCTGTCGTAGTACTTCACTTTGTCACGATTTATATTGCAAATAAATAATTTTCAAATTTTCTAGGAGTTTAAGATTTTCTGCTTTAAATTGCAAATTCTTCTTCTAATAAATCAATCTTCTTAAGTTACAAATTCTTCTTCAAATAAATCAATTTTCTTAGGTGTCAAATTTTCAACGGTGTAAATTAAACTTCACTTAAACGTCATTTTATTATTTTCCACGTCGCCGTTTTGTGACGTCAATCTGACAATGATTTCCAGGCGAAGAGTCTATCCCTGACATTATTATTATTATTATTTTTATTATCATTATTATTATTATTATTATTATTATTATTATAATTATTATTATTATTATTATTATTATTATTATTATTATTATTATTATTATTATTATTATTAGCATTAGGATAGTATTTATTAAATGATTATTTATACAAGATTATTATGAAATAAGAATATTTATATTTTAACACATAAATATTGTAAAGATGCGTCAAGTTTGTTTTAAGAAGACCTAAATTATAACTTGAAACAATCTTATATGATTATAATCTAAAGGCATCCAACAGGAGAATTTTTTGAAGCAACATCAGTACAGATATTATTAATTTGAGGGCTTGGTTGCTTCTCATAGTCAGAAGTAACACAAAATCCAAAATACTTTGCAAAGCCTATTGCATATTGTGGAGCAAAATTCCAAAACGTTCCAGAAAATATCACTTTCCAAGTATATATTTCAGCGTAATATAGAAAATCTGTTGTACTGAAATTGGAATTTGTTTGTATTCCAAAAACAAAATTATATACTCCTATATACGCTTTGTAGTTATCTACGGATGAGTAGCAGTATACATAGTTGATACATGAGCCGTTTGTTAAAAACCTTACAACATTGTTTGATATATCACTGTACATAGTCAGATTTTGATTCATACTATTTACATCTTCAAGTTTAGGCAAAGCTACTAAGGAAATATTCCCATAATTAGCATATACAATGATCGTGTATCCATATCCGCCTGTTTCAACTGTCTGGGCTTGATTGTAATTAATTATATTAAAAATAGACGGATATCCTCCCATAAACGCTGTAGTTGCTCCATTGAGAATCCTGTAACGGATTGAACTTGGAGATGGCCGCTAGAATGATATATTAATTTAGCTAAAAATAATCATCGGAAGATTTACCATAGATTTTGAATCAAAGAAACCCAACACCGGATAACAGTTCAATGGCGAGTCACAAGTATTATTATAAAGATAAATTTGACATAGCAAAAAGGAGGAATTAAAATAAAAAACTTCGCAATGAGTTCCTTGACATATTGAAGCACACTCAACGAGTGTCCTTGATTTCCTAATGTTAAGCGTTTTATACAAACAAACATTCTTTCTCAAATAACCGGAATAGCTAAACCGAAATAAAGTTAAAAATAAAAGCCAAATATAGAACAGCATTTTGACAAAGAAAAAAAACTATGATTGTTTTAAATATCAACATTTTAAACAAATTGATTTGATTTTATTGGCCAATCAAAATCTTAATAGGTTAATTTTTATAGACAAATTGAAATTGAAATAAGTTGCGATAACAAAAATAATTCATGAATGAAAAAGCGGATAAAAGGTTTGAGATTGATTCTTTGCAAGCAGATATTCCTTTAATTATTATAATTATTATTATTATTATTATTATTATTATTATTATTATTATTATTATTATTATTATTATTATTATTATTATTATTATTATTATTATTATTATTATTATTATTATTATTATTATTATTATTATTATTATTATTATTATTATTATTATTATTATTATTATTATTATTATTATTATTATTATTATTATTATTATTATTATTATTATTATTATTATTATTATTATTATTATTATTATTATTATTATTATTATTACATATGAAAGGAATGAAATCCAATACAAAAATAAAATAACTTTTTAAATTTCACTTTTTGTTTGTTATAATTAGTAGTGACAAAATGGCGTCCTGTCACAACGGCGCCCAGCCATATCCCCGGGGTGGGGTAAAAAATTTTGTTTAAATGAATAAAAAAATTATTTTTTTAATTTTTTGTTTAAATGAGAAAAAAAATTTTTTTACATGCCAGCATAATGGTCACACTATAGTAAGGTCTATATTTAGTGTCGTTAAAAAAAAAATAATAATAATAATAATAGTAGTAAAAACAATAATAAAAATAATAATATTTATATCAATATTAATATTAATAATAATAATTATAATAATATTAATATTAATAATAATAATTCTAATTATTATTATTATTATAATTATAATAATATTAAAAATAACAACACATGTAAAAATATACAATTCACACAACAATAAAAAAATCTTTAAAAAACAACTAAATATAAAACTTAATTAATCTATATATAAAAGATTTAAATAAAAATAATACAACAACTAAAATTGATTAATAATTTTTATTTTATTCAATATTCGTCCGGGAAATGTGGATGTCGAAATCAGTATTTTTCGCTAAAATCAATAATGGTTGCATCTCTAGGGTTTTTAAATATAACTAAGTATTGTAAGTTCAGATTATGGGTTCGTTGACTTCCACCTTAATGAAAAAAAATTTTGAGTTATAAAAATTACCGTTACTCCAATATGTCTACTGATTTTTGTAAATAAATTATTAAAACCTTTTCCTTTATTTGCTTCCTGATATAAATCATCGATAATAATAACATCACCTTTGCGTAATCTAGGACAGTGGTTCTCAAAGTAGTGGTCCGTGGACCAGCACCAGTCCGCGAACCATAAATTACCAGTCCGCAACGTGAGTTGAATAGGAGGAAAATAATGCCAGAATATTATTAAACTGTTTACCCCTCATAAAAATAAATAAAATAAATCATATGAAATATTACAACAAAACTATAAACGTAAAATTACAGAATGTGCATTTCTCTCTCTGGATTCTTTGGACATGAATGAATTTTCCTATATTAATTTAGTGGTTGATTTTTATATTTTTCTAGTTAATCTTTATGAAAAGTATATTATGTTTATACAACTATGGATTTTTCTCTATTGTTTTTATTCTCTATAATTTTTTTAAATGAAAATTATTTATATATTGTCTATTTTCTGTGATTTATTAGAAATGCAGTAGTTTTGTATAATTTTAAGATTACTTTTGTGTTTATTATAATATTATTATATGTTTTTGCAATATTTATTGTTATTCTTTTATGCACATTTTTTGTGTAAATATATTGTTTATTTTTTGTAAACTTTGTGTGAATTTTTACAACTGAACTATATGTATTTAATAGTACATTAAATATTTTGTATTCCTGCAAAATATAACCAACAATTAGTATTAGTGGTCCGCGGCACGTTTTTGGTTGAGAAACACTGAATTAGATAATATTAATGCATAGCATTCAATGCTATTTTGGTTAGAGATCTTAATATCTTGAAGCTACGGTAGTGACACAATAAAAACAGCAAAAATATTTTCAAAATAAATTCAAAACTTTGATTTGATCAGTTGAACTTTGAATTCGATTGTTGGTCAGTTGATCACGGAGCATGAGATATCAAGGTTTGCGTTTCTTCGAGTATCATAGTTTTGTTAATAGAATCGATATGAGAAATGATGATGTTAGAAATGTTTTAGGAGAAAACAATAATATGATATTTGAATAAGTTTCAAAAGTATTTTTGAAATGAGTTTGTTGAGTTTCGAGCTGACTTGAATAAGTGGAAACAAGAATTAACCAAAAATGTAATTTAACCGATTGAGAAATCATTGATAAATGGTGGAAGAGCTTCATTGGTTGTTTGTAGAGATTTGAATTAAAAAAGTGGAAATCATTAAAAGTGCCAATATTCAAACAAAAATTAAATATGTATTATTTTAATAACCATTTGTTGTTTAATTAAAATTTAATAAAATTAATTAAAAATTAAATTTTACAGGCCTTACAGCTACATTGGTATGCGATATCTTTTCGATTATTTAAAACGAACCATTCTTTTGTTTAAATTATTGTATTTTATAATATATATAACAACTTTTACAATGAAATTCCCGAAAAAACAAAGGAAGTTATTTTTATACGAAGATGGGAATTGTTAGATGAATAGGAAGATTGTGTTCTTTACAATTGTTGCGGGGGAAATGAAGTAAGATCGAAGAAACTGTAAAGACGTCGAGCCGTTTCTATTTTGCAAGAATCGTTTTATCCTAGCTGTAAATGCTTTTTCTATTATACTGATTTAAATAACACAGTAAATATTTCGTAAATATTTAATTAGGTCCAATTCCTCGAGTTAAAAGGGTTTGATTATTTGCACATAGATTCATTCTGAGCTTTGAAAATGATAATTTTATGATCGAAAACCTTCTCATTTTATACATATTTAGTTTTGCACCAAAAGTTTATTTTGTTATTTACTTTTTTAACATTTAACTTATGCCTCTTCCAAAAACCAAAATTTTATATTAGACTTATCCTTCAATATACATTATTGAAAATTGTTATTTCCTGCATCACATTTTAAACGTTTAAAAACTGAGCTTAATTTTAAGAAAATACTCAGAAAAACAGTCTTTGTAAAACCTGAGAAATCGGTCAGTGGATAAAAGGGTACTAAAAATAAAGTAACTTTAATGTTTTGTGGAAATGTGTCAGGAGATTGCATAATGAAACCTCTATTAATTAATCGAGCTCTTGAGCCCAGAGCAATGAAAGGTATGAATATAAAAATTATTCATATTCGTTGGATGGTCAATGAAAACGTCTGTATGATTACACTTTGATTAAACAATGATTTAACAAATGAAATTGATAATTTAAAAATCAGGAAGACCATGTTAAATACATTTTGCCAATAGGGTCGAAACAATATGCAATTATAAAAACGAAATGTAGTCAAAGAAGATGGTCGGAACTGGAGTAAAATTAATATTAACTGAGTAAATATCGAGATATTGTGTGACACTGGATCATCGATTAGTGTAATGAGTGAGCATTGTTGAAAGTTTATAGAATTTTCATTAATAAAAACAAGAACAGCTTTATTGTGTGGCGTATTTTCAAGAGAAAATGAAAACTCCTAAGAAATGTAATTTTAGAGGCTAAGTGGAAAAATAAAATAAGAAAATTGAATAATCTCGTTGTCGCTGTTAAAAATATCTCGCCGGATATTATTGGAGGTGTAGAAACAAAAATGCAGTTTGGTTTAATTTTAAAAGAAATTCACAATATAAATTCATTATAATTGGAAGTACAGCACACGGATGAAGAAAGAGGAAGATTTGCATTTTGAATTCTGAAAAGTAATCATCTTTTGTTCCAATCCAAAATATATTTTTTATTTTTTTATTTTTTTATCCAAAATATTTCAACATGAATATTAAATAGACAGTTTAATCGCTAATTTTGCAGAATCCGATTATACAATCAATCAATTTAGAAATCAAAATCGACGAATTAGTGGGAAATTTAAATAATTCAAAAATTATCATAAAGTGTTAAACCATATTGAATTCTAGTTGGGAAGAAAGATGGTTTTTTTCGTATGTGTCTAATTCTAGAAGGCTTAATACAATGACAGATAAACATTTATTTCCAGAGTTACAGTATCTAAAAGGATATGATCATGGAAATACAGATTGATTGTCACAGATCAAAAATGAGCTTTGCGCACAATGCGAAACAAAGCATAAAGATGCCAAAGAATCAAAATCAAAAGTGAGGTATATAAATAGTTTTCAATAAAATGTAAATATTGTGGAGATCATCAAAACAGAATTAAAACATATATTTTTGAAGAAATTATAGAGCTATTGAAGGATGAGAAAAAAAGAGTGATTATGAAATTAAATAATGCAAATATTTTAAATGCATAGAACAACTATGTATAAGTGATGGATTGCTATCAATTTTAGAGGATAACAAAATAATGGTACTAGTTAGCCAAAATTACATTGCCACATTGAAAAATGACATTCACATTGAATGGTGTCATTTAGCTATAAATAAAACTAAGTATTGTATAAAAGATTTATTTTGCTGGAATAACATTAGTCAAAGTGTCATTAACTATATAAATAAATGCTAAATTGGTTCAAAGAGAAAAATAAAAAAAAGACGTATAAGAGAAGTATTAATACTAATGTTAAGGGGAAAGTTTTTATAGCAGAAAGTAGTAGATACAGCATACATGGAAGCATCAAAATGGAGAAAGAAATATTTAATAGTAATTATTGATCGGTTCAGTAAACGTGTAAGCTTGACAACGACAAAAAAACAAGATGAGATTACCGTTCTGAATGTTGTTTAAAGTAACTGAATTTATCATTTTGGCAAACCGGATGGTATATTAAATGACAGAGGAAATATTTTTGAATAGTAATTGAAGCCAGAATGGAAGCAAAATTTGGAATGCGAAAAGAATTTAGTTCACCATATCAACATCAGTCTAATAGTTTGCTAAAAAGAACCACTAGAGTAGTAAGAGATATCATTACAACATCATTAAAAGGAGAGTGTAAGGAAAACGATTGGTGTGAACTATTACCAAGAATCGAGTTTAATTTAAATGCAACAATACAGAGCTCTACCGGATCTTTGCCTTTTAGATTGCTTATGATAGCAAAATAAATTTAATTTCAAATTCAAGGCATGCTCAAGAACTCAAGGATGAAATTTAAACATTCTTGAAACATATTTTATATGAAGTTTAAGAGTCGATTTAATCGAATATTTTTTCCTGGAACCTATTTTACATTTCTATATGCTTTCTATGTCTAGATTTACTAGCAATTTCTGGAACGTAAAATTGAGGGATGAGAGTATTATTTTTATCATAATTATTATTATTTTCATCATATTTATTTATATTGTTATTATTATTATTTTCATTATTAATTTATTTTAATATATTCTATATTATTGTTATAACTGTAACATAAGCACCAGCAATTACACAATAAAAATTCAAAGTTTACATTGATTTCACTGTCTGCTAAAGATTATTTTCGAATTTTTGAATATAATTCTTAGAAATAGCTTATTGATTTTAATTCTTCAGATAATTCTACGGAAATCCGCTATATAGTTTTAAAGTAATAATTTAAATTGTTTATTAATTCATATATTTCCGGTAAAATTTTCAATTCTTCTATTAATTTAATTAATTACAGTAAACTTATATATATATATATAAAATCTGTAATAATGTTTAAATATTTCCAACCTTACTCTAAAAAAAGTTTGTTTTAAGAAGCTAATTCGATCAATCAAATTCATGAAAATATTCGGAAATATTCAAAATGGGATTCACATAATATAATACTTAATGAAACCTATAATTTCTCATTTAATTGTTTGAATGAAATTAAAATGCATTTGTAAAATGTAGAGTTTCTGAAATCGAACGACTCAAATTCGAATTCGCAGAACCTTTTGCGAAAGATTCGGATTCGAAATTCGATGCCTTTTTATCGAATCTAAAAATTAAAAATACTTTTAATAAAAATTTAACGAATTCGAACGATTCGACGAATTTCGAAATTTAATACTTGGATTCGACGAATATTGTTTTACCGAGTTTTCAGAAACCCTACTTGCGACACAAAAAATAAATATATTTTTGTTTGTTATCATTTGTAAATATTCATAGTTTGATCAAATATTAAAAAAGCGGTTAATACTTTTCTTAAAAAAATAATTTTAATAAAAATTTAACGAATTCGAATGGTTAGACAAATTTCGACATTTAATACTCGGATTCGACAAATATTGTTTTCCCGAGTTTTCAGAAACCCTAGTGAAATGTAATTAATTTGAGAAAAATTAAATCCAAGAATAAGGTATTGAAACTTATTTTTACAAGTAAACATTTAAATTCAGAAAAAACAAATTTCATAAAACATCCATTTTTTTTCAAATCCAAGTTCATAGGCAACCAACAAGTAAAGTTGACCAAAATATCTTTATTCAAAAATTCAACATAAAAAACAACACAAATACCCTGCTTCAACAAATCCATATTATTCAAACTAATTAATTTGAAAAAACCTTAAAAAGTCAAAAAAGCCCACTACATTCAAATCAAGATTCAACAATTATTATTAATGTTTATTATTATTATTATAATTAATATTATTGTTGTTATGGTAAGTAATACTTACTAAGCAATTTATCATCTTTTCTTAAATTCTATTAAATATTAATATATATTGTCAAGATATATTATAGCTCATTGTTTTCATAGATCTTGATACTTTTTTTCAACTGTTATTTGAGTGTTTCTTTCAAAGCCACAATTCCAGGTGATATTTGGTTGAACTAAAAGAATCTCTTTTTAATTGAAAATGTGGTCTTCTCTTGCGACTCCATCCTGATTCTAAAAAATTAAAATATTTTACCCATCAGCATATCAATAGTTTCATCTACATTTTGTATTTTGAAACGTTGACTTTCTGATATCTTATTCTGAGTTGATTTTTTTTCTTTCATTTCACATACAGGTACTAATTTAGTTTTTCTTTAAACTTCTTATTAGTTTTTTATTTTCTCATCTAGATTTCTTTGTTTTCTTCGGGGTTTCTTCATTATTGGTTCGTTAGTTGCAACAATTTTGTGTTCAATGAGATCAGTACTATTAGGAATTTGTTAAAATTAAAAAAGTAAAAGCAAATTTAAGATTAATAATTAAAAATATAAATATCAAATTTTTAAATAATGAAATAAACATTATTTACTGCACATGATAGCCAAAAGCTTTTTAAGTCTGTGAACACTGTTTACGGTACTACTCCTTGAATAACCTTAGTTTCGGGTTCTTGACGGCCAATAGAAGGTCTTATGTCACGTGTTCCGAGCTCTGCTACCATGTTGGATTTGATTTTTTCATTTCTTATTCTCTTGATTCCACTCAAGAAATTCTTTTAATGTTTCATCATTACTTTGTAAAGAGAGATAATTGTCTTATATATAATTTATATATTAGTTCCTTTTGTTCACTACTATTTTTATTCACATCTACAAAAAGTGACTTTTCATAAATAAGATAAGTCCTCCATATTAAATATCCTCTGGTTAAATGAGTCCCAACTTGAGCAATAGCAACTTCGAAACATTGTCTAATTTCTTCTTTATCAGTTAAATATCCTAACATAAATTGGCAATATTCAAACCATACATCGACACTTTTATAATTTTCAATTGCACGAATGAATAAAGCACATATGAAATCTTTGTCTGAGTTAATAGACTTTTCATCATTGATCCAACCAATCCACCTTTTAGTGGACAATGGATAATAAATATACATAGTTTCTGTTGATTCACTTGCTTCCATCATCTTTTCTGAATGTTTTAATGCATTAATTAACTTCCAATGAGAATCATAATCAAGAGGATTTTTTAAAAAACATTTTCTCTATACATATCAATTTTCATAATTTTCGCTGAAAAATCTTCTGATTCCGAATAACTACTAGATAACTCATTATCGATCACATGAAACATTTTAAAAATATGTTTTCTTTATAAGACAAATTCGTTTTATTGTTAGCTTTTTAATTTATTAAAAATAATTCAAACTACAAATCCTCTAACCTTGACCACAATTCACACCAAATTTTAAATTTTACCATTCCGCCCAAAAAAAACGAATACACCTTAACTCGAATAAACAACATACAAACTAAAAAGTAAATTTTACATAAAAAATAAAATGAACTTTTATTTCAAGATTCAACAGTGAACAAGTATAAAAGAAAACGAAAGCTCAATTAAGGTTGACTTTCGATGAATACCTAACTTCCTGGTTCCTCCAACACTCGTATTATTCTATATTTATAGATATGATGAGATTTAGATTTCAGATGCTAAACTTGTTTTGCAATAAATCGAAAAATACAAATACATTTCCAGTTGGATCGCAATTCATAGGATTTCCACACATTCTGAATTTTCAGTCACTACTCTCAAATGATTTTCAAATATCAATTCACTCAAAAAAGAGAAGGACAAATATTAACTACAACGTTTATTTCTTATTACATTTTACTTATAACACAGAAAATACATTATTGCTCATTTATCGTCGGCGTCGATGTAAACGGGGAAATAACGGTGTCTCGGTTTTCGCTGGAATCGATGGAGGTTTTCTCGAGATGTCCTTCCAGGGACCAGGTTGGTAAATGAATCATTTCTAGAAGTTATAGGATCCGATATAATTAGAGGCGTTGATCCTGCGCTGGAGGTTGAGAAATCGATGAGCGTGCGAGTGGTCGCTACAAATTTGATGGCTAACTGTAGATTAGTGGGTAGCCATGCATTCAGATTTAAGGACCTCTGTTCATGTTGAACTGGTTGGCACATAGGTAGTGCATACACTACGTCTAGACTGGGATCCATGTGTCTGGGAAATGAGAAAGCTGGCAATGGGATTTATTTTTGAATAGCCGACATATTCAAGATTGGAGTTTTCACAGCTCCGAGAGTCGCCTGAAGTAAGGCGTTCGCTGATCATTGCTTTTCTCGCCGACTTCTATTTTTGTGTGGCTTGTGCCTCGTTGATTAGGGAGTCTTTTGAGGTATCCCAGTGGTAGTAGTCACACTCGGTGTTGACTGTGCAACTGGGTTCGTAGAGAGATTGATTATCGATCCCGGCAGATGATGGGCCGGTATAATATCAATGCGATAGGCCATTTCGCGGACCAGTAGACGCCTTGCAACTCCTTTTCTGTCAAAATCTGCTGGAGTTCAGCGCTTTGACCCACTATGAGAATCAGCTGAGAACGGTTCTCGATGATAAGATCGTTATGAGCTCGGGAAATTTGAGAGATTTTCTTATAAAGTTCTTGAGTCTTCTTGGGAGAAGACCACGTACCTTTTCAATTTCTTTTACTTTTGGACTAGCTCATTATACTTGACTTCTAAGTGCGAGATGGAGGTTGGAGCTGGATAAATTTTCGGTATCTTGGGAAGTTTCTATATCATTGCTACTAAATACTAAATTTTCTATAACAAAAGAAATTAAGGAAAATGAATATGATAACAAAAAAAGATAATATTTACGTAAATAATTAATAAATGATTAATATATTCAAATTTTTGAGGCAATCAGAGTTGAACAATTTTATACAACTTATTTTCCTTTATTTGGTTCAAGCAAACCACAATCATACAAAAAGGGTAATCGTATATCCATAATCTAATTATATGCATACTTTACTAGTCCCTGCTGTGCAGATTTATATTAATTAGGAAGTGCTATCCAAGCCGAACTCTGGGTTGATGAAAATTTTGTGAAGTATATTATCGAAAAAGGTTTTGATTATATCTACATGATTGTCGATGTTGCGGTGTAATTACTGTTCAATCTAAAGGATAATATATAGCTTTAACTCGTGTAATCATGATTGAATTTACTTATGAAATTTTGTATAAATATTTTCGACATTGTTGAATTTATTTCATGTCAGTTTTCTTAAGAACAGTAAATATGATGTCGTTTGATTTGACTATTAATTCCATAATGTAACAACATCGTAACTCAAAAATCATTTAAAGTATTTGATTTAATAATCTAAATTAATCTCTTTTTAATATATTAAAATTAAAACTTAATTTAGATCAAATTATAACCACTTATTTTAAAAGATAGAATATAAATTATCAATAATTACAATACAATTAAAGATAACTAAATTTCATTAATAATTAAAAATAAGAAAACTAAAATGAATAATAAAAACCAAACAATGTTTTATAACTGAAATTTAAAAAACTGAAAATTAAAATCCCCCTGATTTCATTGTACTTGTAAGCTAAAAAATTGTGTATCCTTAGCAACCAATAAAGAATTATTTAAACAAGTAAATTTATTATTCTATGAAATATAATTATTTTTAAAAATAACTTGAATAAATAAAATAATTAAATCAAACAGACCAAGAATATATCTAAAATAGCTAGTAACTAACATATAATTTAAAATTTTTATCAAAACTGAATAATAATTGCAAAGTTTTCATTATCAAAAAATTAAAAATAAGAAAATGTATTTTAAAGTAGCGTAGTGAAGTGGCAATGAGGTTCGAATGATCCCGGGCGTCGGTGTTAGAGGAGTCAAATAATGTAAAACATTTTCAATAAATTGGAACTGCTAGTGTTGAAAATGAACAACAAACTGAACAAGGAATAAAAAACTTCCAAATTTAGTTTATTTGGTTATCAATAAATTAACCTTTATTGGTCATAAGTCACCTCTGTTGGGCAAAATCTCAGTAGTATTGAGATTGTTTAAATTGTGCGGTAACGTAGCATGAAAAACTAGCACATCAAGAATATTCAAAATGATCAAAAAGAAAGGAGGGTTCTGGTTTCAATGATTATGCAACAAAAGATCCAATTTTCTGGCTATAATATTAAATAAAGATTATCGGTAAATTTTAACTTTATGCCACATTCACATTTATACACATTCAAAATAGAAAACTGAATACATAATGACTACCACTAATTTTGCCAAACATGGTAAAGAACGGGTGAGTGCCGAAGGAGACCTTGTCGGTGAAGTCGTAATTCACCCTAAACGACCCATGGATGCCAACTTCTGGAAACCAAATAGAGTTCATGTTTCAGACCAACTAGTCATGGAAGAAACTTGAGGCCTTACTGGAAGGTTAGATACACATAAAATCGAAATTATTCTGAGTCTGACGCGGCGATGCATCTTTTTGGGTATGTCGTAGTGCTGGACTCAAACCGATTTCAATTCAAATTTTTGTGATCATTTTGCTGAAATAATATTTTTTATTGCGATTGAATAAATTTTATAGAGTATGATTTCATATTAGATTGTTTCATATGAAATGTCGGTTTTTTATTTATATAAATTTCTAGAGCAAATATTGCTGAAAAATAAAAAGATTGTTTAGTATTTGAAATGATTCTTCGGTAAAAAGGCTTGATAAATTCAGGTTTTACTCAAACAGTTACTTTGAATATTATGGCCAGAAAGTTATCTTAAGCTAACTTGGAAGTATTTTCAGAGGTTTAATATACACTTGTCATCATATATTATTAATTATTTTTATCCTAAAGATGTTATATGTTGAGCGTCCAATACAAATGATATTTCTAGTATATTATTATAAATCTGATAAATTAGAAAATTCTTATAATATTATTGTAAATTTAATTAAAGAAAGATGTTGAAATAGTAAGAAATTTGTCGATGGAACTGATACTCTATACGAATCATCGTGTTCAATAAATCAAATCAATAATAGAAAACTCCAAATAAATAATATTTATTCTTAAAAGTTTCAATTAAACACTATTTCAGTTATACCTTTGGTAAATACCCAAATGGTATTACTCGATGCAAGTCAATTGTTATTCTTAATTTCCACTATTTCTCTTTCTATCACTTTTTCAATCAAATTAATCTGATATTTCTTTTTTTCAATTTCTTGCTTTGACCAATTGGCTTTTGTAATCTTTCTCATTCTTCTTTTATAACAATTCATCATACATTAATTATGCCTAAGGAAACAAAAAATATTTCTAAGCTTGGTGTTGCAATTTATTTCCAATTGACTTAATTCCAAGCAATCCATTATTCCCACATTCGAATGGATATTTGTTGATTAATGGATTTGCCTTAAATTTAATTAATTAATTAGTCTTTTGGCTCCCAATCCTTCTATAGACCTTTTGTCAATTTGGTTTTATTTTATTTTCCTTCCAAATCAAATTTGCGACTAGTTACCAGTTTTTCTCCAGAAAAATATCAATTTTTACTTTTTTTAAACATTTTTAATTAATTTTAATTGATTTTTATAATTCAGAAATTTTGTATTTTATTCCTTGTAATTTGTATAACCACAACAGAGACAAGAAATATAAAATAATGAAAACAAAATTATTTACAGAAATAATGCACAAACGAATTTAGAAATGATAATTGGATATAGTGTTTAGATGATAATACATATATAAGAATAAGCATAAGAATAATAGAATGGAAAGTAGACTCTGCTATGGCTGTGGGAGACCTGGACACTACAGGAACAATGTTCTATGCCAGAATGTTGTACGTGTGAGAACAAAGGACACTCGTCCAGACAATGCCCAAAAAGGTTTCAAGGAAATACTAGAAGAGAAACTGTAGCTCCAGTTGTTTCTCTATAAAGACAAGAATGGCGCAGGGGATAGTCAAGCTCAGTGTGAACGGAAACTGGTTCATTGGATTGGTTGACTCCTGATGCTCCCAAACAATAGCATGCAACGAGCTTGCGAGAAGTAGAGGCGAAACCATGGACACCATAACGGTAGATGATCATAGAGTGCCTTGTGAAGAAGAAAGCCAAAGCAGAATGTCTGTGTGGGGATCAAGCGTTACTGAAAATTGTTTAATAATGAAAAATCTTGTATCAGGGGTCGACATTGTTTTGAGAGTTGACGCAATTGGATTTCTCGGGGGCGTTTGGATCAGTAAAGAAAGAGTGCAATTAAGTGAATATGCTGTCTCGTGAACGCAGATTGTGAAACTAAATCAAGTGAAAATTGAACATTATGATTATTCAGCATTATTCGATGGGAACAAATGGACTGTGTACAGGAAGTCGAGAGACAAACCTGCCTTACTGAAAAACGATGTGGCAGAGTATGCAGTGAAACCATAAATACTACAAGAGTACGAGGAGGTCGAGAAATGGATTAAGGAATACTGGCTGATTCTGGTGATATGTGACGATCATGGTATCTTCCCCATGTTCAGTTCAATAAAACAAATGGAAGGTTTTGTCGGTTCTTGACTTCAGAAAGCTTTATAATGACGTTAAGAGTGACAGTGATGTATGTGGTGAATGTTTGAAAAAGTTGTGACAAATGAGGGATCAGGTGGTGATGCTTGATTTAAAGAAGCGTATTTGCAGTTGCACGTCAACGAAAATCCTTGGAAATACCAAAAGGTTTGATACAAAAGTAAGCTGTATTATTTAATAAGATTGGGATTCGGCCCCAACTGTGCTCCAAAAATAATGTCTCTAATACTCAGAAAAGTATTAAGCCTCAATCTCAGAATCAAAGATGTGACAGATCATTGATGACATCGCTGTTGACACGAGCAAAGTTCAAGCTAATGAGATCGTGATTCACTTATATCAAAATGGCTTGACTACAAAATCAGCAGGGTCAATAGAAAAGGTTAAGGTTCTTGGGCTCCGAATAAAACGTAATCATTGTAACCACCTTTTGTGAATCATAGGAAATGATATAGGTGAAATTGAAAGCGAAATCACTCGTCGAAGACTGTTCTCTATATGCAGTAAGCTTGTTGGACATTATCCAGTTGCAAGGTGGCTCAGAGTAGCATGCAGTTATATTAAAAGAATTGCAAACGGCAAGAAATGTGATGACTTAATTAGAAAACAATGCGAATCAAAGCTGGCAAAAGTCATCTCTCGCATTAAATCAGATGATCCAGTCAAAGGAAGGTTGATGCTAACTAATAGTAATTGCAAGTTCTGTGGTGGGATGCGAGTAGTCTCGCCTTAGGGGTTGTGATTGTAATAAATGATGATGTTGCTTTAAGACGCCATGTGTCTCAGAAAAGGGATCATGATGTAGTGCTAAAAGAAATTAGCTTGACAATTCAATGGAGAGTTAAACAAATCGAATTGATGGTGGATTCAGCCACGGTAGCAAGCTGGTTGAAAACAGTGCTGAATAATGAAAGCAGAATATGGGTCCATGGAATTTCTGAAACGCTTGTTAGACGCCCCTGGTAATCATCAAATATTTAACCGCTGACGGTAGTAAACTATTTCTGTATGTTTAGTGAAGTCAGTAGAAAACTGAGCAAATGTCCTTACATGCATTCCAGTGAAATGGCTGAAGCCTCGGAATTCTTTTGGATGTGCCAGATTGAGCAAATAAAAGACTGCTACCGCAACCATCATTTCGGTTTGGAAAAATCAATTTACTTCATCCAATCAGAAACCGATCGAGAAAACATAAAAGACCTCTTGAGAAACTGTACAGAAAGCAATTCGATCGACCCATCATCGATTACATGGAAGCATGGGATCATCGGAAATCATCGGACAATAAAGTGTCATGCAGCCAGGAGTCATGCAGATCCTGGGGATATCGTCTTCTGGTACAACGCTGCACCTAGAGATGGAACCAATCAGAACGCAACCCCGTCAGAAGGGTTGTTCAAGTATCACTGGAGATTTTATCGAGGAAAAGAAGCTGAAAGTTAAGTAACATGCGGATATAAAAATGGTCAAATGGTCTACCACAAACATTGAAGTAGATTAGGGTTGCCGAAATTCTCGGACTACAGACAGAGACAATCTTCCTTCCCTTCTCGTTACGCTTCACCCCTCCCGCCCCTAAAACAACAACAACAAAAATTTTATCGACAATCATACATTTATTATGAAAAATTGCACAATTTTATAAAAATTAATTTAAGATATTTGAAAGACAAAAAACAATTATAATAATAATAATTTTTATAATAGACTCAAATTAATATCATGTAAAAAATTGGCCTTAATCAGGAATGATGTAAAAAATGGCTTTTCTTTTTCTGATAAGTGGTGCAGGGGAATGAAAGAGGGCGGAGGTGTTGCTTCGAATGTCGGTCTTGCCACGTGCGAGTATCAATACTAGATACTAGCTGACCCGTAACCAGCTTCGCTCTGGAACATTTCGTTATTTTTGACTTTCATGTTTAGAAAAAATATATCCATTCGTAAATTTTAAATTGACCGGGACAAATAAATCTTGGATTGAGACACGGTTCTCAAAACCGGGACATGTCCCAGTGTACCGGGACGTATGACAACCCTAAAGTAGATGGAACATCGAGACACGTATCGGACATTCGACCAGTAGTGGAAAAAGATATATCTGAAGATAAATCCGAATATCAATCTGAGAAAGACCAGGAAAGTGAAATGAAAAGTGACACATTTGAAGACTAGCCAAAGTGACCACTGAGGAAGCCACTTTATCTTGATCAGTATATTTTGGATACATCTTCTGATAACGGGGGAATGTGTAATATTTTGTGTCTATTTTGACACTGTTACATAATAGTGTTGAACCATGAGACAGTTTTAAAAACACTTTCAGTGCAACATATTACGTTATGGTAATTTAGATATTTATAAAAAAATGTGTGCTCATCATAAATCTTTATCGTTGCTTTATTAAAAATTGTCTCGTATTAATAATTATAATAACAGACCCATTTTGATAAAACTATATATATATATATATATATATATATATATATATATATTTTAATTAAATTATTACAGCTTAATGGTTTTACTAATAAAATATTAAAATTATAACATTATTTTAGAATCTAAAATTTAGATAATAAATAATAATTTCTATATTACATGTTTTTAAATCTGGTACATAGTTTTAACATTATTTTAAAAATTTTGTCACATGCTAAAACTCAATTGGTTACTATTCAGCTAGAATTCTATGAGGCATCTCATTTTTAAATGTAAACCTATGAATTTAATTTCAAATAATTCAACTTTGATTTACAAATTTTTATCTGTATATCATCCCATTTAATATTTCCTATCCATTTTATTTCAACACATCCTTTCTGAACTATCAATGTTACAAAATTTTTTTGTTTAAATTACTTATAAAATAAAATCTGTAAAATTCCACGATAAAAATATAAGTGTATGAAAGAGAGAGAGAGAGAGAGATAGAGTGAAATTCATGAAAATGTGCATGGGTAGAAAATCAACAATTAATTAATTAATGAATTTAAAAAATGAGTTATTAAAAAATTAATGGAAAATAGTAGGGGAAAGCAATGAATATGTAGGTAAATTAAAATACTTATTATAATAGTGGTGGTCAAGGCGATTAGGACAGTAAGGAGATTAATTGAAAGTAAGCAAAAAATTCAGAATACCTGCCTCAGGTTGAGATTTTGAAGTAAAACGAGAAGTATGTATTTGGAAAAGTTCAAACAAAATTATAAAAAAATTTAAAATATATCTAAAGATTTATTAAAACTGTATCGAAGATAAAAAATGAAGGTAAATTTTATTGTTAAAAACATTTATTTGATAAGAATAAATTCTGAAATCTCTTCTGTCATTGACTTTGATTTTGGATTGAAATGAAATTTATATTCCGAGAATTCTTCTATCTCATTTACTTTTTCAATAATTGAATACAACATTAGAATTTATCGACATGTTGTAAGATGCATTTGAAAATTTGTAAATAATAGTAATATTTAAGCAAATTTTACTTTATATATATATATATAGTAAAACCTCGATAATTCGAGTATTTCAATAATTCGAATTTTTTTGCAAAAAATCTGATGCAGTTATAATTATTTATTTAGAATAATCTGATAAATCAAATTTCAATAATTCAAAGTTATTTTTTACTCCCATTTTTTTAATTCGAATATTTCCCCCCAATGAAAAACAAGTCAAGACAAAAATAAAAATCATTCAAGAGGTGGAGAAGTGTGTCACGAACACGAAGACTATTGCCAAAAAGTACAGAATCCCCCAGAGCACACTTTCGACTATACTGAAGAATAAAGTGTCAATCAAAGAAAGTGATTCTATTTTATTATAAACATTTTTAATGAGTCAAAGATTTTAACCGTGCGCATACGTTTGCTTAGTTATATCTTTGTAAGTTGATGTCTGCATATTATTTTAGCGTTTTAAAATGTTCATTCTATAATTAATTACCCGAGTACAAAAGCTCAATTATTCGAAATGAATTTTAATGTCCCTTAAAATTCGAATTATCGAAGTTTTACTGTATATATATATATATATATATATATATATATATTATTTATATGATTTAATTAAAAGAAAACGCCAAGAAAACACTTCATACGATATATTTTGACAGTTTAACTTTCATATTCAGGCCCCAAAAACCAACTCAATATTATGCATTGTTTATATTTAATAATAAATACAAATATATATATATATATACACCTAATTCTGTTTTTACACGATAGAATGGTTCCCGAGAAATTCGTGTAAAAAAAATCGTGTAAAAAAAGATACTGGCCAAGTACAAAAATAATAGATTGGTTCTAGACCTCAAAAAATAAGTTAAAATTAGACTAAATAATATAAAACAATATTGTTGTAGTTATTTTAAGAATTTATTTTCGTTTTAATTTATTAAATAAACTAAATTATAATAAAATAAATTAAAATTTAGATTTCATAAAAAAAATAATACCAGAAATTCATTGCCAAAAAACTTAAATAACATAAAGTACAACCATAAGAAAAATTTAAACATTAAACAATTTTATTTATTGTCACTGTCTGATAATAAACGTAAACGTTTGCGAAAGACTACAATATCACTGCCATCACTGGAATGATTTTGTTAATCTTTATCATTTCTAGCCGACTGTGTTGGGACATCAGTAGATTTTTGAACGAAATCAGTTATCTTAGATTGAGTTTTATTTCGCGTTAACCCATTATAAACTTCCCTGTAAGATGCCATTAATGATTTCAGTTCACGTTGAAATTTGGCAGCTCGTTCCTCGTCATGATCATGTTGTTCAAAATGACTACCTAATTTTGTAGCGAAAACTAACGATCTTTCAATTATAATTGTCAAATAGGAACTAAATTGTGTGTAAACAAACAAAACAAAACAGCTGATGCTTGAAATTTACTTGCTTGAAATTTACTTGTACAAAATTGTTCTAGTAAAGTTCAAGCTATTTTAGCGTGGTGAGTTGACTGTCATCGTGGTGAGTTGCTCTCTTTTTACTTTAAAAAAATTCATTGAAAAAAACGTGTTAAATCCAATAATTCATGTAAAAAAAGTAATTTTGTTTTTTTTGTATTCGTGTTATTTCAAATTATGTCGTGTAAAAATAGAAATATTTTTTCGTATTTACTCGTGTTATTTCAAATTCGTGTAAAAATAATTCGTGTAAAAACAGAATTAGGTGTATATATATAATATGAAAATTATAATACATATGAAAGTGTGACCAGCACAATAACTATTATATTATAACTATTATAACTATTGTGTTTTAAGTTGGATATGCAAATAAATGATAAAAATAACCCTTGCTGCAAATAATATGTGGGGAGCTGTTCAACGGGTTTAACACATTCAAAAAATATTTGATATCATTGCCATTGAGAAATTATCTAAACATTTATCTTGAAAAAATATTAATTATCAATTTTCAAGTAAAAATGGAGAGCAGATCTTTCGTCTCCAGGCCATCATTAATGGCTACAACATCAACTATAGTATTACCTCGACTTCTTCAAATTGTATTCTAACAACATCTAAAGAGATGTAAAATTCTATTATTGTTATGAATATGCCTTCTCCAATGTAATCATCTTTTATCAATTTGTAATGCTCTTCAAAATTCATGCAATCTATCAGTCGTGCATTCAATAACATCATTATGCAGTACTTTGAACTCTTTCAAAAAATTTTTTACAGAAAATGTAATATAAGAAAAAAATCATCGAAAAAACTAGGTAATAATTCAAAAAAATGGCAAAAATTGAAGAAGAATCACATATATCGCATTTTCAAAATAATTCAAGTTCCGAATAATAATTTAAAATTAAAATTATTACCTAAATAAAAGAATGTGCCAATACAAGATATATACTATACTACAATATATTTCGACAGACTCACTGTAATCTTTAGGTAGATTCAAACTTAAAACTATATAGAATTAAATTGCTGTTTTCAAACAAATTTATTCATTAATGTTTCATACTTTAAAATTATCATATAAAAAAATTTTAAAAATTTTGCTTTAAAAATCTCAATTTTTAAATTTATTTTACAAAATTTAATAAATTTTTAATAAAATACTTTTAAAATTTTACACTAAAATATTTTACATTTATATTGTCATTAAAAAATGCCAAATGAACAAAATGTTTACTATTTCGACAGATTCATTTTCATCATCAAATGGAAACAATAAACTTTTGGATAATAAATATCGTAAAACCCCGCTTAACGGTGTTTCGTTTAGCGCTGTTTCGGTTTAGCGCTTTTTTATTTCAACCCGGGTATTCCTCAAATTGCTCGCAGAACTACAGGGATTCCCGCGAAACAGTACAGTTGTGTTTCTTGTTTGTAATGGTGTTGTTTGACGCATTTTTACTATTTGAAACATTTGTTGACATTATTGTTGTTATAGATTTATATAATACTATAACGATTAATACAGTGACAAATATTATGATCTTTAGTTTTTATCATGGGTGATAAAGAAAAACAAGAAAATAAAGCAACCAGAAAAAGCATTTCACTGGAAACTAAAATGCAAGTGATTAGAAAATTAGATTCTGGTGAACGTCAATCTCAAATTAGTGATGCATTGAATTTGCAACTTCAACAATAAGGACAATTCTTAAGAATAAAGAATAAATACCGTCATCGGCAACTGCAACTACGTCAAGCTCTGCAACTAGAATTACCCGTTCTAGAAATAACATTATAGAGGAAATGGAAAAACGACTGTCTATGTGGATTGACGACGAAATTGAACGCAATATGCCATCAAAAAAGCTAGAAGAAATTTTAATTACATTCAGGCTGATGCAAGTGACATAAGTGAAACTTTCGTTGCTAGTAGAAGAGGGTTTAATAGATTTAAACATCGTAATAATCTTTACAACATAAAGATTACAAGAGAAGCAGCAATTGGTGATACGAAAGCGGCTGCTGAATTCCCAGCGACATTAAAATCAATAATTGAACAAGGAAACTATCCTCCAGAATTGGTTTTTAATGTTGATGAAACAAGCCTGTTTTGTAAAAGAATGGAAAAACGAACATTTCTATCCCATGAAGAGAAACGACCACCAAGATTTAAAGCTACAAAAGATCGCTTAAAACTCCTACTGAGTGGTAACGCAAGCGAAGATTTCAAATTAAACCCACTACTAGTTTACCACTCCAAAACACCAAGAGCGATGAAAGTAATTTGGGAGTCTAATAAAAAATCATGGAAAACTATGAAAATTTTCCGGGATTGGTTCATTGAATATTTCAGGCCCATCTGTTAAACGTTACTGTGAAATTAAAAAACTTGAACAAAGAGCCTTACTATTAGTTGATAATGCACCAAACCACCCAATAAATTTATCAGACTTAATAACATGCATTCCAGTCAAAGTAGTTTTCATGCCGCCTAACACAATTGCCTTAATTCAACCAATGGACCAATGCATTATATCCAATTTTAAAGCTTATTATTTGAGGCGAACATTTAAGTAGATGTTTGAAAAACAGACGGGGAAGAGAAGCAATCAATAAGAGAATTTTGGAAAAACTACAATGTCATGAATGCTGTAGCAAATATAAACTTTTCTTGGAATGAGAAAACAGAAAGATCTTTGAAAGGAGTATGGCAGAACATTTGGCCGGATTTAAGTAAGAACGACGACATTTGACACTCTGTGGATATGAATGAAATAGTAGAATTAGCGAAACAAACCGATTTAGATGAGGTAAACGTGGAAGACTTCGAAGAAATAGTTCAAGAAATAGCAGCTAGTTTTTCTAATGATGAGCTCAAGTAATTAACTGCGCAAAAAAAACAAAAATATTGATAGTAGTGATTTTGAAGAAGATCAAAAAGAACTTTCGATGGCGTTTGTAAAAAGGAGTTTGACCACTATAACTGAAATTATGGACCAATTTGTTGAAAATGATTCAAACTTTGACAAGATTTCAAAAACAAGATGGGGTGTTATAGATGCTTTATCCACTTATCAACAACTTCTAACAGAACGCAAAAGGGAAACGTAAACTACATTAGATGTCTTCTTGACAAAAACGCATAAAGTTGGAAACACAGAATAGACTGAATGATCTGACTGACTAAAAATTTAATTGTTTTTATAATATATTCGTTTATATTGTTATTTAGTTTTGTAATAAATAAATGATTGGTTTTATTTTTATAAAAAGCAATCATAATTTTTAAATTTAATACCTAACGAATTTTCTATCCAACTTCCCCAAACCCAATTATTTACATGTTAAGATAGCCTCGTTTAGCGCTGTTTCGCATTACGTTCTACTTTGATGGAACGTATCCACAGCGTTAAACGGTGTCTTATTGTATGCAAGTAAAACTTTTATTTGAACCTTGCCAATTTCTTAAATGGATAACGCCAACTATTTATTTTTAGTAGTTGACTTTACTAATGATTTGAGAATGACACTATAAATATTACATTATAACGAAAATAATTCAGATACAATTGAAGACAAAATTCAGTACCTTTATTTGTTATCACTTTAACTTTTATGTTAGTAGGTAAATAGTATCCAACTGAATGATGTTTCTCCCTACACCAATATCCACCCTCTCTTGTGGGACAACCTTTTGTAGTGCAATTTTTGTTACACCATAATGATAGGTATTTTGGACTCTCGATAAAAAACATTATTGTTTCAAAAAAGTACCTAATACATTAAGTGGGTATTTTGGGCTCAGATAAAAATGAACTAGGTGGCTGCGGATCAATCCAAGACACTATAGAAGCACTCATTTAAAAAAAACTAAAATTTTATAGATTTTGAATTTCTACTACTGCTCCTTTTTGTGCTAACGATATAACACTGTCACTATCTGTCCCCATACCAATACAGTTTCTTTGAAAACGTTGAAACTTGTTTACCAAAAGGTTTACAACTGATTGACCAATACTGAACCTATTCTCGTCAAGAATAAGTTTATTATCTATTGATGCAGTGAGATAAATTTGATAACTTTTGTCGTGTGAATCCACAAATCCTACAAAATCTTCTTGAAAATGTTCATCAGGAATCAGATAACGTCATATTATAACCAACTGTAACAAATATGATGTATCGGTTGTTTCATCAAACATAACAGAATTATTCTTTGATTCTCCGACATGACTCAACATTTGCACATATATTTCCTCTCCACGGCATTCAATTAATGCATCTTGAGAGGGTTTTCTAATATATTTTGCTGACTCTGCAAATGTTTCTAAATAATTTTCAAAATTTGAATCGCCACTTTTTACTCTGAATTTTAGTAATTCTCGGTAATTACCTTCTTCACATCCTAATCTTAATCGTCTTCGTCTAATAAGCTGACATCATCCCCTGAAAGGAATATTCTGTCTTCCTAAAAATATAGCGGTTTCCACGGTAGGTGTCAAAAGTTGAAAACTTTCTAAACCTTATCAAAGCCATACTCTGTTTACAATATTTAATTCTGGTTCACTATATCTTTTTAAGAAATACCTTCCTGTTTCAACAGCTTCTATTTGGTATGATGCTTTGTGGCGTATTGTTAGATCTCCATATTTTTCAAGCAGTTTAGACAACACCTGCAAGGATCGTTTACCCAGCTTTATGGACCAAATCTAAAGACAATTTACCAATAAAATCTTGAAATTACTCAAAATGGTTCAACCTGTAATTTTAGAGTCAGCGACAGAATTTTATGATTTATATTATATTTAATATTTTTTGGTAAGTATAGCCTTTTGACTTAATATTTGAGAAGGTATATAACTCTTTGTGGCAAGGTGTTAGGGTGTGAAAACTGGGCTAGGAATGCGTGACATCGTTTATGGAAGACCGAAAAAAGTCATTAATAAATAAATTTTATTTCCATTTTATCATGTGTTTATTATTTTATTTATTATCAATTCATAAACAAAATTATAACATTTAATTATCCATTGTTTTTGAGTAGTGCTATTTTCACTTACAGCAATTGCTTGTTAACTTTCTTCCGCTGAAAACGAGCAGGAAAGGATTGAACGAGTTTCCCAAACAATCAAGCGCCCCCAGCAGCACATCTGTTTTACTGTTTCATCAAGTATCAAAATCATAATTAATTATCGTGAGTAAAAAATCAAACTAATACTCATCGTTATTCTGAGGACATGGACATCTTGAAAGAAAATTTAATTCATTAATTTAAAAAGATTTATTGAAATTAATTTTTTTAAAAGTATTTTTTTCTTATCATAAAATAATATTGATATTTACAACAAAATAATTTCAAACGATTTTTTAAAAATAATTTGAAGAGAGAATTAAGAATTTGTTTCTAAATACAGTTCTATCGATAAATAAAAAATAAACTTCGAGCATTTGTAATCAAATTCAAATGTTTAGGAATTACATCTTGCAATATGGTGAGTAAAAAAAATCGGTAAACTTTTCCGAAATAAATTTTAATCAATTAGAAAATAGTGTTTATTGAATTTTTTCATATCTAGTTTCAAACTTCAAATTTTTTTAAATCATTGATCATAACAATACTAGAAAACATTAGGGATCAATGAGGTTTTTTTGGACAATAACAAAGGTTTCAGTTAAACCTCAGTTGTTTCAAAATTTGAAGAAGAAACAAAATGAAATTTCCTCATCTCAATAAGTTGTCTTGGGTAATTAAATACATTAGGCGGAAGCCTAAAAACTCCTATGTTGAAATATTGAATTTAACTAGTGATTAAGTCAGTGGTGCCCAACTTACGGCCCGTGGGCCAAATAGTAAATGAATGTGACATGCCATGAAAATTTAAGAAATGTTTAATCATAATGCTATTGAAGTTAAAACTAATAAACTCCCTAAATTACTAATACTTTAGTTACTTTCATTTTTTAATAGAAAAAAACTGCTGCAGATTTCTCTTCCATTACAAATTATGTTAGAATTCGTGAATGTTAATAAGAAATCTTTAATTTTGGAGAGGGATGTCATAGAAATCTTGGCCTACGTGCGGGAAATTGTTAAATCTGTCGCTGTTATAATGATGGAAATGTTCATTCTTATTATCCTTATTCAAAACATCCAAAGTCCGCCAAAGAAAATACGTGTCCATGGAAAACAAACCTATCTATATTCACCATATGACGATTCGAGAATAAAAATTTTTGACATTATAACAGAAATTATCCATACAATTTAATAAATACTTTATTCAAAGTGTTAATGAAACAGTTAACGTTAATAATGAATTGTTAGATAAAAATTTATTTTCAATATTGGTTTTAAAAATAATTTTAAAAACATTTTATAATTTTTATAATTTTTGTTGCTAATGCCATTTATTGTGTTTTTGTAAACATTCTCATTCAAAGATCTTCATTAACTTTCAAGTCTGATAAGCCCTTGATTTTCAACATTTATTTTCATTGTACCACCAGGTAACTAATTTTAATGTCGGCGTACCACTAGCAGAAGTCAAATATTCATTAACTAATAAAAGAAAGATTTTAAGACGAAGTTTTAGAAAATTTAAAACAACAAGACGCATGATGGACGATTATAATCTTTGAAATTAATATGGTAAAAATGTTAAATTTTAAGTTATACAATTTATAAATAGATTATATTTATTTTTTCGCGTACCATTTAGTGACGTCTGACGTGCTACAAGTAGAAAACCGCTGTACTAGGCGTAGCAAGTATTCAAAAACGAGTCACAGATTTATGTTCACCCATGAATAACCTGATTTTCACAAATTATCAAACAACTGTTCTAAACAACCTTTTACAATCTTTTAAGTTACTTTCTTTTATATCAAATATATGGTCAAAACTTTTATTTTAATATGTTGGCAACAAAATCACAAAATTAATAATGTTGATGTTATTGAGTGAAAATCAAAAGTTCGAGAACAAAATATTTCATTGCGGAGGAACATAATGAAAAAAGTTATAAATCAGTATAATCATTTTAATTTGATTTATTAATTAGATTAAATATTTGTTGATGACATTAATCAATTTGTATAAAAAACAATATCACTGAATTCAACGGGCGTAATAACGTCCTGTCAATTTATGAACTAATAATTAATTATTACCGTAAATACTCATGTATAAGCCGAGTAATTTAATATTAATTTTTTTCCATATTGATGAGTCGGCTTATACGTAACCTACTTTTAATTAAAATAATTATGGTTCAATAATTAATTTATATTGGATGTAATTTGTTAATACCGAATTATTATTTTGTAAATTAATATATATAGAATTAATATATTAATTATTATTACTTTGATTGAATCAGTTTATTTTTTTGCTTGTCAAAGTCAGTACAATGAGTATTGGTGCCATTTAAACAGAAGTGGTCATCATATGATGCTGCCTTCAAACTTCAAGTGGTTAAATCTGCAACAGAGAACAACAATTTTGCAGCAACTCGGAAATTTGATGTTGATGAAAAGCAATTAAGAGAATGGAAAAAAGAAAAAATAAATCAGAAGAAATGCCTAGAGCAAAAAAAAGCTTACCATATTGGAGTGGCCGAAATATTTTGAACTTGAAAAAGATTTTAGTAAATTTGTTATTAATTGCCGCCAAAGTGAATATATTGTGACAAGAAATTTTATTCGACTCCGTTCGATGAAAATATAAAAGAACGAAAAGTACAAAACAGAAGAATCAGACACATTCTAGCATCTGCAGGTTGATGTACAAGATTCATGAACAGACATACCCAGAAACTTCCCAAAGATCTCGAAGAAACAATTGAGTCTTTTCAGAAATTTATAATAAAACTTCGAAAAGAATACAACTTTGATCTTTCACAGATTGGAAATATGGACGAAACACAAATGACATGTCATTTTCCAAGTAACCGAACCGTGAATGCTGTTGGTGTAAAATCTGTTATTTTCAAAACAACAAGAAATGAGAAATCCCACTTCACAGTGGTTTTATCTTTTTTAGCAGATGGATCCAAGCTTCCATCTGTAATTATTTTTAAAGGGAAGACACTACATAAGGGAATGAAATTTCTAAGTGGTGTTCTTATACGTGCACACTCAAAAGGCTGGATGGATGCAAATGAAACAAAGGATTAGTTAGAAAATGTTTGGAATAAAAGACAAGGTAGACTATTAAAGAAACCAGCAATGTTTATTTGAGATATGTTTAAAGTACACAAAACAGATGATGTGAAGAAATTGGCCAAGAAAATCAACACTTCATTGGCAGTAATTCCCGGAGGACTAACTTCAGTTTTGCAGCTTTTGGATGTTTTTGGAACCAAATCATATAAAGACAAGTTAAGAAACATGTGATCTGGCTGGATGGTTTCTGGGACAGGTGGGTAAAGGCCGCATAGGACACAATTTTACCTGAAATGATCAAAAAGCCATTTCAGATGTGCTGTATTAGCAAGCTTTAGATGGCTCTGAAGATGATTTCATTTTCGATTCAGACAATGAACTTGATGACGATGATGAAGGGCAATGTTCAGAAGACTCAGAAATGGATATTTATGATGACATTTTACCAATGAGCGGTTGAAAAAATGTCTATTTTTGTCTAATAAAACATTTTTGTTATTTATTTTCTTCTGAAAAATAGTTTTTGCCATGTGAAATTGTTATGGTTCTTAGTGAATTGCATAATTTGAAATAAATTTTGTATTACCCAAAAAATAATTTTTAATAAGTCGGCTTATACGTAGGTAATCTATTTTCGACATTTCTTTCAACCAAATTTGGGGGGTCGGCTTATATGCTGGTCGCTTTATATGCGAGTATATACGGTAATATACGGTAACATTATTGTTTCTGATTTGAACAAGTAAATTATTAGATCAAACGGTGTTGTGATTTTCAAAAAAACAAGTATAGGCTGATCATATTTCTACACAAATCTTTGTTAAACCCAATAATTATGTGACGCACAATCACCATTTTTCCACGAATATTATTCTCAATATTCCGGTTAATAATCCTATCCAAAACAGCAGAAATTTAACACAAATATTTACTTTTACAATTTTTCTTCTAGATTTTTGTAAATTATCGGCAGGTATCTTTTCTTGTTTAGTTAAATTTAAATTGCATCAAAATTATATTAGAACTTTTGTTCAACTTAAATCCCTTGGCAATTATTTTTTTAAGAGAATTTTTAATTTTTTTTTGAAATATTCCGAGTGCTACTTTTGGCATCTTATTTGTGAGTGATTTGCTATCTTTGATAATAGCATATTTTCATTTTGCTTATCAATTGTATCTAATGAGTCGGCTGACTATTTCTTTGAATTGGTTTTTATGGAATTGTTATTTTATGATTTATCAAATCGGCTATCCCACTGGTGTATTTATCTTTTTAAAAGACACTGTTACATTTCTAACACCAATCAGTAAGGTTAGCTTCATTTCATAATTGAGTGGACAGGACCTGTTTAAAATTGAACATTTACCGTCTTCTCTATACTCTAGTTCTTGAACATTGTCGACATAATTATAAATGAACACAATAGAAGCTGTGTGAGTAAAATAGGAATGTTTGATTTTAAAATTTCGTTAAATTTTTTTATAATTATTGTGAACGTGTTATATGTGAATCGTTGTTGATAAGGTCATTGGATTCAAAGATTAATATACAAAATGCTATTAGTACAAGTTTTTTGAATAGTTTAATTGTAAAAATTTGAAAAAAATAAAATTGTTATTGTTTCTTTTTAAAATTTTTATTTTTATATTTAAAGTTAAAAATTTACTAATATATAATTTATTTAACAAATTAAATATAATTTTAAAAGTAAATTTTTATGAATTAAAAGACTTTTTAAAAAGATATTAAAATATAATTAACATTTTATAATTTATTTGAATATATAAATTAAAATCCAAATTATTTTTCTGATTTAATTTTTACCTGATAATGACAGTGAATTTATCGTAACATCTAGTAAATCGAATTGTTTGTATGGCTCTTTCTTCTAAATAATAATAATAATAATAATAATAATAATAATAATAATAATAATAATAATAATAATAATAATAATAATAATAATAATAATAATTTAATAACTCTTCTCAATCTTTAAAGACAAAGAAAATCAGAATTTCTCTCTTGTAAATGCATATTTTGCCATGTCTCATTTAAGAATTTCCAATGAAAATGAAAAGTTTTCAAACTTTCTCACAAAAAATTTTTAATTGGCTAAAATAAAATTATTTAGCCGCAGATAACTGACAACAAAATTTAATTTAATTAAGTTTTGATTTCTTCATATTTATTATTAAATTTAATCGAGTAAGTTTTTTGGTTAATAGAATAAAAATATTTTTTAATATTATAAAATTCCTTTGAAATATTAATTTTTATTAATTTTTATTTGAAAACAAATTTTTTTTAAAGAAAATATTTATGATACTAATAAAACTATTGAAGTTCATTTATTGAATTAATTATTCATTTTAAAGATGCTCAGTTAATTTGTCCGATATTCCTCAGAAAATTCCCCAAATTTGTTGATGTTTGTTTTATTGAAGCCACGAAAATTCAGTCTGATAATATATAATCTTGATTGTTTAATTCTTTAAAGTTTATTTGAATTTATAATAAAACAAAGTGAGATCAAATAAACTTAATGACATTTATTTTTCGTTTCGTTTTTCAGTACTAAATATAAAAAATAGAAGTCTAGAAATAGAATATTAATATAATTTTATAAATAAAATAAAATAAAATAAGATAAAATAAAATATTAAATTACAGAGAATTAGAATTATTTTTCGGTCAAACAAATTTATTTTTGCCTTTTTATTATATTATAAAAACATGTTATTAATCTATTGAGCCTTGAAGCTCGAGAACTTTTCCATTTTTGCCATTTTACTAAATACTTTTTAATTAACCCCATAAAATTTTATCCGTTACGTGAATGTCAGAACTTTACATCTATTAAAATCACTAAAACAAATTTTATAATTAAGGCGATATTTTATAGAATTTTCTGTTATTTTTGTAATTTATTGAAATGTAGAAATGACTTTACTGAAAAATTCTTTATGCTTTTGTTCACCTTTGATCTTTTTTCTTTTGAAATTGCATTTTTTTTTCATTTAAGACTTTTCACTTATTGCATTTTAACCAAATTACCAAAGATCTTTTATCAAACAGCCTCTTGTTTCTAAGGAACTTCTAATTTAAAATAAAGTGAAGTAAAGTTTTGATTTTTAACTTTGAATTTATAACTTTTTAATGTCGGTCTTTTTGGGAGCGTAATTTTTTAATTTTACAATTTTAGTAATCAACGTGTTACACTACATGGGCGTCATTAAAACGGTTATTTTGGAACAATTCAATATAATAGTTTATAAATAATATTTATAAACAATATTTATATTAATACTGAAGGTCCCATATAAGTACTAGTACTATTATATGTTTCACAAGTTTGTATTAACGCAAACCTTCAAAGCTTTTGTGCTGTTAGTTTAAATGCTGTAAGAGAGATTATGTTGGAAAAACTATATGAAATATGTAGAAAATGATAATGCAAATGTCAAAAATGATATTTTATTGAACTAATTATGCTAGGATAAAATAGTATAAAATTAAGGATTTATTTTTAAAGTAACTGCGTCACAAAAAACAAAAAACCAAAAAACTCAAACTTTTTAATTACTTTTTTACCATCGTCTTTGTTATATTTTCACTGTATTTTTAATATTTTTAACCTACATATTTTTATGTGAAATAAATGAGTAATTTGCATACTTTCTTCTTCACTTAAAGGGATAGAAATATTTAATTAAAATTTTCGTCTTTACAAAAAAGGAAAATATATAAAACATGAAAGGTTATAAATTCTCTAGTACCTATTTGTTAAATCTTATAAATAATAAAATAAAATTTAATAAAATTAAATATTTTATTGGCATTTTATTAAAATTTCATTTAAAAAAATCACAATTGGAAATTTTAATTTAATGTTTATAAGAAACCTTCAATATTAATGTAAATATTGTTTAAATAAAGTTATTATTTAATTATCATTTCATGAAAATACAATGACTCTTATAAAATATTTTCTATTTAAAGTATCATTCGTCAAAAATAACCTAAAATATTTTTAATATACACACATATATATCATTAATTTTATTTAATTTTAATTTTAATTTTTTTTATTAAATTTATCTTTTAAATAGATTTCTGTCTTATATTTTGCATAGATAATCTTTTGTTTTAATGAATGATTTGTAAAATTGCAAAGGAAAAGTTAACTTTCTAGCCTCTGAAAATTTTTCTGTATTTTATCGGACAAATTTTCAACAGTGAATTTTAATGAATTATTATTTTTAAATTTTATTATTTTTCTTTTTTGTTTTTTTTTATTAAATTTTTTTATTTTTTTGTTAGTGGATTGGCAAAATTTGAAATCTATTTACGAAAGGGAGCGGCTTCCTAATCAGCATTTTTCATGTGACTTTTATGGCCAGACTATGGAAAATTCTTCCATTTCAGGCATAAATAAATGGTCTTTAAATCCAATTTGGATTAATTACATAAACGTAATGAATCAAGTCTACCGTTCGGAGAACGAGATTGACAATTTCAAGATAGATTACTTATTTAATAACGAAATTGAAAGATTTAAGGATGACATAAAATACACAAATTCAGATGAAATTCCTCTAGATTTAAGTCTGCCACGAAAGCCAGAAAATCAAGAATATTTGAATAAGACGAGTTCAGATAAAATGATTAAGGAAATATTAAATAATAAAATCCAACCTTATTCCCAAATTTTGACTGATAATCTAAATGAAAACTTCAAATTGCCTCTCGACAAATTTGAAAAGTAAGTTTATATGATTTCTCATTTATCTTGGAATTTATTTGAAAATTTATTTTTATGGAATTTATTAGCTAAATGTTAAAAAATTAATATTTTTGAAAATTTTATTATGGAGAAATATTTAAAATTCAATAAAATAATAGAAATTCTTTTTATGTAAGACGTCGGCTTCCGATTGATATCATAAATTTTACAAAGCACACATCGGAGCAATAAGTGTCGGATTCACAAAGAGGTGATTAAGGTGATCATGCTTATCCTTCTTATCCTGCTTATCCCACCCTAAAAAATAGTTAACAAGAATTTTTTATACCTTTTTTGTAGTTTTGAAGAAGTTTATTTCTGCTTAAAAGAAAGATGATACTATATTAGTATGGCACTTACAGCGGATTTAGTGCAGCTTTGATTGGTTAATTTTATGATCATTTATAACAAAAAATCTATTTACAAAATTTTCCAGGTTTCGTAAAACGCAAATACTAATATAGGACCATTGTAGGTTATACCTTAAATCGCCTCCTTCCTTAATCGATTACCTGGCTCTGCCACTGGAAGACCCTACAAAATTTAATATTAAGAAAAAATTATAATTTAAAATGAAAACTATTACTAAATATCTACAAAGAAATTTATTTAGTACTTTACAAAGAAATTGTAGAAATCCGATGATTATATTATTTCTCATTTATCTTGGTATCTGAATATATAGGATTGAAACGAAAGTCTTGTCCCGTAGAAAATAATATTTATTTAACCAATAAAGACAATATGTAAATTGAGAAATATAAACAAAACATAAAATTTTTAAATCTGAAATGTTGAAAATAGTCACCTTTAAGGTCCATACATGTTTGCCAAGGTTCTGGAAGTGGTTTTATGTCGTTTTCATAAAATTCAGCAGATTTTGAAGTGAACCACTTTACCAAATCACCATTAACCTCTTCAGTCGAATGAGGTTTTCCCACGAAGTGAGTTTTGAACAAAAAATGTGGTAGCCATCTGTTCGCCAAGTACTCTTTTCCTATTTTGTGCAAGTATCGAAGTATTGTTGTGTGAGACAAAGACAGCTCTTCTGCCATTCTATGATATGCAGCATATATATGTATGTCAGGAACTTTTTGATTTGATCTTCTACATCATCCTGAACTAATGGTCACCAACTTCTCTCTTCATCATAAACGATGAAATTACCAACAATGAATTTTGTTATTATTCGCTGGTTTCTCACAAACACAGTACCGATGCCAAGCACGGAGTTAATCTTTTTCTCAATTGCTGGTATATTCATTCAATCTTTCCACAAAATAGAAATTTAAAATTTATAAAAGGATTTAATAATGCATTTAAACTAAACATTTCTTCATAAAACATTTAAATGTTTTAGATTTACAGACAATTGATGTTTTGTTTATATTTCCAATTTACATATTGTCTTTATTGGTAAAATAATTTTATTTTCTATCTGTCAAGACTATCGTTGCAATCCTATATGTAAAATTAATAACAATATTTTAGTGAAAATCTTCTCCGTTATTAGAAAATTAAATTTTGTTACACCAATTCTAAGACGATTTTTGGATGACTAACATTTTTTAATAAAGTTTTAATGTAATTTTTGATGCGATTTCTAATAAATTCTTCTTTCTGTCAGTCTTTTTTGGTTTTTTACTGTCAAATTATGTTAAAGATATTTTCTTTGATTTGCTTTTTCATTTTGAAAGCGTTTTCTAACTTTGCTTTGGTCAAGTGTGAAATTTTAGTCTTTACTCTGTATATATATATTTGCTACTTATCCCACAAATTTAAATATAATTATTTAAAAAAATTTTAAAAAAATATATATATATAATTTGTAAACATAACAATGAAACTACACACAAATATAAAATTTGGTTTCAACAAAATGAATATTTTTAATTTATTAATTTTTGTTTCATATTATTTTTAGTTTTTTTTGTTTATATTTTGTTTTTTTATTGTTAAATGAATATTTATATATTTTATACTCCTTATTTATATTATTAGTTTTTAGTTATTACTTACTGACCTTACTGACGTCCATATTTTTCTAGTAAATAAAATATTTTTTTGTAAAAACATTTTCTTCGATAGGGTATGTAGAGATGAAAATTTTTTGGCAACCCCAGTGGAAGCAAACCATAATTATTTATTGAATTGAAAAAGTGAGTTTGATTTGTAAAAAAATATTTTTTGTCCAATTAAAATTTAATTAAGTTGGGTATCACTGTTTTGAATAAGGACTTGTGGAGTCAGTTTATGATTAAAAATCTGCTGAAATTGTTAAAACTCAAAATAAGCAAAAAGAAACTTTAATAGATTTGAAAATAACAAAAATAATATTTTAATTCATCTTAATAATTTTTAAAAAAAACAATAAAAATAATAATTCATTACACAGATATTAATTAAACATACCCCATTACAGTCCTTCTAATTATTTCAATTGTTAGAGATTTTATTAAGATCTCCTTCAAACGAATTTTGAAAGTTAACAATCCAAAGTCTGGGGCTAGCCTTTGTAGTTTTGTTTGAATACTCGTTAATTTTCAATTAGCTTATTTTAATTATAACTTCACTAAATATGTTTTTGATCAAATAGTTATGCAATATGTTTTTGATGTTTTTAAGAAAAATTTTCATTTTAAGATTAAAAGAAAAAAAAATTCTTGACGACATGAAATACTGTAAATCAAACTTGAAAGGAATTCTCATTTGTCCCATTCCGAATTGCAATGGAAAAGGTCATTCCTCAGGACAATATAACAGTCACAGGAGTCTTTCCGGTTGTCCACTTGCAGATAAGAAAATTGTAAAATCATTGCATGTAGAACAAAAGTAATTTTTTTGTTATACATGTTATAATTAAAACAATATTATCTAATTATAAATTGTCAGTAACTAATATAAATAATATATATTTATAAATATATATATATATATATATTGTTTTAATATTCATTATTTTAGATGCCCGACAATTGGATGCAACGGTTATGGTCACATCATTAGTCAATACTCCTCACATAGAAGCTTATCGGGATGCCCAATTTTTAATAAAAAGAAAGATTTTAATATTAAAACTAAAATTTGTAAAAAATCCAATCGATAAAACAATATTAGAAAATATTTGTTTTATTATTGTCATTTAAAAATTTGTAAATAAAATTATTAAGTTTATTTCTTTGACAATTCAACAAAATTAAAAATATAATATTACGCCCTTTTAAATGTGGACAAAAATTACACTAGGCTATTGGGGAGTCACTTCAAATTGATATGCCTGTCTTAGAGTCGAAGTTTGAGTCTGGATGTTTATGTGATCAAAATGTTTAAGATCTATACATGTTCTAACGTGGTTTATTTGTGTTTTGGTAAAGAAGGTCAGAACTATTATCGCCTATACAGTGACCAGTATTACATTTATTGAATGTAGCTCAACTCATATTCTTTTGGTTTTAGGATGTTCTACTATTTCAACTAAAGTTTTTAATGTCAAGTTGGACGTAATTTATAATTTCAACTATTTTCTATCTTATTCGGCCCTCAATACTAAAAACAAACGATGATCTCACTCTAGAATCTAGAGTTGATTGTTAGTCAAATTATAGCGAGAACCAGTCACATATTTCAAAGTCAGTTTTTAACTGAAATTGTCTGTGAAATTGTGACGGTGTTATATGACAACTGTAAGTCTTGTATTGCTGAAACAATCTCACGTTTGTTAGAAAATACATCAAACAAACAATCGGCACCGGTCAAAAATAGTTCTTTAAACAACTCACCAATGAAAAACTACTCAATGAAAGGTTTCTTCTTTTTTGCGACCATTTGAGAAATTTTAAAAGAAGCAATGGTGGCTTTTTTAGAATCTACCACGTGTCTAGTGAAAACAGTCTGTTGGGCAGTTTGACTTGATTTTAATTGACATATTTATTTCTTTCTTACTTCAGATTTAAGTGGATAATTCACATCAATAGTGGCATGAATTGCCTGAAAGTGACGTTCAACATTATGGTTTTTCAGAACTGCAATACTACTACCACACAACCTACAAACGCATTTATTTTTCAAATTAACAAAACAATATGATTCTTCCTAGTCAGTATTGAAATTATAGTTTCGTTGTCTTTTACTCGGTCCACTCATTTTAGTACTAAAAATCTAAAAAACCAATAGTAATTGACATACATTATATGCATAAATGTATTATAACAAGGACTATAACTATACCCACAATCATAATAGATTATCGCTTATTAATATAATAGATTACGTACCTCTCTTTTTGCCCGTTAAAAATTTTCAGAATATCGAAACTATTAATTTGTGTTTCGTTCGACGAAGATGTCTCCTAGCTAACTTTCGCGAACCTATCGGGGCACCAATCGCAATCACAATGACAGCAATGCGGTCCCAGGCTAGCGTGAAGAGTGCAGTCTGGCTTGTCGCTAGACAAGTTGAGACAAGTACTGTCAGCAAAGGAATAACTCATACATATAATATCGCAAACATACGAACGTATTTAATAAACCTAGACACTCAAAAAAATTAAAACTCTAACAAATAAATAAAAATAATTCACATTTTTAATTAATGTTTAAGAAAAAATTCTGTCTCGATTGAATAGTGGAGGGCATTTACGAATCATTCCGCGGGTGCTATGGTACCCGAGGGCACGGGATTGGGAACCTCTGCTCTACATCAAGGGTGGGCAAACGTTTTTGATAGCGGTTCAATCCAAGAAATTTGTACGATTTTGAAGCGCCCGGACGTATTTAAAAGTTTAAAATTTAAATAATACAAGGCATGGTTTGGTATACTTATTATATTTTATAGCATAAAATTCGAGGTTGAATGATTCGGAAATTGAAAAAAGTTGATGATTTTGAAAAATATGAATTTTAATAATTTTTTCGAATGTCTCGTGAGCCAGATAATTGTCATGGTGGGCCGAACTTTGCCCACCTCCTGTCTAGATTGTTGGGTAAAATCTCAGTTGTTTGAATATACCAAAATAGATCAAGAAAATCTGTTTACAAATTTTGATGAAAAATTTAATCAAAAGGAATACATCATAATGGATTGGAATTTTGATCAATTCTAGTCTGTTTTACTAGGTTGGATATCGAGTTTAGATGTAGTAAATTTATAGGGAAAATATTGAGTGATAAATTTAGATTATTATATGTAATTTACTGTCGAAAATAGATCAATTTGATGTAATAATTATTTGGATATGAGGGAGTAATTTCAATGTTTTACAGTGTTAAAAGAAATAAATTTTTTTTAATCAAGGGTAAACATTGAGGATTTACGTCAGATTTACATGATAACTATCAGTAATGTATCAATTTTAAGGTAAAAATTTATGTCTAAATATCGATCAAGTGCAGAAAAATTCAATAAATGTACAGTTTTACATGAAAATTATCCGTAATGTGCCAATTTAAAGAAGAAAAGTTAAATAATTTGTTAGAATAGAAGGAGTCTTAATCAAATATGTAATATTCTTTGGGATATCAGTGCTAAAGGAATTAATCGAGGTATTATTTAGTTTATTGTAAATTGTAGGTGAATTAAAGGTGAATTCAAGTATAACATTGAGTAGATTTAACCTTGTTATCTAAAATTTTAAGGAATTTGATCTTTATTGTAATTCATTAAATAATGGCAATTTTATCGAATATCTTACTGTGTTTGGATATCCATTTGGACATCAAAGTATAATACTTTGAACATTTTATCGATAGTTATGCTAACGTATATTGTTTTTTCTTATTCTGTCAATTTTTTCCATTAGTTCTATTTTCTGTTAATTCTATTAATTTTTTCAATTGAAGAAACGATTAATCTCCGTGTGTAGTTCAATAAATTGTTAAAATTTTAATTGAGATAATTAGTATTTGGTCATTTTTGTAGAGGCAAATTCTTATTGCAGGGATAATCATAAATTTACAATGGAATGTAAAACCTAATATAATATTGATAAAACACCCTTTAAAATTTACATATTTTAAAGTGACCAGAAGTATTGTCTAGAAGAATTGACGGCCCTGTATATTTTCTTACTGAAGGAACAAAGCATTTTTGAAAGGTAACTTGATTCATCTAAGCCTTTCTCTGATCAAAGTATGGAATAAAAAATGTTACTCTGTCTTTAGATTTTGTTTTGTCTCTTAAGTTTGACGAATTTTCTTGGGACTTAAGAATTGTACATCGAAGAAGAAATTTATAAAAAGTTCTTTTACATATTTTTGTAATTTATACAAATATATATTTAAGTTTTTAATTCAAATAAACTAAAAACTTTATATTATTAGCACAAACTGTCCAGAAAGATTGCTGAAAAGCAAACATATTTTTGATACGTAAGTGAAAGAAATGCAATTTTTAGTATTACAAGTTGTACATAAAATTGCACATAAAATTCTGCTTCCTACAAATTTGGATTCCATGCTGTCAAAGTTCTGGAACTTATCATTAATCTGAAATGAGACTGAAATAAAATTAAAAATATTATTGGAAATTAACTTATTTCTTACAAATGAATTTTGTTGGCTCGATTAAGATTTGTCCATAAACTTCAACTTCACACAAAGTCAAAGCATTATCTTTGTAACTCTTTGAAAGGGCCAGCGTCAAACCTTTCTGTTAGTACAAAAATAGTTTTATTTGTATAAAATTATAATGGTTGAACACAATATTTAAAAATGGCGTTTTTACTTTGATTCTAAATCTGTTATCTCAAACTCATGATGTTCACTTTGAAGATGCATTTTAATTTCTGCATGTATTTTAACGTTTTCTCAATCATTAAGTAAAATAAAGATGAGCTGATATCCTCGAATAGTAAAGGCTATATTATGAAAAGATATTTATTTTATCTATTAAAAGATATCTATTAGCTTTTGTATTTATTACATCCTTAATTAAAAAGCCTTTGAAAATAACTTATTTCACGAAAATTCAAAAACTGATCTTTTTAAAACAAAATATTTTCGAGGATGTTTTCTTAACTGTAAAATATTGATGTTTTTAGAAAGTCAGATTTCATTCACATTAACATACTAAATTTATAATAAATGTTATATTTTTCTGTTGCCTTTACATTCTCTGTCATTTTCTGGTTTTCTTCTTCAGTTTTTTTCTTTTTCATTTTTGAAATCTCTGGTAGAAATTCTTTTATTGCTCTTCATTGAGTAACATCTACAACACAGTTTATTGACTTTCTAATTATTGATATAGAATACACAAACATACCGAAATTCAAACACAATCATCAAACATCCTAACCAAACTCTGATCTTCAAACTACAATTTTGTTTTTTTTAAATTAAAGAATAACAACACCAATCCAAAATATATATTCAGCTACAACATATTTCGACTGAATAACAATCTTTGTCCGGTATTCTTGAACTTTAAACTATTTAGAGTAAATCATTGTTATTTAAACAAATTTCTACTTTTAAATTCTCAAAACATTTTATCAAAAATTAATAATTTTGCTTTTTTTAAATCACAAATTCTACAAAATGTTAAAAAAATTAATTTTTTTAAATTTTACAAAACCGAGACTTTAACAAAATTTAAATAAAATTTTTAACAAAAATATTTAAAAAGTTGTAGCAAAACTATTTTACATTTTGTTTCATCCTGCATCAAAAAATTGCGCTTACTAATATCAATCAATTCCATCAGTCGAATGTGATCAAAACCTTAAGAGAAAGAATTGATTAGTACCATACAATTGTTGTATGAACTTTATTTTTATAAGTGGATTTCAACTCCTACTTAGGTTTTGTTCAGATCTTGGCTTTCAATTTATATGTCATGGGTGTAATACCCCATACACTAGAATGACTAAAATATATTGTAGCTGAATATATATTTTGGATTGGTGTTGTTATTCTTTAATAAATTAAATGCATTCATTTATTATGTCCAAATAAATTTTTTGTATAGGTGACCTAATTTTACAATTAACAATGAAAGCTTATAAGGAAACAAAAAGAAAAGCTATTATTTTGAGGTTAAAATCAAAATTTTGGATAGACTAGTCACTGCAGAAGATGCCACTTCTGTTCGAAAATATTTCAGTTCAAAAGAATCTACCGCAAGAACCATAAAAAATGAAGAAGCTATTAGAAAATCCATCATTGCTGGAACATGTTAAAGGGTTCATGCATAATTATACACAAGAGACATAGTAAAAGAGAACATGGCAAAGGCTCTGGTAATATGGATGTAGGACTGCTCACAAAAGTGAATACCAGTTGACGGAAATATCAAATATTTCAAATGTAGAACCAATCATTTACTTTTATATGGATATCATACCTTTTTTACGAGAGTTTTATGGGAACGTATCTTTTGCGTAAAGAGAGAATTAGGTGTATATATAAAAACGATAGAAAACAAAAGAGTTGTGTTAAAAAAAGATCATGTTCTCTTAAAAAGAAACATACTTGTAAGCCTAACACAATTTAACTTAAGTTGAAAATATTTATTTGTCTAAGTACGTGGTGCAACAAAAAGTACGTGCAATAACTAGGAAAGCAATTGAATAGAAACACCAAACTTTTACACAATAATATATACCAAATATAGACATAATTTTTCAACATAAAACCCATTTATATTCACACACTTTTGCCAGCACTGGATCAGTTCAGAGAATCCATTTTTAAAGAAATCCGAGGACACAGGAAACTCTCCCCCTCTTCCCTTAGATCTTCAGCATTCGCAAACTGTGTGCGACGCAAATGTTTTTGATATACCTAAAAAAGTAGAAATCACAGGGGCAAGGTCTGAACTGTATGGAGAATGGTCCAATACGTCAAATCCACTTTCCTCCAGAACTCGAATGGATGCTGCACTTATGTCAATTTATGCGTCTTCCTGAAGAAACCTCATGGGTTGCATCGTTCTTTTCGTCGAGCGTGTCGGTATTTACATACGAGATCAGAGTAGTATGCAGAGTTTAGCCTGGTGTTTTTTCAGCAAAATCTACAAGGATAACACCACGGGCATCCCAAAAAATTCTCAGCGTCAGACATTTTCTGTGGGAGTTTCCAGATTTCATCTTCTAGCAACTTGATTCTCTTTGACTCATTCGACTCACGTTTAGACTCTGGGAGATACTGGCAGACTGAGAGGGGTTTCATCTTGCGTGATGATATTACGTAGAAATGCCACACCATGCTGTTGGAAAATGAGGTTTTCCTGAGAACAATCTAGTCGCTTATCACACATCTCTTTTGAAAGAAAGCGGGAACAAATCTGGATGCCAGCTTTCTCACTCCCAATTCATGCAGAATTTCTCGTATGACTTCTTTGCTCACATTCACAGCATCAGCAAGTGCCCACGTTGTGATTCGACGGTCTTCTCGCAGTAAAGATTCACACTTTTCTTTAATTTTGTAAGAAATTTCACATGGGGGTCCAGTCCTTTGGTCATCAAAAACTGACTGTCTCCCAGGTTTAAACAGTGCAATCCACTTGTATATTGCCCTGCGTTATTGAGAGTCCTCGCCATATGTCTCTTCCAATGTGGAAAAGATTTGGTCATTGGGAATATGGCGTAATACCAGAAACTTTATAACGCTGCGATATTTCACTGCATCAAACATGAATTACACATAATTTCAAAATCTCGCAAATGTCAATATAAACTGTAATAATAATTTAAAACAAGCCACACAAATTAAACTTATAATAATATAGCTACAATAAAAATCTGATTTTATGAAAAAATATTTTTCCTTCCTACATATTGTACAGACTTATTTGGCGCATCGCGTAAAGCAGAAATTTTTTAACAAATTATTCCGACAGTATTAAAAATTTTAAAGAATATTTTAAAACTTTTAAAGTAAAAATTACCGATTTATTCAAAGATAATGTAAACTGTTGTAGAAATTTCTCAGGTAAACAACTGAAAGGTTCAGTCTCAATAAATTCATCTTTTGAAGCTGTAAAGTTTTGAACAAATTTTCTTGATATAAACGCCTTTACAGATCTTGCCTTTTCCTCTAGAAATAGTTCAAGTAACAAATACATTAAATAAGAAAATAAAATACAAACTATTATCATTACGACTCCATATATGTACTTTATTAATTTCTATTTCGCCTCCTAGTCCCAATAAAACAATCCACCATTTATTCGAATCATTTTCGGTACTATGAAAGCAAGAGTCTTAATAAAATAATTATGTTTGATCTATCAAAACTTGTATACTTCCTTCATATGTGTTATTATAGTTTCCATCCACAGCCTTGTTTGAAGAAAATATAAAATCGTTCTTGCGAATTACTTTACTTTTATAAAATGCACTGGAAAATGTCGGTTTCCAGCGAGACAGCAATATATCTATTGAGCAAATTTAATAAATTATTTATTTATATTTTTGCAAACCTTCTTGTTGTACAATAATTATTATTCGGTCTATAAGCAGCAACTGTCGTAATAGTGCAATGTACATTTGAAAATGAAAACATTGAAATATTATCTCAGTACAAATAATAATTATAATTTGTAATTCCTCCAATCAAAATGTGAATTACAAAAATTTGATATTTCTGAATGGATAGTAATAATGATAATAATAATAATAATAATAATAATAATAATAATAATAATAATAATAATAATAATAATAATAATAATAATAATAATAATAATAATAATAATAATAATAATAATTTATTTATTAATTCCATGCTAATGTTTTGTGATTGTTTTTATCACTTCGAAAGTTACACTTCGTTTGTTTCAGTATTCAAAAGAGAGATGATGGAATTGAGTAAAAAATGTAGAAATTCAATGAAAAACTAACAATGATTGAATTAACTTTGCTTGGTATAAATAGTGATTTTTGTTATTTGGTTTGTATTTTGCATTAAAGGATCGTTATCGTGTTTATTGATAGATTTCAAGTCTTGTTTAGATGGTATTCAGATCTTGGTTATGAATATTTATGTCTTAGGTGCAATCCTGAACCCGATTAACTAATAAGCACACTTAGCACGTGCTTAGGGCACCGCATTGAAAGGGCACTACGACGAGATACTACTATTTTTTTGCAATTACTAAATTACTGCTTGAACTAAATGAGTCATAATAATTAACTTAAAATATCCATGGACCATATCTATGTTGTGTAGCCATATAGTTGCTTATTTAATTTAACTTATGATTAAGGTTAAAGCTCTAGCCTCTAACTTCTAACACTAGGCTTCGGGTTAAGGTTAGGTTAGGGTTTTAACAATTACTTAGTATTAAAAATTTATAATTCTTTTGCTTGCTATTTCACAATCTTTCATCAAATGACGACAATTAAGTTATCTTGTATTTATAATAATTAAATGCTTTATTATGTTATTTTGTACTCTCCCTTAATCTAGTTGGTCGAAGGGCTGTTGATTGTTGCATGAATGCTGCGACTTTTTTCTCAATTGTTCAGAATTTATATACATTTTTTTCTGCGTCTACGCATAGGTGAGATGTCTTGAAATCTAAATAAAACAAGATAAGAAAACAAGATAAGAAGGTTTTATAATCCCTTTCAGATAATCGATAGAGTGCACACTCATCTGCAACTAGTTCTATTCTGGAATCTTTCTCAAAAATAGATGATGCACTGGAGAGCATATCTGACGACCAATCACAGAAAGGTGACACTGTGCGAGAGACAGCAAGTTTAGCTAATAAAAGGAATGAATCGGAGTTTCTGTTGATGCTTGCAGGACATACTGCAACATTTTCATAAAAAAGTGCTGCAAGAAGAACTTAATCTGGCAGTGTGTGGAAATCTCTATCAGAGTTTGTCAGTTTATCTGACCTACATGAGTGACCCCTTTGATAAATATGAAAAGACTGCCTAATAAATTCTACCAAATGTAGATTATGAGCAGTCGAAGAATCGTATCAGGAGAAGAAGAAAGCGCGCTGATGATAATTTTGCAGTTGATGGTTCGGAAGACATAAATTCCATGGATCTATTTAGAGTGTTTACATTCTACAGCATAATTGACAAACTGACGACAGAAATGAAAAGAAGAAGTAAAGTTTACAAAGATGTGTCACCACAGTTTTTATTCATCAATAACCTACAGTTAAGTGAAGAAGAGTATTTCAAAGGCTGTCATAGCTTAGTCAGTTTTTACCAAGAAGATCTCAGTATGGAAGTCTTTGGAGAACTTCAGCAGTTTCATAAGTACCTCAGTTCAAAGTTTCAGAAAAACAAAAGTGATTTAACTTATGCTGATTTGTATGATATTGTTGTCCAAGATAAACTTCGTAGTGTCTTTCCAAACCCGGATATTGCACTTCGTATTTTCATTAACTTCATGCAAACAAATGTTTCTGATGAGTGATTCTTTTCACAGATTAAGAGACTCAAAAATCCACGTAGAACAACAATGAAGCAAAAGAGATTGGACTCTCTCTCTCTATCTACTCTGCATCGAGGAAGATATGCTTACTTCAGCTGACTTTGACGATGTAATCAATGATTTTGCACTTTTAAAGTCTAGGAAACGAAATGTCTGATTTATAAAAATTATAGCAGTTACTAATAGTTTCGTACCTGTTTCCATCCTACTCATACATCTTAAAACTTGCATCATCATAGTTATATGATGTGTGATGTATAGATTATAGCATGTGTATATAATATTGTACTAAATATTAATTTTGCACAAGTTCCACTTACCTGTATTTGGTAGGCTGTTCGGGCACTATACTTAGTGGGTGCTTAGGGCTCTTGAATAAGTTAATCCAGCCCTGGTACAATGTCACATACATTGCAATGACTACCCATCATTTCCGCTTTCAAGTTCTCGATCAGAGTCAACTTAACGAATTGATTGATATTAATAAACGCAATTTTGTGCTGCAAGATGAAAATAAATGCAAAATAGTTTTTGTTTAAAAAGAATTTATTAAAGTTTTGTTAAAGTTTCGGTTTTATAAAATTCTAAAAAATAAATTTTTTAAAACTTGAGATTTATAAAACCAGAATTAATGATTTTTAAAAAAATATTTTTAGAATATAAAAAATATATATATATATATATATATATATATATTATATATATATATATATATATATATATATATATATATATATTTATATATATATTTATATTTATTTATATATATATTTATTTGGTAAATATATTTATTTAATAATAATAATGTTGAGTTTTCAATAAAGTAAATATTAAAGTCGTTTTTCTCTGACTTCACGTGTTCTCAAAAAAAAAAAAAACCAAACACTACCCAATTCTATAATTTTGCTGATCAAATCAAAAAAATCTAGACAATACGGTTTTATTTTGGGGAAAATGTTAGAATGAACCTGTAACGAAAAGCTATTTTATTTCTTGTTCGACTTTTTCGATTTGAATGTATATTTTACTATAAGAATTACTATAAGAAACATATTTAGAAAACTATAATGAAAACCCTACCGAGTGTTACAAGATTTTCATCAAACAAGTAATTTGCTTTGTTGCCAATATTATTAATTTGATTTTTTTATTATAGAAATTAGGACTAGGTAAAGATCATTAGAAAGCACCATTAGGAAACAAATTAGCTCCTTATAATTCTTTTTATTAATCGCTCATAACACTTGTCAACGCAGATTTCAGAAGTTGCTCACAAAATTATTCATCATAATTTTTACTAATAATTCAATTTCATAAACAATTAAATTTTGAAGTTCCTCAATTTACCAGAGCATTTCTGATGAAGAAAACACGTTATTTATTTTCCGCTCAAGAGAAGAAATTTTGTTATTTTAAGATAAAACTCATTTGCTTAGACAAGTATAGAAACTGAAAAGCAAACGATCTAGGAATTTTATGTAGAGTGCATTCTATTTCTGGAAATTCTGTAAATATTGATAAAATACTTGAGGTAAACTGAAAAATTTATTGAAATAATTTTTTCTTTAAGACTGATAAATTATTTTAGTTTTGATTTCATAAAATCTAATTGAAATGATATCACTGGTTAGCGGGATCTAACCCGTTATCAAATCAAATTTCAAAGAACCAACTTAAAAGCTTAAAATCTACTGCACTGTATTTGAAATTAAAATGGAAATGATTCATCGAAAGTTATGAAAATGACCATAATTTTCAATAGAGTAAATAGCAAAATTTACTATTTTTATAAAATAATATCGAATATATTGTGATTGATTCTGATTTACACTATCAAATATCAGTAATTGGCAATCTATATAAAAATATAAAATACTTGTATGTAATTGTGACTTGTTAAAATGTTATCAAAGGTCTCGAAAATATTCAAAAGTTAACAATTGACATATACAAGTGTGTTTAATTTCTTTTACAATGTCACTCACTATTCACAAATATGACAGTTGAACTAACATTTGCGAGGCTGACTCATTGCCATAACTGTTGCTACTTCTCACTTAGTATATCTCCGTTATTCTTCCATTCTACTATAAAGCGATATGAATAAGAATTAATGAAATATATTACACAATCAAATAAGAACTTGTTTTGTTTGTTTGTTGTATTTAATCGTTCTATCACTTTTTCAATTTCTATTGTATAAAGTCTACCTCATTGAGAGTGGGACTAAAAATATATAAACTTACATTAGGCTACAACATTTTTTACCATGAGATAAAAGTCCGACAATGAGCGTAATTCAATTTGTGTAACAATTGTTAGTCGAAGGTTTTATGATAATAATAACGACAATAATGTTTGCTATGGTACTGACTTGAATAGTATGATATTCGAAAATTTTTCTTATTTAACAGTACTCTTAGGTTGACATTATCCTAAAGGTCGTAATGGGTTTATTCAATTTTCTTCATTTAAAATACTCATATCGAAATGTCTTGAAGGTTAATGATTTTCAATTTAAGTAAAACGTTACAATGCATGGTGAGCGTACACTGACAAATTCAATTTATATGTCCATTTGGTTAATCAGTGCATAACTCTGAGCTTGGTTAACACTCCTCAAATGTTTCTGTTGAGTAACTTAGAAAAAATCCAAGATACCATAACAAGCCGAACGTTCCTTCTCCATTCGCAACAGGCTAACTAAAATCGTATAATTCATTCTGAAAAAAAAATAAAAATTTTACTATTTATTTCGTAACATAATCGGAAGCCCCTATCATTCTATGCATAACCGCTGAACGAAATCCACATTATTCATTCTGTAGTACAACCAATGAGGATCTTGTTATTCTTTTTGTGATCAGATAGATAAAACTTATTATTCCTCACTTTTTAACCTATGAAATTTAATACTAGTACCGACTTAATAAATAAAACATCATGATTGGTTCTGTAGGAGGATGGACATAGAGTGTGAGTTACCATCCAGTCGTACACAAAGGGCCCTAAGGAACAAGGGCGCGATATTTGCGGGATATTAATGAATTAAACTTTTTCAGAACCTACTCCCGATGATGCTCTATCCAGGATCGACCCGATGAGGACATTGACAAATGTGCCCCGAGTCATAGCGGCATGACTTTGAAAAATTCTTTGGGCTCTAAGTTGGCAGTAGTCAGTCCAGAAACTCTGGAATGGCTCTTAGATGAAATGAAGACGTACTTCTATCCAGCTTAGCCATAAATCGTGAACCCAGTTGAAACCCGTTTACCCCTTTCCCCCGAAAATATTGATTTTTACTTTTTCGAAATTTTAATTAATTTTGATAATTTCGAAATTTTATATTTTATATTTTCTAATTTGTATAGCCCCAAAAATTGTGTACGGCAAGCCAAAATTAAATTAAGTTTTTTTTACATCTAATATCAACTCAGCCTCAATTTTGAGTAACACATAGCATGCAAGTTCAGGTAGTGGCCAGAGAATGCTGACTAGGTTGATAGTCAGAAGAGATTAAAGGTAGTTTTACCGTTTGGTGTCATCTTTCAGCAAAGGATATGAAGAAGAAAAATTCCGTAGTGCAGAGTGAGAATTGCGGCAGCAGTTGATCCAGATTACAGAGCCTTGCCAGCGCCTAGAAACAACACAGTTTCGTTCCAAAACGGTCAAAAAGCTGTTTCAAACCAAACTGACTTTTTGCGGAAACTTCCAGTGCGAGCAGTGACAATATCGAGCTGGAGAAATTCAGATTCGGGCAATGGAGATGGATCTTACTGCTTATCAAGAGGGACAAATGGTGAAGTACCGGCCGGTGTTCGCTCCTGCTCAAATAGCATACGGAGCCAATGAACAAAAAAGCCGCCAGCCTCCAGTTTAAGTAGATAAAGAGAAACAACCTAGGGAAGGCCGTATGAGCTTAATATACGATTTTAATAAATGTTGATATGTTAATTGATAGTGGTTATGTGCTCAAAAATGATAATGATTAATATAAATGAATATTTCGCTTCCCTGAAAAGACATCCTAGAAGTTATGCATAAACGCATCATAACGAGCAAGACGCTTTCCATTAGTAGTTCGCTTTACCGAAAGGTTCATTCAGGTCAGAGTAATCATGAGAGCTAGGGCTCACCTTTAGCTGATAAAACAGTCAGTTATAACAGGACAAACGTTACCTAACAACGGTTGAAAACCAGTCAAGTACCTACATGTTGGTGAAGGCCTGAAGCTACCTTACTCAAGTTCGAGGGAAAATGCATGTCCCACACCTCAATACATTGCAACCACATGTTGAGCTAAGACTGAGTGACCCTGTAGTTTGTTTAATCAGATCAACATAGCACGGAAACACAGAACAGCACGATTCAAAATAAACCCTCAAAACACCAAATAAACAGCCAAAATCTAAGGAGAGAGAACAAATAGGAAAAATGAGAAACACAAAATATATATAAATAATTACAAATGCGCTGAGAACTGCACGAAATTACACAAATATATCAGGAAAAACACAAGAAATTTGATCAAAAATTTAACGAATTCACTAAAATGTAAACTATAACAGTTTAATACGGAAAATAAAATGAAATATAATAGAAAATAGTTACAATTTAAATATAAAAGACAATTTATTTGAAATAAATTAACAAAAAATAAAATAAAAATATTCCAGAAAATTCTAGAAAATAAAATTTGTTTAAATGCGGTTAAATACGCACACCGATACAAACAGGCTAAAATAAGTATATATACCGATCTGATTTTACTGATTTTAATCACCTTTTACTTGTGAAATTCATTTTTTCTGCGTAAAAAATCACTTCTGTTCAGTGTAAAAGACTCTTTTTCATGAAGAGTTAAAGTATCAACTTTATACAATACCAGACACGTTTTTAAGTAAAAAAAAGTTTTATTTTAGTACAAAACGGCCAACTATGGCTATCATATGCTAGTAATCTCAGTATTTTATTAATTCTGATTTTTGTAACAAACACTAATGAAAGGAATTATCGAGAAGGTTGTAGTTGTCATCAAGAACTTTTCTTAGAAGAGATTTGAATTTTTGATCATATCCAAGCTGTTTGCTTCTACTGTTTACGACTCGATTCTTATCACTGTCAAGTAACGTGACTAAAGTAGCAATTATGAAATGTAAAGATAAGATGTGAATGTATAAAAATTTTGCAAGCATATAATTTTTGACAAGGGTGTAAATGAGATTCAAAGACAAATTTGGCATCTGATAGAACACCATTGAGTTGATTGTCAATATTATGTTTTTTCAGAGAAGTAGGCACCAAGATATTTATATATGTTGTCATCTGAGAATGAAGGTATGAATTCACCATAGAGCGCAGGGTTGAATATGTCAGCGTTAATATTGTTATGAAAGAAATATCCAGATTTTGATGGTTTAAATATCAGGTTGGCCTTAGAGACAAGTTTTACAGTTTCGTTTAAAGCTATGTTGATTTTTTCAAAGGAGTCGGAAATAAGGACTATATCATCAGCATAAGATAGTATGCTGATATTAAAGTCGTGAAAAAGAAAAGAAAAATCAACCAATACCATGCGTAGGATAAAATCAATTGATAAATAAAAAAGAGTCATTGACTAAGGGTAGCCTTGTTCAACTCCTCTAACAATTTCAACAGTGTCAGAGATTTAACCCTCGTAGTCAAAAAAGGTTTCCACATGAGGCCCATCCCATCCAGTGTGTGTTATATAAGATCATGTGGTAGCGATCCAAAGCCATCAGATTTCTGTCTTATTTCTCATAGCTGAGTCCATAATGAAGTGTATTGTCGCGTTTTGTTCAGCACATAAATCGGGTATACATATAGCCTTCTGATTTTGGCTTATGAGAGATCCATTTCTTATCCAAGACAATAGTCTATGATTGAGAAAAGTAGTGAATACCCAATAAGTTGTGTCCATCATTGCCAGAAGACACCAGGATGACGCTTCATGACTATATTCAAATTTGCCAGTTTTAAGGATAAGAACAGTACGATATGTCTTCCATTTTTCAGGGCAAACATGCGTTCTGAGAATGTTATTAATCATAGAAAGAAAGAAGTTGTGGTTAGATATTATCACTTTCCAATCGCCAATCGTTATCCCATCCCTTCCAGGAGAAGTTGGCTCAAGGTTTTTCATGACGTACGTGACATCATCAATAAGTGAAATGACACCTGAGTCTCGGTCTAATTGCGCTGGGAAGTCCATTGATTTCATGTTAGAAGTTTGAATCTCAAAATTTGCAAAGATAGATAAAAAGTTAGACATGGAGGTTTGTTTTTAATTACATCTGACTGCTTGATTTTAAGAAACTCATCTTTTGGCTTGATTTTGAATTTATCTCATTTTACAATTAAGAGTTCACTCTCTTGATTATGCTTCAGATGTACCACATCGGTAACTTTATTTTTGTTTTTAAAAAAGTATCTTTTAGGGTTAATATTCCAGTTAATAATTTCTATTTTATCAAATGTTGAGTTGAACATTGCATCATCATTGTCCATTTGAAATATTAGATCTGTTACGAAGTTGCTACAATTATATATTTCCTCGCATCATCATCAGGAAATTTTGATGAGATATAGTTTTTAAGGACCTTCTTCATTTCCATGGACATCAACATATTATTAGGTATACTTAAAGAAATCCCTCAGATTAATCATTTAATGAAATGGCATATGAAAAAAGGGGTAGATTGGTTATTTGAACATCGAGGATATTCTATTCTATGAATTGAGATTTTGGTGGATTCTATTATATTCTGAATATTCAAGATAGTATTAAGAATGTCTGAAGCAAGGTCACCATATTTAGAGCAGCGATCATCGCAGAAAGGATCAATTTCCTACCTTTATCCAAAAAAAGAAAAACCACAATTCCCAATATAGAGTTAATATAATCTCATTAGACTCGACAAACTCTCGATAGGGAAAAGTGGCAAAAAAGATTTTGTCGTTATACTGCAACAAGGCATTACATATGAAAGGGTCCAAAAAAATTGTTGGTTTTCGAATAGCAAAGGAAAAAATAAATGCCGTGATCCAGTGTTAAGACGATCATAATAGTTCATTATCAATGTTTTGTTTGAAGCAAAATTTATCAGGAAGTGGTCTAGGTTGAATTGTGTTTGTAGAGGATAATAGATTTTGAGTTTCATTAGAAGCAATGATGCCTGCGAAGACGTTTAAGTTGTTTGGAGCCGAAAGGGTGTTAGAGGGGTTGAGACGGTAATTAGTAAGTGTTTCTTTATGATTAATTTCTATAAGGTGAACGATTTTAAAATGATTAATTAATTCATTGAAAGAAAGCCAAATAACACAGTAGCACATTATGTCTCAAGTATCATCGAAGATAGATTTTTATGACATTGCATATGAGTGATAATGTTTGGCATTGTAGAATCCAGATCAAAGACTTTCTTGCATTTTTTCTTTTTCTGTTTATTTCGAAAGCAACAGTGAAACAAGTTTTGTTCTGTGAATTTAAGATAGATTTTTCTTTTGTCGGCGTTGTCAATCTGAACATTGTGATCCATGATATCAATGTGATTATATAGTTCCTGAAATCTGGCCCGATGTGAACCGAGACATCATGGCCTATGAACCGGAAAGATCGATTTTGTGATCCATGGTAGCCCCATCAGCGGTGGTGGCTCCAGCGCGAGTAATCTGCAACTGACGGAGGAGTTACAAGACCATTTCTATGCTAAAAGACCGCCCAGTCCGGAAAGAAGCGAGCACCACGAGAAAGGAAATGGCCGAGGTAGTGATCAATTTCAATGAATGCTGTAATTGCCATACATCAATAAATGTTCACTTCATCGCAGTTCAATTCATTTTAGTTTGTTTCGATTTCGAAATAGCGATTTCAAAATGCTCAGTAACGCATATTTTGTGATTCTTTTCATTTTTTAAAATTGGGTAAAGAAATAACAGTTCATAACCGAGTATCTTTAGTTAGGTTAGATCCATCCAAATTATATGATTGAAGTAGTAACTAAACCAAACATCATAAAATCACAAATGGTAATTTCTAATTCACTCAGATGGAACATATGATGGTAGGCGATAGTGTAGGTCTTTACAAAATAGACTATTACAGGTGATTGGATAGTTGAGTAACCGTTGTTTTGATGGTTTCGTTTAATGGAAAGAGTAATGATTGGTAAGTGGATTATTCTATCTGGTTAGCTTATTTAATTGGTCGAAATGCGGATGTCAGATTGTTGAGTTTCGTCTCGATAACTTGGAATGGTTAAAGTAAGCGGTATAGTATAGGTAAGACAAGAGGTATATCGATAAAGGATCTAAATATAAACCCCGAGAGAATTACTTCTCGTTTAAAGGAATACACATTCGTAATTAAAAAGCTAATTTACTTAAATAAGGGGAAACCGTTTCATCAAAAAAACTATTCAAATATTTTTCAAAAGATCTTGATATGGATTTTCATTACAGTGATGGATAATATCAACTATATGAAAACTGAGATGACGGCACTGATGGAAGAAGCCACGAACACCACGCGTCAACTCCTGCAAATATTTCAAGAGCTCCAGCGAGTCAAGACAACCTGGTTAGAGCCGGCCAGGGTAAAAAAGTAATATCCACTGTTGTAAGATACCCAACGGTCATTGAAGGAAGCGTAACAAAACTCACAGGCCCAACGCATTCAAATAAAGGCTTTGGAGACCGCCTTATCAGCTAGTCAGGAGGGTAATGCCGTAACTTACCCCTCTGGTGTCTGCACCGGTGCCGTTGGCTTACATAGACACCAGAAAGGTAGCACCAAGAGCGGGTTAGAGCCCGTAATAAATTCCTCCGGGCCAATCACGAAACAAAATTTTTAATTTGATTTTCTGTGATGATTTTAATAAATGTTGATTGTAATCAAGTATTTTTCGACGGTAATATTCGTTTTTAAACCATTAATAACACAGATAAATATTAAGATAGTAGGACTGAAATTGAACGTCAAGCAAAAGCCTTCTATCGGCAAGCCATTGAACCCAGGGTGCGTCCAGGCCTTGGCAGTTTCCACCAAGGAATCTCACCTCTGGCGAACTCAAAACCCTTTGTTATATCACCAACGTTGCTTGACAACGGGTAACAAGCGTGCAAAAAGCAGGAATATTGTATGTTTGAGTTGTTTTGACCACTCAAGATAGAATATACCACACATGTTGGGCCAAGACAGGATTTTGTTTAAACGAATCGGTAACACGCACGCAAATACAACATGCAGATTTAAAATCAGACCCATAAAACATCAACTAACCATGCTAAAATATGAGAGAGAAATAATTAAATATAAAATCAAGAAACACAAAAATAAATTAAAATAATAACCAAGTGCAACAAGATCCGCACGAAATAAGCACAAAAAACAACACGAAAACATGAAAATTTGACCGAAATTTGACAATTTACCAAAAAAAGCGAAAGTTTATGAAAATGGAACAAAAATTAAATAATTTGAATTGGAAACAATTCAATTAAAAAGTTAAAAAATAAAATTGTTAAATTAAATCACGAAAATAATAAAATTAAGATTAGAATATACTAGAAAATCACAAGGTCAAATTTTGTTTTACTACATCAAATTTAACACGCAATGTTAGGGTCGTACAATAGGTATATATACCTATTCATTTTCATAGAATTTTAATCAGTTTTTGCAATATAAAACCCGAACTCTCGTCTTACAGTACGAATTTTTCTAGCAACACTCATTCTTCAATTTTGATGTAAGTGAAAGAATATCCGATACTTTCTCCACGTCGCGTACAAACAGCCTCGTGTGAGCTCTGTTTGGGCGTCGGCGTGGGGAAAGGTTTGTAATGAAGTTCGAAATGAATTATGTCAGATAAGTTGTATTATTATATACTGAAATATAACTTAAATGAAAGCGATTTTATGTCGAAATTTTCCGACTCACAGCCACTCACGTACCACAAGAAAGCAAATTCTACACAACAATTCAGGCTGTGTAAGTGCGGTTCATCCGCCAATAGCCTGTGCCCGTGAAGGTTCCGTCGTGAATAACGCAGGGCCTAAACGTCAATATTATCCGTTATAGGGGAAACTGGGAGGAGGGGAAGTAGTCTTCTGGCTGCTCCTCTACCACTCATTTCCTGTAATTTCGATTAATCTAAAACCATCCTTATATAACGGCTAAAAATCATAAACATCGAGTAGCCCGGTGGGCACTCATAAAATCATAATATTAATACAACTATCCTAAGGTCAAATTAAAAGGAAGGGAGTGGGGAAAGAATCAGAAATAATTGCTATGTCATTCATAAACTACTCTAACTGAACTTTAATAATGAAATAATACGGGAAAATCCGAGAAATTGACTATATCCATGACAACGAGCTAGAGTAACCCAAAACTGTAAATAGAGATTTAACGAAGATCCGATACTATGACCATCACCCCAATAAGTATAGAATAATTTTACCCTAATGTAATCATTCAACCCCAAACTTTAACCACATAAAAAATTTTAAAAAATTAAACAAAATTCTGGTAAGTCAACCTTTACTGCAAAATTCCCCAGAGTCAGCCGGAATGACCATAATTATTTTAAAAAAAATAAGGAGCAAATAACAAAAGATTGCCACCACCGCGTGTTAAGGTGCGCATAAAATTTTTTAGAAGTATCCAAACTTGATTTAAATAATTCACTCTTGATAAAAATTCCGACCCAAATAATTATTAAACGATCACCCAGAAAAGACCTTCCCCAACCGAACCGTAATTGTAACTAAATAAGTCTGATAAAATATTCAAATTGCATAGTATATCAATCATAACAGAACTCATAACACAATAATGAATCTCTTCCAATGATCAACAAAAGAATCAACCGATCAATAGGGATAATTGAGTTGTAGATTCCATGGGGTGACTGGAATCCGAAATCCACCAGAACCATAAGTGAATTACAATTCATCCCCAATTCAACGCGAATCTCTAATTAAAAATTCATTCACCTAAATTATAGGAAAATTCATCTAACCCCAGATCTTGGCATCGAAAAACCATAAATCCAAGTGAAATCTGCCATCGAACGACCTAGAGATGACCATAGAAGCTCCAAATTAAATCGGTGACGTGACATTAATCGATCAGGAAATTTAAATCAATGATATTAGTAAATGAAATTGTAGACATTATAATGAGACTCCCATTAAATAAGAGCAATCGATCGGGGCAGGAAATTGCCACGTCGCGAGAAGAAAAATTAGACGTTGACATTTTCGTCAAATCGTGCACACCAGTCATAGAAATCTACCGGGTAGAAAATAGAACGATTAAGTAGAAAACCGGCACATCGAGTAAGAAACACAATATTCGTCCACACTAACAAGAGTTACGATCAAGAAAATAGACATATAAATAACCAGGTCATCGACTACAAATCAGTATTTTGATTAATTACCATGAACTGGAATAACTGACAACAGGGAGATTCGAGGACCAGAGGTTTTTCCTCTAGCATGGCTGATCCAGAAGAAGTAATAATGAAACAGAGGATCGACACTCAAGATAGTAAGCAATTAAATTTAATTATCTTAACTTATTTAAATAAACCCTATTTTATGATAATCTATCCTCATCCGATCGGACCTTGTTGCCAGGATTCTACCAGAGAGATTCAGTGTACGCCGCCGAGTATCCAAAATTAGAAATCAGACGAAAGTTTTTTGTTCATTAAGTAGCCACAATCCAAGAAAAGAAAAATTCGATTGTAATTTATGCCATTTGTATCAAGAATAAACTTCTATGACTTGTCAACTTTATGACTTAATAAATGAACCCGACAAAGCACTCAGTGCGTAAAATACAGATTCATGCCCCGAGTTATGAATCGGTCGAGATTCTCATCCGTCAAGAACAAGCATTATGCCCTAATGAGTCACGAATTTTCGGATCTAAACCATCTACGCGAAAAATTAAAACAAATTTAATGTTCGAGTATGTGCGTGCGGATCATCTAACTAGCATACGAGAACAACCCGACGCCGTGGGACAGCATAGATTACGTAAATCGATCATTTCGGCAGTCAACTTTACTCCGTACCAAAGTCACAACCCACCACTCGTGTTAGGCACTTCCTACGGCCCCGAGATAAAAGCAATCCGTGAGAACAAACGTGACGAATTATGCGATTAGGTAGACTCATTATGTTTCAGATCTGAATGGACACCCTATACAATGATGAAAATCAAAATCCGACGAAATTTCACTAAACTGTCGCCATAAGAAGTAGCCGTAATGAACCATACACCCGCAATATCTCGGCACATTCCCCCGTAGAACATTCACCGACCACGATTTGTCGCTAGAACACCATGAGACTACCCCGGCCCAAGACCATTGTCTACCGCATATTATTTAAATCATTTTATTGAAATCCCATATTCATCATATTATAATAAGTATAATAATTCGCTATTCTATTCAACAGACTTGTTGGATGATGAGGGTAGACCCATCACCACATTTATCCTGAATAAATATTATAAAGCAGGGCCTAGCAAGTTCAGAGTAAATATATATGCAGAAGAACGAGCATGAAAAAAATAAATCCTAAAGACGTAGAATTGCAAATCAAGGTCAACCCCAATATACAGAAGCCCAACAGAACAATCAAATCAATATTCGAACAACCAAATCTATCAAACAATTATTATGACAATTATTAACAATCCGATGTGAATATTTTAATTTGAACGATTATCACATTTGTATTTGAATTTTAAACAGTTATCGCGTTTGTATTTTTAGCAGTGATTTGGGTTTAAACATCGATAATCTATTTTATTATTTTTGTCTTTGGTAATGTTAATGTATATAAAATTAAGTATTATTATAAATTATTTTATTCATTTTTTTTTGGTTTATTGATATTTAAATGAAATTAAAATAATTGTTGGTGAACACAAAACAAATAAAGGGAAACAAATAAAGTGAAAAATAATTTTAGTATTTTTTCGGCTTATTAAATAAATATTGAACGTCTTAAAAAATCAATTCGTTTTAAATAAAATAAAAATATTTTTCGGCTTATTAAATAAATATTAAACGTCTTAAAAAATCAATTCGTTTTAAATAAAATAAAAATATTTTTCGGCTTATTAAATAAATATTGAACGTCTTAAAAAAATCAATTCATTTTAAATAAAATAAATAAAAAATCAATTTAATACAAAATACCCGAATTTTAAATAAATAAATAATTTAAATTGACGAAAATATTTTAGTATAAATACTGAAGTATTTCTCAGTTAATTTGCCCTTAAAATTTCTACCAAAAGAAGTGGTCTTAAAAAGGAAATCTTTTTAAGATCTTAAATTCGAACAGATAAAGTTCCACACGATTTTTGCACGCATTCACATAACACGCACCGACACACATTTTAACAATTACAAAACAAGCACCCAATTTTCAATTGTTAATTGCTTATAAATAAATTGTATCTATCTGAAAGAATTGGAATCTGAGAGTGTATATTTGGTAAATTTTATTGATTAATAAAGTATATACATATATTTGACTTTGTCTTGTGATTTATATAAGTAACCAGTGCAAGTTGAGACTCACTAAAATCGAGACCTCAACAGACTCATGGGTGGACGAATCTCGAATTACAGTAAAATTCCCATCTCACTTCTCTGCCAAATGCAAGCAGGCGATGTGTGATGAGGGATTCTCGATTTCTCCCGTAAGAGAATTGAGGTCGGGCTGACAAGAAGAGACTGAGGACCTAGAGTTGCCTTACGTGGCAATAAAACGGGAGCCAGGACGTAACCCGGCCCGAGAGCTCCGGAGCCAAGCTTAAGATATTCTGGCACGCCTAGAAGCTCACCAAAGAAGGACAGACAGGCAAGTGGAGCGACCCCGACGCCAATTGGATCGGATAAACGTGTACATTGCAGCTGGCCTGATTCAGAGCACGGATTGGTATGCCCCTTCCTATGGCATCTCATTCGACCTCAACGACCTCAGATTGAACCAATCTAATCCAATCCATGAACGTGTCCGTGCCAAGAAAAATACTCCCCAGAGGAATGAGGGGAGAAACCGAAAACCGACGAATAGAATGGGATCACTCCTTCACGCGGAGGCCGTCGACGAGAGATCCAAGGAACTCGTAGCGGAACACTCGTCGTTGTTGAGTTTAACAAAATACATATTACTAGTTATCTTGTTCTTTTGCAAATAAATTTATTATTTAAAAAATAGTAAAAACCATCTAATTATAATTAGCATAGTCAAAATTTATCTTAAGCACCGGATCACTGATAATCTTTGTTATATATCTGACGAAGTAAACTATTCATAATCTATCTTATTGTAGAAATGGACTCTTACAAGATTCTGAATACGCCCTCAAAAGAGCACGCAAGGAGAATGCCGATCTCCATCAGCAGTTAATTCAAATGACCAAATAAATTCAGCCAGTCAAATCAACCTGGATAGAACCGACCAGGGTGATGATCCTGTATCAACGGGTAACGGCCGCTTAACGCGGATGGGGCGAAGAAAAACGACTAGGGCAAGCCTTAAAGACCCAGATTCGTGGCCTGGGGGTGGCGCTATCCGCCTGCCAGGAAGGCCAAGCAGTCACATACCTCCTGGTCTTTGCGCCCGCACAATTGGTCTATCGAACAACAACGGATACCACCAAACCAGCTCAACATCGTCACGGAAAGAAGGAACGCGCTAGACGACGATCGGTGAAACTCTCGGGGCAGACGCAAAACTAGATGTCGTAATTAATAAATAATTTATTCAATTGTCTTCGTATTGTTCATTTAATCGACAGGGATATAAGATAAATCCACGAAGCAGTAAGGATTTTATAGAGGTTTGAAAGAAAGATAACTGATTGATTATGACGAACGTTGACGTGAAAAGGACCAGAATGAGAAATCGCACACATACCTTCTATCGGTAGTGCGTTGAACCTGCTATGGGATCGGGCCCTAACAGTTCCTTCGTGGCGCTCACCTTTGGCGATCCCATGAATAGTGGTTACATTACCAACGTTGCTTGGCCACTGGTAGCCATTGGGGGGCGAGGATAATTATATTTGGGGTCAAGGTTATCCAGACCATGAACCCCACACACAATAAAAATCAAAACTCAAAAACTAGAAACCCACCAACGACCACAAATCCACAAAATGAAGATAAAACGCCTTTATAAATTAAGCGTTTTGAAAAACATCAAATACTTTAGTCCAGAAACTAATATTTGGTCATTTAACTTGTGTTGGGCCAGAACGTAAACGGCCTTGAGAAATGTTTAAATGGATCAGTAACACACACGCAAATACAACATGCAATTTAAATAAACCCTAAAAACACCAATTAAACCTCATAAAATATAAGAAAAAGGAGAATTAAATATAAAATAATAAACATAAAAATAAATTAAAATAATAACAAAATGCACCAAGATCCGCACGATACCTACACAAACATAACAAGAGAACACAACAAATTCGACGAAATTGAAAAAATCAATTAAAGTTCATTAAAGTGAAAGTTAAATTGAAAAATTTGAATTAGTAATAATTCAATAAAAATTCCAAATAAAAAATTATAAAAATAAATCAAAAAATATTAAAATCAAAGAATAGAATTTACTAGAAAAGAACAAGGTCGAATTTTGTTTTACTGCATCAAATTTCACACACTAGAAAATTAGGTATAAATACCGATCCATTTTCACATTTAACTTAACCATTTTGAAAAGTGTTTACACACCGTTTTTCGAAACTAAACAGTTTTAAAAATCTTAAACCATTTTTCAAATTAATTTGAGATTGTTCGATTTTGTTTTGAATTTTCAGAAATTCATATTTCTAGGTGAGAAACATTTGTATTGGAACCCTCTTTCCACGTCACGTTCATTGCATCTCGGTAGAGCTCTGCTCGGCGTCGACGTGGGGAGAGAGGTATTTATGTTCTATTTTATGTTATGATGTTTTGTACGGAATGGTTATCGAGGGTAATTATGTTGTTTGATAATTAATAAATATTATTGATATATATATAAATTGTTTTATATGTTTTCAAATTAATTAACTTGTCGAAATTTTTCCGGCCCACAGCCACTACATAACGCAAGAAAGTAAAATATACATAGTGCAGATGCATGTAAGTGCGTGGAAAATCGCCAATGATATGTACCCGTGAGGACTCAGCGTGCGCAACGCAGCGGTCGTAACGTCAATATTTATCCCTATAGCTGAAGCGAGAAATAAGGAAGGAGTCTCTGGCTGCTTCCTCGTTTCTCAATTCTGTAAAATCGACCTAAATTTATATTACATACGGCTTAAAATCATCACACCGAGTAGTCCAGTGGGCACTCAGTAAATATAATGTAAACACAAATTGCGCTTAAGGTCTATTAAAGGGAAAGGGTACGGGAATAAATTAAATCGAAGTCGTTGATATAAATAAAATAGAAGTAAATTGATATCGGTATGCTAAAATAAATAAAATAGTAAAATCTCTTAAAAGGTAGTTATTGATTCAATTAAATTATTTAACGATTACGGGGTAAAAATAAGCATTGCATTAGTTAAAATTAAGTTAATTGATTGATAAAATTAAAGTAATGTGAATAAAATAACCCGATAAATCTTCAAGTAAAAGTAAGCATAGCTTTGGTTAAAAATAATGAAATAATTTATGAAAATGAAGTAGACTATTACTTAAAATACTTTATTCGAGGGATTGTAATTAATATAAATCGTTGGTAACTATAAGTTAAAAGGTAGTAAAAAGTACTGATTTGGTAAACAAAGTTTTCGGTAAATTAATATAAATTCATGGAGCAAAAATAGAGTAAATAAAATAGATTAATAGTAAATTCACTCGTGGATAAATTCAGTGATTAACCTAAGGTAATTCGTCCATCAAAGTAAAAATAATTCGTTGCTTCAAACCACAGTACTAGTTAATTGAAACCAAAATAACTCATCGCTTAAAATTAGTGTAATTGATAACGAAAATCAAGCAATCCTCGAGTTGAAGATTTCCTTTTAGATAATTTATTAAGGCAATTTTTAACTTAAGTCATTCGAATTTGAAATACGGTAATTGTAGGACGAAAATGGGTAATTTATAAACTAAAAAACTTTAAGATAAAGATAAGCAAATCTGTAACTAGAAAATTGAACAGCAGTTTATTGACACAAAATTACTGTTAGAGGAGTTACAAAACTTTGCAGCATTATTAAGTTCAATCGACATTGATAGGAATAGCTTAAGTCGCGGTGGGGAAGAACCAAATCATTTTCACGATAATATTTGTTTACCTACTGAGGACCCAGAAGCTCCATGACTGTCTCCCTATAAGATTAAACCCAACGTCTAAAATGTGTTATATGAATCGAATAAAATCATACCGAAATCGGCTTACTAATCTGAACCAGTTTATCTTCCATAACATGAAAGCCTTGAAAATTGATAACATCGGAGCGATAATTAATAAAATCCAATGGCGCTAATAGACGTACCACCAACATGTCGATAAAGTTAAAATTCCGATAGAGCGAAGTAGTAACACATTCCAAAAAGTTAGAACATGAATCGAGTAAATGCAACCAAAATTCCAACTCGTTCAAACGATTAAAAATGCCGTGACCTAGCAATGTATCCAATCGACCAACCAGCGGAAGTATGCCGGATATTGAATTATGACGGAAATTGCACTAATCTACCCGAACATCCTCGAACAACACTAGTAAAATAACATCCGGACTAAGTTTCCACCAAATCTAAAGTCAACCGACGATCAATCACGTTTCCATTTGACCGGACATCCGGTCAATCATTACTAACAACTTTGTAACGTACACAGTTAACCAACGGAAACGCGCCACTATCGATTAAATCAGGAATCTGAAATATCCTTTTTCGTAAATAAATAATTTCAAGTATAGGATTATAAATCCTTAATAAATAATAACCCCTCATAATTCAGTTCCAACTAAGATTTAAGCATTTAGCTAACTGTAACCACCCCTATTAGTAGCATACCCGACTCAGATATTGATTCCCAAACTACTAAGTTACTTCACCCTCTCGAATCTTCCAAACAAGAACACCCGTGAGCATTTGAAAGTCCGAGAAATAGGTTATCCCCTCGCGCTTCTAAATGTTACATGCATAAACTTAAATGGATGTTTGAACGCTTTTATATCGAATAATTCCTAGACACCCGATGTAGTCCATCCCGCCAAAGCTGTACCGATCACTGGTTACTCAGATATAGGATAAGTTCAATATCTTGACCGCGAGGAATATTATTTAGGCTATGAACCAGAAGTCAACCTAAAATAACCGTAGAGTATAGTATATTGACCGTCATAAGTAGGACGTCCAGGACCGCTGATAACGAGTTCAATTCGCGAGCGTTAACGATTTTTCGGAACGATCCATAACCATCACGAATCCCGATAGACGTTAATAACTATTTCGCCATGGTGCTTATACAATTAATTAACGACCATCAACCAATGTACCCAGGATAAATAAAGTTCATTGCCAACTCTAAGTACCAAATGATTTATCCTTAATATCGTTGTAGATCATGTCACGCGATCAAGCTACAACCCAAGCAATTAACGCAAAGTACCCGAGAAAGGCCCCACAAGCCACAGACGTCATCAGCAAGCTTCGATCACAGTGGCCTTACCCTACCACTTGGAGGTTACTAGGTCTCGCAACGGACCCTTGCGGACTAGCCGGTCAACAATATCCGGCCGAAGAAACGTACGAACATGCCCGGAACCTCCTCACCTATTGGGAAAGGGTGCAGGAGCAAGTGGACCTCAACGTAATAAAAGCCCGGATGTACCTCGCGAACGTGGAGGAGGACATTCGCGTCGGGCGTATCGCGGAAGCATATCCACCTCACCCAGTCCGCGATACCCGACGGCCCTACACGGTGGCGGCTCTGAAGAGAAGTCTGAAAAGACAATTCCCCGAGGAATAACCACAATAACTAAATGTTTATGTCATAATTGATTTAAAAACTGAATATCGTTCGTGTTCTTTTTCCTTATCAATAAATTCGTTCCATAAATTTTGTTTGACTGAATAAATTTTGATCTAATTAAGTCAATAAGAAATTAAAATGTTTTCTTTTTGTTGTAGTAATGTCTTCCCTACAAATCCTACAATCTGAACTGGATCACGCAAGACAATCAAACGCGGAGTTACTCAACCAAATTATTCAATTGACCCGCGAAATCCAACAGATTAGAGCAACCTGGAAGGAACCGGGAAAGGTAAAAACTTTGTACCACCGCCTGACCGCAGCACAGAAAGGCTGGACAGAAGAGCGGCAGCTCAATCAGAGCCTGCGCACTCAAATTCGGGGACTCGAAGTCGCCCTTGCAGCCTGTCGGGAAGGGGAAGCGGTAACATATCCGCTCATTTTCGCCCCAACCCAAATACCGCATAAAACCTTCCAGTCAACAGAGCAACCTATTCCCCCCGTAAATAATCGTCGACCGGGACGCAAGGAACGTGCCCGACGTCGAGCAACACAGCTTCAGAATGTTTAGTAGTGAATATTGCACATGTTGTTGATTCAAATAGAGTAGTTTTAGCCTTAGTTGAGTTGTTTCTTTAACATGATTGTATGCCAACATTGTCTTAAACATTTTCATCACATCTCTGAATCGTTGTCTCAGTTTTCCGCAGTCAATTAAGAACCTGATCTAGAACTTCTACAAGGGACAGAGCTAAGCGAGCATAAGTCTTCTATCGACAGCTCGTGAACCCGAGGGTTGTCCGAGCAACTATAGTATTAGCAATGATACTCAATTTTTGCGGGCAATCCACCACTTGAACACATTACCAACGTTGCCTAGCAACGGGTGCCAAGTGGCGATCAGCATCATTTTGTATGGCGTTACTAGGGCAACTAGAAGGATAAGCAAGATTTGAAACCCTGTAACCCACCACTTGTAAACAGTTTATGATGCGTGTAAGATCCTTTTTTGTTGATGTTGAAGTCGCACCAATTAGAAAAATTTGAAAATTTTAGAAATTTAAATTATCTAATCTTATTCTGCTGATATTGTAAAAACGTGTCCTCGCATGAAATTATATATTCACATGGAAACGAAGTTCTAAAAATACCAGTTAAAAAATTGAATTCAAATAAATAATTTTGTGAATACCCAAAATATTTTATATTATATTTTGAGTAATATAGACTAATACATTTTAATTTTTTTTATATTTTCTTGTAAATGCTTTATTTATTAATTTTAATTTCCACCAAATTATATGAATATAAATGTATGCGTTTTTGTTTAAATAATATAAATATTATTGCCAATCCTTTAAATCCTTATATAGATTTTAGTCTATGTCTAATCATAAAACTCCAGTTAGTCTTCTTCAAGAAATATGTGCTAAACGAGGTATAACTCCATTTTATGAATTAGTATCTCATCAAGGACTTTCTCATGAACCAATTTATATTTATAAAGCTACTGCTGGAGAATGGATGGCCCAAGCAAAAGGGTCTAGTAAAAAGAAAGCAAAACACTACGTCGCATTATTAATTTTAATCCAAATGGTAAAAACATCGCTTTTGAATACGACTGATGCCAACAAAATATTTGTTGAAGAAATAAAAAGTTCAGCATCTGGATTACTTGGTAGAAATGATGCTTTTGACATAATAACGTCTGAATTATCATATAATAATCACGGAAATGAAAATGTTTTTGGTAACAAATATATTAATTAATAAATATTGAAGAACATTGTTTTCAGATGTAATTAGTTCGGACAATCCTTTACCGTGTCCGGTTAATGAGGAAGAAATGGGCAATCCCATTGGTGAGTTGCAAGAATTGTGTCAAAAAAACATGTGGCCACAACCTAATTATGAATTTACTTTATATCAAAACAAACATGAGACTACCTGTTCTTTAAAATTATGGAAATGGACAATTACTGGTGAGGTTTTTTATTAAAATTGAGTCTTTTGGATTTATTTTTCATAACTGTTACATGGTGATATAAATTTAACAAAAGGTTGATTATTGTGGTGAAAGGAAAATATTAGCAGATTTTGGGGAAAATTCAAATTAAGTTATGTTTAATTAAATAATCTTTTTAGGTTATGTTAATTTTGAGTTATTTTATAACGATTTCTACAAGTTGACAATAATTAATCAACAATAACGCCAAATAACAAATTATGTAAATAACCATAATAATGATGCCTTAATTGTTTTTATCAAAGAATTGGACAATTAAAAGTATAAGTGTATTTGTTACATTAAACAACCACAAATTTATTTGAAACCAAGACAGAATACAGTTCAATTTGTCTTTGAAAGCTAATTACACTTCTATTATCTATTGCTATTTGAATTGTAGCGATTGGAAAATCCCGAAAGCTTGCGAAACGAAAGGCAGCATTGAGCATGATGCAAAAGATGACCAGTGAAAATCTATCAATCCCAAAAGACATGCTTGATCTGCTTGAGGAAGGCACATTGAAATTGGTTAGTGTAACAGAAATCAGTAAATTTATGCTCTTAATTTCCTTTCCATCAGCAAGACGAGGAAGATCCAACAATCGAGTCGGGAAAGGAGTCGAATTTAGTCACAAAAATTCAAAAATCTTACAGCAGAAATCTGCGTGGAATATACAACAACAGAAACGAAATGATTCATGAGAAAGGTTTCTCAACTGAGAAATTACCAACTGAGGAGCTGGAGGAGATTTGTAAACGACACAAACTCACAACTCTCTATACGTATATTTCCAAAACCAGATCCGGTGCAATCTATTGTTTACTTCAGCTCAATTCTAATCCAGCTCAAGTTATTCGTGGCAAAGGAGACACACTGGAAGGAGCAAGAAATAATGCCGCTATAGAAGGGCTAAATTTCCTTAGCAATATGATCAATCCTGCCCCAATGAGAGATGTAGATTTGTGATATGATTTGCGATTTAATATCTATTTCAAGCATTTGCTTTATTACTAATAATATGTGAATATTAATAAATTATTGACTTTTACTTTTCATTGGATGCGCATTCCGTCGCTCAGTCCGATTCGGATTCTTATTGGAATTTCAATATTTTCTGAATATATTTTTGCTATCAATTAGGACGTTGTTGTAGGAACGGCCATCAATGCGTTTTGTATACGGGTTTGATTTGGTATATCGGCACGTATTGGGAGGACAGATGGTTTATTTGTAATCGGTAAATATGAAAGAACTTTATTCCAATGAATGAATAAATTTAAACTTAATATTGTAAAATTATGATGCTGCTTGCCGACTAAGGGATTTATTTTCCATCAACAGGCGAGGTTTACTGAATTTCATGCCCTTTATATTAAACATTTTAATAGGGATTGAATTTTCACCGTCAAGTTCATAGGTCCAACTACAATGCTATTTTCGCGTCATTTACCGAGGTTGAAAGTGTAAATGTTATGATAAAAACAGAATGAAGGAATCGCATTCTTTAGCAAATTTTTCTGTTGATTTGGTAAAAATGCACGAGCAACTGCATGTAATCCAATTAAAATCAAGTGACATCAAACCAGTGGTTTCCAAAATTTATGATACTGCGACATGCATAAAAAATTGGCTCTTATTGGCGGCCTTATTACATTAAACAATAAAATCACATTTTCAAGTTGTAAAATGTAATGTATTCAATTTTTATCATTTTTTATTTAATTGTTCTTTTTTCAGGGGAATTTAAACAAGATTTTTGGAGGTATTTTTTTGAAGTGATTTATATCTAAACACAAAAATGTAAATAAGAAAAACAGAAATTAAAAACCTCTTGACCCTCTTGAGATTGTTACACGACCCACGGTTTGGAAACTTTTGCATTAAGCAACTGAGGCTGCTCAAGAAATAATGAAACACACAATAAAGGTGAGCAAGTTGTATTCACCAGCATCATAATGTGTGTAAAATTGATTAGTTGATAAACTTATGTTGTAAATGTTGGGGTTAGGTGATTTTCAAAAATTATTATAATAAGTACAAAAAATTTATGAAAATAAAATAATTACAAATAATCAAAAAATTAAAATCAATATTTTCCGGGGGAAATGGGTATGTGCCGATGCCAATTACCCGAAAACGATTAACTAGAGTGACTTTGGAACCGCCACCATAACATAAATTTAATAAATACCGATGAAGGTCATTTACTATGACTACCACCGCATTAAATTAAACGTAAATTTGCTAACCATAATTTAATATTTCGGCCAACCGAGACTATCCCCATAACAATTCGGAATAAACGAGTTAATTATAAATTAATATTTAAGCTACCCGCAACTATTCGCAAGGACCATTTGAAACGAACATAAATATTTGGGGTTAAGGATTAAATCTCACAACGATTTTGTGTGAGCATAAAAATCTTAAAGTTATTGAAAATTCATTTGGAATCACCAAAACTCAATAATGATTTCTCCCAAAATCGACAGAAAAATTATCACACGGATATAAGTACCCAATAAACCAAACCTAATTTATTCAATATAATGCCCGATCATGAAATTAACTAGACTCAACTTGCCGATAATAACGAAAAATATTTAATATCATACATATAATAATAAAGAGAAAACTCATAATACTGTTGGGCTTAGAGCCAAAATTTCAAACAAAAGTAAACAAAAAAATAAAATAAAAATAAGGAAAATGGTCACTGTACATACACATGCACCACAAGCAGAAACCAAAAATAAAAACATTAAATAAACAAATTAAAAATTAACTAAAACATATATTAATAAAATCGATTAACGCACGCAGAGGCAGAAAGAAACATATGAAATAAAATAAACTGCCAAAACCTTGCAAAATAAGGTTTAGAAAAGACATAGGCAGAAGCGGCGACCAAGAAAAAAAATGCTAAGGGTTAAAAAGAATATTACAGAAAAAGAATAATAACAATAAAATTCAACAGCAAAAAATTTTTAAAAAATACATCAAAAATTATAAAAATAATCAAAAACCCTTAAAATGGCGGAAAATTGCCTATTGGTGGCACACAAGCATAAAACTACTATATAAACAGTGACCAAATTCATTATTTTTAACTTTATTTTACTTTACCTAACCTAACTTCACTTAACTATTATTTTGATTCATTTCAAGTTGTAATAAGTAAGGACTTTTATTTTTATTTTTCTTTCGATGTTATGATAAATGTATTCTTTCATGTAATTAATTAAAATGTTCGTAACGTTTCAATTATTTTTATGTTATTGATTATGTCGAGGTCCCCATAAATATTTATACATTTATATGTATTGTAATAGCTGTCTGGAGAGCAGGTCGGTGGTCCCGCTGGCGGATTAAGTTCCGTTAGTTGAGATCGCCGGCCGAGCACTCCTGAAAACTCGGTCGTCTGCGGTGAGGTATAAATTAAGGTAACGAATTAATGAGTGACGAATATGTCTAGACTGCAGATTAATAGTCGAAAAATTTTTCTCTCCTAGTATCGGTATGCAGAATTATAATACAAATGACCAGATCAACATAAAACTACCTTCGCCATACCTTCATAAGATTTCTCCCTTATTAAAGCTGGGCGATTCCCATTATTCTCTTGGAGAACTATCTAATTAACAACAAGTTTAAACTGTAGAGTCCGTAAATATATTTACAACGGCATCTTGGGCCAACACAAAGACGACTATTTAAGTTATTAAGCTGATTTTTCTTATTACCTATCATTAACGTTATTATTATTAAAACAGTTCTAGTATTATGATTATTATTATTATTATTATTATTATTATTATTATTATTATTATTATTATTATTATTATTAGCATAATTATTATCATCGAATGGCATTCGGCTGGCCTACACAGTACCAACATGGTTCCGACCATGGGTGTAAGCGATAGATTGTAAGTGATAAATTGTGTGGTGTGCGTGGATGACAAACACTAGAACAAGAAAGGCAGGTTTTTAACGAGGGTCATTAGTTCCCATCAGTAAAGTTTTTCCCTTACACCAACAATACATTCAGAGAAAAACTCATAATTAATCAGGAAGAAATCGGGAAAGGCCGGAGAGACGATTGAATTGAGCATTGAATAGATCGTAAGATGCATCTGAAATCAAGACCCCTGCTGGAACCATAAATAGGCTTCAGACTTGAACACCATCCAACCCCGATTCCTACATAAAAATTACTTAAATGAGAGGTGTAGGAATAATTCATCTTGTACCAGACGTAGAGGCCGAATACAGCAAATTCCGAATGTACTTTGCCGTTCGCAGAAACGAAAGAATGAGAAGGTGACCACGATATCGAAAAGAGAAGTCGTAAATAAAATCCATTAGGAGTGGAAATGACAGTGACTAGTAGTCAATCCAATTATCATGATCGATTTAACTAGAGAAGAAAGAGTCAACAACATAGTAGAAACACACCCAGCAAGATTGATCGATTAGCATGGAGAGAAAATTGCCAAGTAGTAGAGAAAATGCAAGCAGGGTGTGTCTCTGGAATTTCATTGATCGATTTGTGCCATTCCAGGATAATTTGTTGTAAATCATTCTTCTTACCCCCCTGTGATTTTGCTTACTGCCTAGAAAAGAATCGAGGAGATCCAATGTTCACCATCATGCATTCCATACAACAGGATTAAATCGAAATTTACTAATCAAATACAGCCTACGGAATTGAACAAACGATTATGCCAATACATCCTATGATAGAATAAATTATGCCTTAAATGTGTTTATTATATGGAAGAGTAGTATTAACACCGGTTATGAATGTGTCCCGAAAGGGAACTTGTTCATGTCCAAGTTTATGAACGAGTCGGACTAATATCAGTCATGAATATCTCTCATGACAGAACGAGTTAAATTAAATGTATGATAAAATCAAGTCGATGTTTCCTTAAATATAAATAGGGCGAAATTGAGGTAGAATCAATATCTAACGAATAAAACGGTATGGTAGAGGCAAATCATAGTCGGTTAGATAAACTTAATACGTGCTAAAGTCAAATGAATACATCATGCGGTGGAGTCAAACCAAGGTCCAGTTGCTTTTTACGGATGGGTATGCCCCCTCATATGAGATCTCATTCGAACTCGACGATCCAAAACTGAATAAACCAACCCGGTTTATGAACTTTACCGTCCCAAAGCAATTACTCCCGAGATAAATGAGAAGAGAAAACGAAAGCCGGAGAATGTAGTGGGATCACTCCTATACACGCAGTCCGTCAACAAGGAACCTAAGTAGATATCACCGGAATCCAAATCGACACTTAATTTAATAAAAAATAAATATTACGGTTTATTTTTGTTCATTTGTTAGTAGATTAATTGCACAAGATAGCGAAGGATTAACCTAACCATTATAGTGTAATAGGAATTTATTATAACTACCCCATAAATGATTTTTATTAAATAAAATAAATGCCATAATGATCTGCCTTGTTGTAGACATGGATCCTTACCAAATTTTGAGCACCGCCCTTGAAAAAGCACGCAAGGAGATGACCCGAGAGATTCAGCAGGTTAAATCAACCTGGGTGGAACCTGCTAAGATAAGGACCTTAAACCAAAGAGTAACTGCAGCACAACACGGATGGGCCGAGGAAAAACGACTCGGACAAGCCCTGAAAACCCAGATTCGCGGTCTGGAAGTGACGCTATCAGCTTGCCAGGAAGGCAAGGTCGTCACATATCAACTAGTTTTCGCGTCAGCACAGTTGGCCTATCGAGCAGCGACCGAAACAACCAAACCGGTCGTGAAATCATCTCAACGTCATCCCGGAAAAATGGAACGCGCAAAGCGCCGGTCCTTAAAAACTCACAGGATAGATAAAAAACTAAGTTTCGTTTAAATGTCTTAGTATTATTTGTTTGATTGGTAGTGATAGAAGTTAAGTCCACGAGAAATTGAAGTCTTATAGGGGTTCGGATGAAAGGTAACTTATTGAATGCGACGAACATGACGAGAAAGGGACCGGAATTAGAAATCGCACACGTGCCTTCTATTGGTAGTGCGTTGAACCCGCTATGAGATCGTTGTTGACAATTGTCTGAAAACAGTCTGAGAAGGAGTATAAAAGGAAAATGAAAAAATACGAAATGGCCAGTGGTTGACGCAAACGAGTAGTCTAGTCAGGTCAGTAAAAGAGTCTAAACCCATGTAAAGTCAAACGTAAAGGTGATTATCCATTGGATAACCTATCTTAAGATAATCAAATTTATTCGGTGGTTGAAGGATTGAGTTGTAACTGTGATAAAGTGCAAATAAAATTATTCTGTGTTGGATTTGCTTATTTGATTCGAAAAGGACACGAGGAGTTAGAGGGAACCAACTTTCAATAATAATAACCCAACATTTAAATACTTAATTTTATTTTGAATGTTCAACTTCTCTCCTAACCCATTTTAAACTAACGGTAACGAAAAATTACTAATTGTTATTCTTATTTTGTTAACTTAAACTGTCAACATCGCATCCTTAATCCCATTATATTTATCAACTCAACTGAGAGTTCTCTTAAATATAGGAAAACTTTATTTTTCAATTTAAATAAAAACTTTATACAGTAAATTAAAGCTATCAGACGGTTATAGATATATTCGATATACTTGCATACTTTTCACTCATCGCAATTCAGTCATTTATTCATCTACAATGCACAATATTTATCTATGATAAATATTGAAATTTATTCGATAAAAAACACAAAATTAGTAACAACATAAATAACAAGAACGAATATAAATAAAAGAGGTTTTGAGTCACATTTGCTCGTTCGGTTTGGTCAACTAATTTGATTGCCGAGGAATACTATCACTGGTCAATGGGTGCATTCTCGCAGATCGAGCCACACTTTGTTATCCTCTGCATCTATATCCATTGGAAAATAACGATGTTGGTATATGTTCCAATCCTTTAAGATGTGTATTGACGTCACGTACGCTATCGAATTGAACTTCTATCCTTCCTCGATCGCCAATTTTTGTTTTTGCAGTAGGTAGACAGCCACTTCGTCGATATTGATCTGTAAATTTAGAGCCACGTTATCAGTTTGTAATGAACGGATTTCTTGGATTTTGTTCATAAGGTCAGTTTTATTTTATCTTTAAATGAGTACGGCAGAAATAAAACCACGAAATAAAATTTCCAACAGAATAAGACATAAAGGGTTCTTTAACGACGCCCACATTTGACGAACAACCCAACTACCTGCCACAGTACCAACGTTGCCAATCAACAGATAAAATGTGGAGCGAGAACACATTTTATGTACCGGTCAATTATGTTGAGCATCATGTCACAGACGCAATCCACATAAATCACTAAATGCAAAAACTTGAAAACGTCCAGACATGGGTGAAAAATTCAACAGCAGATTGAATTATTACGATTTCATTATGACGAGGAAGTAACAAAACCACGTTCTTTGAAGAAAACATTAATAGTTTGCGAAATAGTGAAGCTAGAAAGCACCTGTTCCAATTTAAAATTGTGTAGCATCCTGGTAGAGGTCGACAATATTACTCTCACATTAGCCATCAGATTCTTGTCAAGCATAACCCAGACAAGACAGAAAGACCCTGGGTGATGAAACTGAAAGAAACATACGAAATTATAGGTGGATTATTATAAAGTCCAAGTATTTACTGAGATGCTAGAAATTGTTCTAATACTTGATTAGATCATTAAAATACTCGACAAAATCTTCAACCCGATTCACGAGAAACGCGATAAATTCTAGTATCACTACCTGCTTCTATGTAATTATTTTAACATTTTAGAAAAAACCATCTATAAACAAGACATAACACTCCACCTCTGAGCAAACGCTGTTGGTCCTTAAAATTATTTCCGACTACTTTGAACAAGAGTTGTGGTAAATCATAACCCCAGTCTTTGGCTCTTGAACCTTGAGGGTGATTGGTAAAAACTAGATATTTATTGGTGTTGCAAAAAATTAATTTATGTTGTAAAGCTGTTCTTTTGTCAATTGTATAAAAGTTTGATTAAAATCCAAATTATTACGTTAAAATATCAGTACCTTTGAGTTAATTGTTTTAGATGTTGTTAGAAGTTTGTTTAAAATAATTTCTGTTAAAAGTTATCTCGCCAACGAATCATAATTGAAATAGATCGCAAATCCGCTGGTAGCTCTTATACTCATAAGTGCGACAAAGTATTAAAAGTTAGGACGATATGATTCACCATATTTACGAATCTAATAGAAATCCTTTAAAACATGAGCATAGAGTTTTATATTCACCAATTAAAAGGTAACATTATATTTTAATTCCTTTCATTGTAGTTTTTGAATAGTTTCTTCTGAATTAGAAACATCTTCATACATTATTATGAAGTCATCTACCTCACTGTTGTAAACGTTGTAAATTCATTGGCTTATTTTTGCTGAATTTATACATTCTTTTATTTTTGATGGAATTTTATTTATTTTATGGGTTTTCCGAATTTTGTGGTCAAATGACATATGTAAGAAGTCTTAATTATGGGATTTTAACCAAAAGTGTTGTCAAAAACATTAAATTCGCGACCCCCTCCCTTTAAGATCTCAAATTCAAGGTTTTGAATTTTATTAATTTAAGTAAAAAATTCCTTTCTAAAAATAGAAACGGAATTTCTTACTTTTACACCACTACTCAGAGTGAGCCAATTAATTTTTCCTATTTCCTATGTAATTTAATCGATTTTGTTTTTCTCGTATGAAAATTTTCCACAAATGAAACTTTTTTGCGTATATCGGATTTATGGAATTTAATATCATTTGACACTGGTAAGTTCGAGGAATTTGAGAAACTTATTTTTTTTCTATATGAATAAATATTTTGTTATATTATTTAACTTTTTTTTTCAATTTTAGTAAAATCCTTTATATTAAATTAACTTTTAATGCTTATCAAAAGAAAAACACTTTTACACAAATTTTCTTCTCTGTTTTTATATAATAAATTTTATGATGTCATATCATTTATTACAAGTCAAATCAAAGGTATTTATTTTCTTTTATTTGAATTTTCATCAGTCTGAAGTTCGAGAATACTTAAAGTCAGGGTTCATGAGGGTTTTCCTTTGGGATTTTTCATCCAGTAGATAAAAGAAAAATAATTAAATAAATATAATAGACAATTATGATTAAATAATTATTGGAATTATAATTAGTTTAAACTAAAAAGAAATAACTAATAATAATAATAAATTCAGATCAATTGTTTGCGATTTACGCCATTTTTCTATTTGATTGGAGATTTTTTTGGATAGTACTTTCGGCACATATACTATAATAGTTTTCTTGAGTCGAGTTGTTCCGAAATTTGAATTCTTCCAAATTATGGTTATCGTGAACCTGATCCAGCTTTCAAAGAATCTTTTAAAGTTAATGATAAAATTTATATATAAAAAAATCGTTCTTTTAGAAATAAGAAAAATAGTAAAATTCTTTTCCATAAAATTTTCTACACATAAGTATATTCAGAATTGATAATTAATACCTGATTACTAATTCGGTTACTAGCTCCATGATGGTAGCTGAAAATACGTTGAGTTAATGATGAATTCTTTCTTGACGTACTCTTGCAAAAATCATTTTTCTTTCTCTCTTAATTATTATGTATGTTTTTTATGATGTTTGTTACTCTTCTTTCTTTTCTGGGTCGTATATTTTTCTTTTGTTCCTGATTAATGTTTAGGCCTTTTTCGTGATCAGTCTTTCTCTAGCGAGGGTCTGGCGTTGAAATTCTTGGAGTAGAGAACTGACCAGGCAAACTGACATTTACTACGCGTACCTCCACACTCTTCTAACTAGCATCCACGCGGTTACTCTTGTTGGGCCAGAACACAAACGGCCTTGTAAATGTTTAAATGAATCGGTAACACACATGAAAATATAACATGCAAATTTAAATTCAAACCTATACAAACATCAATTAAACCTTATCAAAATACGAGGAAAAAGACAATTACATATAAAATAATAAACATAAAAATAAAATAAAATAATAGCAAAATGCACCAAGATCCGCACGAATTAAATATAAACACAACTCGAAAACCCAATGATTTTGACCAAAATTTGACAATTTATTAAAAATACCAAATTTCATGAAAATGAAATAAAAATCAAATAATTTGAATTAGAAATAATTCAATTAAAAATCTAAAGAAAAAATTGTCAAATAAAATTTAAAAATAATAAAAATTAAGATTAGAATACACTAGAAAATCCAAGGTCAAAATTTGTTTTACTAAATCAAAAAGAACACGCAAGGTTAGGGACAAAAAATAGGTATATATACCGATGCATTTTCACATAATTTTTAATCGTTTTTTGAAATCACTTAACAATTTTAAAAATCTATTTTTAGGTGAGTGAGAGTTTTATTTGGGAACTCTCTCCACATCACGTCCTCGCAATCTCGGTAGAGCTCTGCTTGGATGTCGGCGTGGGGAGAGTAGTATTTTTGTATGCTTTCTATTATGGCAAGTAATTTGTTATATTGTTTTAATTGTTGGGCCAGAACGTAAACGGCCTTGAAAAATGTTTAAACGGATCAGAAACACACACGCAGATACAACACGCAATTTAAAATAAACCTGAAAAACACCAAATAAACCCTATAAAATCCGAGAAATAAAAGAATTAAATATAAAATAATAAACATAAAAATAAAATAAAATAATAACAAAATGCACCAAGATCCGCACGATACCTACACAAATACAACAAGAAAACACGACAAATTCGACGAAATTAGAAAAAATCAATTAAAGTTCATTAAAGTGGAATTTAAATCGGAAAATTGAATTAGCAATAATTCAATAAAAATTTTAAATAAAAAATTATAAAATAAATCAAAAAATATTAAAATTAAATAATAGAATTTGCTAGAAAAGAACAAGGTCGAATTTTGTTTTACTGCATCAAATTTCACACGTCACATAATTAGGTATAAATACTGATCCATTTTCACATTAAAGTTAACCTTAGAGCCATTTTTCAAAGACCTTAAAACCTTAAAAACCATTTTGAAAACAAACCATTTTCCGAACAAAACTATTTTTGAAAGTTCTTTGAAAATCTTATACGTTTGAACGATCTTCGAAGTTACAGTTATTTAAATTATTTATTTAGGTGAGAAATATTTATGTTGGAACCCTCTTCCCACATCACGACCTTGCATCTCAATGGAGCTCTGCTCGGCGTTGATGTGGGGAGAGAGGTATTTATGTTGTTTTATGCTCTATTTTATGATTTGATGTTTTATGGAATGGTCAAATGGGTAAATTTATTTGTTTTATGATTAATAAATTTTATTAATATGTATAACTTAACTTATATGTCTTTATAAATTATCAATTTTAAATGTCGAAATTTTTCCGGCCCACAGCCGACACATCACGCAAGTTAGTAAAATCAACATAGTGCAAATGCATGTAAGTGCGTGGAAAACCGCCAATGATATGCACCCGTGAAGACTCAGCGTGCGCAACGCAGCGGTCGTAACGTCAATATTTATCCCTATAGCTGAAGCGAGAAATAAGGAAGAAGTCTCTGGCTGCTTCCTCGTTTCTCAATTCTGTAAAATCGACCTAAAATTATCTTACAAACGGCTTAAAATCATCACACCGAGTAGTCCAGTGGGCACTCAATAAATATAATATAAACACAATGGCACTTAAGATCTATTAAAGGGAAAGGGTACGGGGATAAATTAACTGAAATCGTTGGTATAAATAAATTCAATTGATGTTTAAAAATGATTTGAATAGTAGTATATCAGCTCATCAAACATAAAACATAAATATCGTAAATAGTTCAGTGAGTTCCTTAAATTGAATTTATCCATCCAGTTAACAGAATTCCCCTTAATTAAAGTTGATTTTAATAAAATAATTATTGGAAATTTAAGTGACCCACGGTTCAATCTAAACTAACTCCTTGATTCAGGATTAAAGTAAACGAGGTAAAATAGAATGTAAAAAGAGCATTGTAATAACTTAAATAAAAATCACTGATATAACTAAACCCGTGAAATAATTTTTTTGAGTAAATCGGATACCACTTAAGGTTAATTTAAACCCCTGATTTAAGTAAAACTCATTGCTACGATAAAGGTCAATGGTTCAAAGAGATTAAGCAACCTTAGTGATAATAATAGTAAACCAAATTTATGCTTTAAATGAACTTGAGTGCGAGAGATACCCAAAATGCAAGTAAATCTTTAAACTATTTAGACGAAGGGTAAACCAACTCATTAGGTGAAACTTACGAGAAAGTTGCATTAGCAAATAGTAATTATTGGTAATAATTTAAAGTTATAGTTCAATTTTGGCAGATGAGTTTACTGAGATAACGAATCGGATAAAAAATCTATTCCTAGGAGTAGAGCAAAGTAATAAAACTAGGTGAACCTGATTGCCAGAAATAAAATGAATTCCTAGTTAGCTATATTAGTTGTAATCAATTTCAACGAATAAATCCATTGAACGCCGTAGAAAATTTAATAAAGCTTATTTTAATGGAGTCAATAGTTACTACCCTTAACTTCCTCCCATCTTCTGCAGTAAACGAGAAAAAATCAATCGAACCATCAATGAAATAAAGTTATAATGTCCACAAATTGTTAATAATTTACGACCAAAAATCGAGTGAACCTTTGATAAAACAATTTATGAATTACAATCCAACATAAGTAAATTCGATAATCTACTGATTAGGATCATCAATTAACAGTAAGGAACCCATAGGCCAGCCGGTTAACGATCACATGTCCGCGACAAGAAATTAGTGATGGAATTACTGACTAAGCGATTTGAATCACGGGGGTTCACGACATTTGAAAATCCATCAATACTCAAATAAAATGAAAGAACACAACTTTATATTGAAATCAATAGGTCAGAAGAATGCAAATCTGTCTTACGATCGACCGATGTAGCTGAGATCTGAAATAACTTCCAACAGCTGGTAAATAAAAATATCCAAACGAGGAAATAGTCCATCAACATCCATAGTAGGAGCGCGTGTGTGACACTAAAAATCTAAAAGGTAAAGGTATAAGAAGCGATTAAAACGATAACTTACCCTAGTTAATCTGACCGAGCTTTGAAATTGAAAATTTTAAGATAGCACGTTGATTCAATAAGACTGAATAATAGATTTGTCGAACGAAAAATATAGCCGGTTTATTGGCGACCAATAAACATAGACTGAATATGTTATCGCTAGATCAGTCAGATCGGTGAAATCGGAACTACAGTAGACCTAATCTAAACATAGACTATCTCGGGGCGGATGTGCATCTCCGTCATTCTAAACAAGCTCGCGAATCAAATTACGTAAATTAGTGAAATTCCAAAATTGACCGAATAGCTCACTTATTTTGAAACATGAGATTTTTGACAAAACCTAAATTTCTCTCTGTCTGATTCATTTCGTTAACTTACAAACTGTGTTACAAAATTCCTTTTAATTACACTTAATACATTTTTATTTGATCGAAATCGAGAAAAAATTAAATAAAATGTGTACAACAGTTTTCAAGTGTACCAGATAATCGCAAGTTAATTAAGAGAGGTGCATGGTCAAGCCCATCTAAATAGGAGACACGAATTAAGGTTGACCAGTTCAGATACTTTGAGGGCGCAAAATGTTAACAAATAAATGGAAACCCCTCCGTAACTCCTAACCCTAATGTTAACGTCAATTCTAATATAGACGAGATCTAACGTTAAGTTCCGCCCAACATTGACAATTGACAATACGTAACCGAACGCAAGTTTCTACTCGAATCAACAACATAATATTGAACAATACGAAAGCCCAACAGCCATCACTTAACCATTAGTGAGTCAGATAATAAATCGCGCGCACAATTTAGATAATCCGCTTTGTTCTTTCGTTCATCATACGCCAGTGATTGATCATAATACATTGCTTTCAGCCAAACATGTCTCTAGAATGGACAGACACCAGATCGACCGATACGCCATCTAGGAAGGAGTCACCCAGGAGAACAGGAACGATCGGAAAAATTCGTCGACAATGGCCGTACCCTGCCACTCGGAGGGCACCGGATCTAAATAACGACCCTGAGGAACTCAATAGACAGCAGTACCCAGCTGCCGAGATATTTGCTAACGCGCAGGACCTCCTCACCCAGTGGGAGCGGGTGCAGGAGCGGGTGGACTTGCAAGTAGTCAAGGCAAGGATGTACCTTGCAAACGTGCTGGATGACATCCTTGCCAGGCGGATCGCCGTCGCCCATCCACCTCGTCCGGTTCGAGACACTAGGCGACCCTACACGGTGGAAGCTCTCAAGAGAAGCCTAGAGCGGTACTGCCAGGACGATTGAACTAACGGACAAATTGATGTAGTGATTTGATAATAATTAGAACTGTGTGTGTTTTCTTCTCATATAACTGAAAATGAACTTTCGATTTGTTTGAAAAAATTTAACATTTAGACCAATCATAAATTGACGTATAACAACCCATTTAATTACAGTAATGTCCTCTCTACGGATCCTGCAGACGGAACTAGATCGCGCGAGGCAGACGAATGCAGAGTTACTTAGTCAGGTCCTGCAATCAACTCGCGAGATGCAGCAGGTCAAAGCGACTTGTTTAGACCCTAAACGGACGAAGCTCCTGTATCAACGACTCACCGCAGCTCAAAAGGGCTGGGCCGAAGAACGCCAGCTCAATCGGAGTCTGCGTACGCAGGTTCGGGGACTCGAAGTCGCCCTAGCGGTATGCCGGGAAGGTGAAGCGGTAACTTACCCGCTCATCTTCGCCCCAACTCAAATGCCGCAGACAGCTACCAAGTCAGCAGAACAACCCATCACCCCCAGCAATCGTCGACCGGGACGTAAGGAGCGTGCCCGACGTCGCGCAACTCAACTCCAACACGCCCAGCAGTAATGGTTGTACATGTGTCAGAATCGAATAAAATAGTCTTAAATGTAGTTGAATTATTATTTTAATATAACCAACACCGCCAATTTGTTCCACCGTCCATTGAGCACTAATCGTGAATAATTACGAGGGACAGAGCAAAGCGAGCATAGGTCTTCTATCGACAGCTCGTGAACCCGAGGGTTGTCCGAGCAACTATAGTACTAGCCAATGGTACTCAATTTTTGCGGGCAATCCACCACTTGAACACATTACCAACGTTGCTTAGCAACGGGTGCCAAGTGGGTCAGTATCATTTTGTATGGCGTTACTAGGGTCGCCAGGAAGATAAGCAAGATTTGAAACCCTGTAACCCACCATACAAATTTGGGGGCTCAGCCGGGATTGAAGCTTTATTATTTGGAAAGACCAAAACCATCAAGTTAAGAAACAACAGAGAATTATGTCAGTACACCCTCAGCCGGGATTGAATGATTTTCGTGTGCAAACAAATCGATGAGAAAGTGTAAAGATCGAGGAGAAAAGTGAAACAGCAATAAAAAAAAAAACCTGACTACGAGGTACAAATCTGGGGGCTCATAAAGGACTGTTTTTACAAAGAACCCAAGGAAATATAAGCAAATGTTTAAAGTTTAAACAGAGAGGTTGAGACGATATGTTGCAAACCTCAGAGAGATGAGAACGCCATGAAACAAAAACCCAGAGAACAACTGTTGAAAAACGAGCAACCCGACTACAAATTAAGACGCCAAGACACTCAACATCCATCAATACTTGACGACATGACACCCTTGTAAGACACCAACAACAATGACAAGACGCATTAGTAATTAAAAGGGCAAAATGCGGGATAAAATAAAATGGGGTAAGTAAGGGGAGTAATGATAAACAAGAGAAAGCAACGGACCCAAATAGAGGAAGCCAACGGTGATAGAATAAAGCACAACAGGTAATGAGTAAATAGTAGTAGATAAAATGAATCAAAATATATTAAAGAGGTGAATGAATTTAGTTAATTAGTATTTAGATAAATTTAAAGGGTAATTTATAATTTTAGATGGAACCAACAAAAATTATAGAAAAACTAAAAGGGATTCTAAACATCGAAAATGACAATCTTGAGGAACTAATTAATAAACAAAAGTTAATTAAACGAGTTAAAAAGGATATATCAACGATTTCAAACCTGTACTCCGATGAACATTGCATATTAATAAAATTGATCGACATTGATAAAGACGTAACAACTGAAAGAATATATGAAATTCTATCTATGAGATTAGAGATAACCAAATTTGGGAAAAGCTGGAACAAATTAATGAAAAAAGTCAAAAACATTGAGGACGAGATTGCAACAACAATGAAGGGGCAGACTAAGGCTTATTCGGAATGTTATGCGTGCAAATTAGAGGAAGCACGAGTAATGGTGATACCTTGCGGACACCTGAGTTATTGTCATGGATGCGCACAAGAGTCGCACTGTATGTTATGCCAGCGAAAGATAAAGGAAAGACTAACGGTTTACTTTCCATGAATTGTTATGATGAAATGAAATAAATGTGTATTACGCATTACTTGAATTATTATTAGATGATAAGACGAATATAAAAGAAATATGCAATGTTTATAAATAATAAAACCACCTGACAACGATAAACAAAGGTAATAGACCAAAAACATAAGCCGAATTAGGGAAATAATCAAAACACATGCACAGAGACACAAAATATTGGACGGAAAAATTTCGACAACCGAGTTTTCCTAGTGTATAATTCTTTTTGTTTTATTGATATTATATTTATTGATATTATATTGAGATAGGATGAGGAAAAATGGTTAAACCTGAGCTATCTAATGATAGTACGCTCACCCAAGGAAAACCCTGATCAACCCTACTGAGAAAGGAACTGGTAGGCCAAGTCGCGTATGTCAGCAAGTAACCGGCGAGAGATTGATCACCTCTTTTGGGGAGCTTGTTGATGCGATTACCACAAATTTTGAAGGGGGGAGTGAAGAGATAGACCGAGGGGTGAGAGAAAGAGTGCGCACGGAACAGAATTAATAGTTAGAGTAAAGGTACCTAGAGATGACTTCTTTTTTCCCTAGCTGGTGGTGAGGCACCAGAGGACAGCTACGGACTGTCGTGCTCAGGTTGTTATCAGCCAAGGGACTGATGACGCTGAGCCGTTCGATACAAAAACCCGGATCACACACCGAGTATCGAACGATTCTTTTTTTCGCTGGGAGGAACTCGATACAACAACCCGGATCCCACACCGAGTATCGGGGCCAAACGGTAGGTGAGATGTGAACTAACCGGTAAATGGTTCATACTCAAAATGTCCTACTAAAGCCAGATGAGAGCGGCTGAACGGAGCCAAGAAATCTGATGGAAGGAGCGGGCAGAGATTTGATAGTTTATTTTCCGCTCCCACTTTTGATCGCTTCCTTTTCTTTTCACTATTCGGGAAATCAAGTAAACCGCTTTTGGAACTTGATTGAACGTCTAGGCATTTCCATACTTTTATATTCTTCGAGGTACACAACCCGGATCCCACACCGAGTACCGAGGGAATGTTTTTTTATTGCCCAGCGAGGAGTTTGGTACAATAACCCGGATCCCACACCGAGTACCAAATATCCGAATGGCGGTGAGTAAAGCGTAACCGGAAGAATGCGCGGCCAAAAGACGCCATGGCTTGAGAGTCAGTGTGAGGCCTCAAACATACCCAAAAGTCACTGTTGAGCTCAAGTCCGATGAAACAATAAATAGAGGGCCGGATGATTATGATCAGATACTTGAGGCAATAGAGGGCCGGATGATCATGATCAGATACTAGAGGCAATAGAGGGCCGGATGATCATGACCAGATACTAGAGGCAATAGAGGGCCGGATGATTATGATCAGATACTAGAGGCAATAGAGGGCCGGATGATTATGATCAGATACTAGAGGCAATAGGGGGCCGGATGATCATGATCAGATATTAGAGGCAATAGAGGGCCGGATGATTATGATCAGATACTAGAGGCAATAGAGGGCCGGATGATTATGATCAGATACTAGAGGCCATAGAGTACCAGATAAGATATGATATGAGTAAAGATGAAATATGATTATGAATAGATATTAAGGTCACAGATGACCAGTAAAAGAGTTAAAGCCGAAGGCCGAAGAGCCAACGGAAATCATAGAGGGCATAGAGCGCCAGCGATTGAGGATTAGGTAAATGAATTTTTTGGGGGACATAGGAAAAACAATTAATGGAATGAATGAAAGTATGAGTATGATGATTATTGATATTATGATATAGATAATTGATACGACTATATAGATAACTGATAAGACTATATAGATAATTGATACGAGATTAATAGATAATTATTACGAGGTATAGATAATTAAAAATGGACTTAAAATGAGGGGGGTGAGTCAGATAAAGAAGACCACCACGATAAATGCGGACAGGGGATGATAACATATATAGTATGGTAAACGGAGGAGAAATTAGTATAGAGTATAGAATATTGGAGTGTTATTTATTTTTAGGAATCGATAGTCAAGCAAAGCAATCCAAGTCAAGTACAAAGCAAAGCAAAGGAGAAAATATTTCAGAGCAAACGACAAAGCAAAGTGATAACAAAGGAATTTGAATAAACGAGCAGAAAAGATTTTGGAATAAACGTCAGAGTAGTTACAAGCAGATAAGTAACCAGAAGTTTCAAAGCAGCCAAAGCAAGAGAAGAGAAACCAGTCAAGCAGACGAATAACCGTAAACATTGATAGCATCAGCAACCACACGAGAAGCAAAAGCCAAGAGAATAGAGAAAAAAGTTTATTAAAAGCGGAAGAAAAGAAAAAGGTTCGCAACAGTAGAAGTGTTAATACTAAAGTATCAACTGCAACCGGAACCGGCACAGATAGCGGATTGACCGATTTTGAATTTAATAGCAGCGAAGAGAACGAATTACGTAATATCGAAAACCAGTTGACAACGATAGAATCAGTAAACGAAGAAGATCTGGACGACAATCCAAACATGACGACTTCAATAAACTCTTCAATTCCGGATGCAAATACAATGTTGAATAACAATAATGTGATGATAGGAGAATTCAGAGAAAAGTTTAGAGGAGAACCGTTTGACGGTAGTCTCAACAAATTGGATACATTTATAAAGGAATTCGAAGTGTATAAAAATATCTGTCACTGGACAGATCAAAAAGTAAAAGAGCGACTACCCTTGTATCTGAGAGGGAGCGCACAAGATGTATTTGTAGAAGAAGCGAGAGATGTAACAAAATTGACAACATGGACAGAAATTAAAGAGTTTTTAATAAAGATATTCGGGATAGAGAAAAAGGGGAATAGGAAGATATTGGACTTCCTACACCGAAAACAAAGACGAGATGAATCAAATGCAGTGTACGCATGCGAATTAAAGAAACTGTGTAAAGAAGCCTTCGGAGAAACAGATTTACCTGAAGATAAAATGGTAGACGTCTTCATAAGAGGAATTAAAAGGGAAGACATACGAGCCAACCTTGGATGCTTGGCACCAGAAACATTAGATAAAGCAGTAGCAATCGCAAACAGATGTGAAGCCCATCTAGGACTGGGATATCAAGTGGCAGTCTTGGCCACGGAACCAACAACATCAACAGTCAATGCCAACAATCAAAACAACAATAACAATCCAGCCATGAATCAATTCATTCCAAGAGCACAGCAGATGTTCAAGCCACCAACAACGAGAAATCCGGAGGATAGAGGTAATAACCAAGTAAGTTATAATAATAATTTCAGGAACAATCCAAATACAAATGAAAAATGCTCCACATGTCAAAGAATAGGACATCGGTCAGAGAATTGTTTCCGAAATTACAATTGTCAAAAATGTGGTAGACGAGGGCATACTGAGAAAATATGTAGACAACCTAATAACAAAGCATGTTACAATTGTGGACAACAAGGACATTTCGCAAGGCAATGTAACATAAGAAGAGAACCAAACCAGTCAAGATTAAACAACTCTATGGGAAATCCACAAATTAACGTGATGCAAGAGATAGACATGCTACGAGAAACACTACAACGAATGCCCATAGAATTAAAAGAGATGATGCAACAAATGCCCACCAATATACAACAACAACGAATCAACGTAATGAGAAGCAATGAGGAGATTCAAGAGCTACGAACTAGAGAATATCAAGAGCAACAGCAAGCCGAATGGCAAAGACTACAAATAGAAGAAGCTCAGGAAATCCAGCAAAGATGGGAAAATCGAAAACAAACCCCGAAAAGAATCAATATGATGAGAATGGAAATTCCAGATGAAATTCACACTGCGGAGCAGTGTGTCGAGAACGAAGGGGGAGGAAATATGATAACCGATAACGAGAAAACAGTTGAATTAAATACGATGGAGAAAATAGAAGCCATCAAAGAATTTGCAGAGGAGGAAAAACAAAGACGTCGACAGTTAAAAGAAACGATAATGGAGAAACCGAATGAACCGGAAACTCAAGAGATTAAACGAGCAGAAATGATGATAACGGAGGATCAAAACAAGGAAACATTAGCGTACGAGATAAATGAACTCGAAAAAGAAATTATGACACAAAAGACAGAGAGTACACTCGAGAAAATAAAGCAAGAGGAAGCTTTAGAACAAGAGGAGGATCAGTTAAAAGAAAAGGAAGCAAGCCTGAAACAAGAGAAAGCGGAACTAAGAAAGAAGGCACTAATATTAAAAATAGATGGAGCATTGAAACATTTAGAACAAGAACAAGCACTAGATCAAAAAATAGAAGTGATGGCAAAGAAAGTGCTATCGCAAGAAATGAAAGAGCCAGAATTGAGAGATGAACACGAAGCATCAACGTCACAAGGAAAAGAAAAGATATCAGAACCAATAATAACAAAAAATCGAATCCAGAGGATACTGCTACAAAAAATAGAAACAAGAATCAGAAAAGAAAAGCCCACGTGGAGTGAAGTGCAAATTGAGAACAGAATAAAAGAGATATGGTTCCAAACAAAAGGGCCAACAAAGATAATGAAAGAGGAGGAACAACTACAAATCAACATGCTGAGACAAATACCAGACGATCAAACAGACAAAGATGAAAGCGAGATAAGCAGTCTGGGCGGAGAAATATTTCAATCATGCGAGGAAAATAAACCATATAAAGATGAATCAAAATCCGAATTAGAAGAAATGGAAACAAACGTGCCAAGAGAAGATGAAACCGAGATATTAAAAGAAATCAACGAGATTGTAGAGGAAGTAGATCGAAATCAAATGTTCCTAAACCTCAGAGATACAACCGCATACAGTAGAATAATGAAATTAATTGCGAAAGGATATCAACAAGATAACGGTACATTCACGGCATCATGGAAAGATATGATAAAAAAGTACCAAGAGAACTTGAAAGAATATGATAGAGAAGAATATCAGGTAATTATTGATTTCCAGAGATACCGAGACAGATAATAGCCACAAGAGGCCAAAGCACAAACGAGTTGTATGATTGGGTAGTGAAAAAACTAGGACCTAGTTACAAAAATAAACCTTTATATTACCAAGGAAGAAAAATAAAGCGAGATATACACCTAGCGGATGCTCTAATATGGCCAAAAGGAATAAATGTGGTAACATTAAACAAAAATGAAACCGAGGAAACGACAGCGGAAATATGGCAGAAAATTCAAATATTATATAACAAAGAAATAAAACCTGGATTAGAAAAAGAGAGACAAAAGATAATGAGACAAAACCAGATTAGAATGACGGAACAAGCAATAGACCAGGCTAGAAAATATATTAACAGATTATCGTTAACTAGACCGATCTCAATGAAAATGTTCGTAGAAGCTGTACGAGATACAGATATTATGAGATTCGATAATGAGAGAACAGATGAGTTGATAGCCAAATACGGAGAGCACCAAAGAGATATGAGAGGAGATGAACCAATAAAGATAAAGATAAAATTACCAAATGACGAAATAAAGGAAATATTGGTAGATCCCGATTGTCAAATGCACGAATTATACCGACGGATAAATCGAGAAATTATCCAACCAATAATCGAAAGTAGTGACGACGGTATGGTGGAAGACGTGGCAATAATGTATCACAAACGACAAATAAGTCCGCGAGAACGAACCACGATATACGAATTAGGTATATGGGAAGACGGACAAACCATTAATATCATAGCCATGGATGAACCAGAGAGAAAAAATACAACAAAAAGGGAACAACAGATCCAAGAATTTCAAGAGGAAATGAAAAGAAAGATGGATCAAATACTAACCATCTACCAATTATGGAGACAAGATGCGAAATTAAGCACAAAATTACAACCGATAAACGACTCGAGATGCCGATCAACACCATGGAAAAGGGTGTATGATGAAAAGACAAAGGAGTGGAAATGGAAAATGGAGAGAACCGAACCAAAATGGAGAAAATATATACCAGGGGAAGCGCCAGAAGAGGCAGCTAATGAAACAACCTTGGAACTATATGAAGATGAGCCATATGAAAATTTACCAGAGGAAATGGTAAACGAAATGGAATGGCAACCAGAAGAAGACGAGGAAATAAACGATAGAGCTCGACTAGCCCCATACACATGGAAAATAAGTGGATGGGCAGAAAAAGTAAAATCGGCTGAAGAAGAGAAAATCATCGGTATTACAAGTCATCAATTCTATACAGAGATCGGAGGATACCGGATGAAATTGAGAGTGTACCCAAACGGAGATGGGGTAGGAAAAGGAAAATATCTATCAGTGTATTTTCTATTAGCAAGAGGCAGATATGACGGAAAGTTAGAGTGGCCATTTAATCGAAAAGTCACGATTTCAATCGCTAAACCCGGAAAATGGGAAGAGCGACACAGCGAAAAACTGGGAGTGGACCCAAGATCTATGATAAGTCAAAAGCCAAATCCACTGAAAAGTTCGGAGAGTAACACAATTCTGTTTGAAAAAAATTATGTACACTCAATTGTAAAAGATATACGAATCACATCAACGATCGAAGTAGAAACGAACGAGAAATGAATTGCGAATCAAAAGAACACAAGACCGGCGAATCAGTGTACTTCCGAGAAACGAAATACAGAACAAATACTTGCCAACAGATATAGACGACCTGGGAGGAAGGATTAACAAGATTAACGGAAACGCAAAAAATGTAGAAATTAACAGCAATATTGAGACCCGGAGCAAGAATCAAAGACGAACTGTACAGATTAGCAAATGGAATCGATCTTGGTAGGCAGAGTGGAGAATGCGAAATATCGTAAAGGAAATAGAGGAGTATCGGAGAATGTAATGCGTGCTACCCAGAGAATTCTCGAGAAATTATCCCGAAAATGGAAACATAACCGAATGGGCAGACGAAACGATAGAGAAGTATAGTTAACTTAATGATCGCCATGATTCGAAACCAATCGAAAGAGAATTTTATATCACGTGCCAAAGTGAGTGAAGTGAAAAAGAGAATGACCGTATGAACGCATTTTCATTTAGACTACCAAGGACAGAATCATTAGACAAGACGATCTCGAAATGGAGTTACGCAAATCAATTGGGATATAAATGTACTTAACAGTAGCAAAGAATCGCGGTAGAGAACTGAACAAAAGAGAAATCAAAACGAAAACGCCAATAAGGAACGACAAGAGACGTCCTAAATACGCCAAGATAGTCCACCTGACAGCAGATGAAGTAACGATCAACAACAGGAGAGGAAGAGATACTAATGATAAATGATATTGGGGACGAGGAAACAACAGGAGAATACCAGAATCAAGAGATGTTCATGAACAGAAGATGAAACGAATCTGATAAAGATTGAGACCAACGACGATCTAGTAGGTGTGCAAAGACAGCCAGTCGAAATTATAGAGCCAGAAATACCGAGAGAAAAATAAAAAGAAAGAAGTAAGACGCCGAAGCTCGACAGGAGACGAATGGATACATGATTAAATGAACGGAAGCTACAACAATTTCCACAAAGAACAACAGACGAACAACCAAACGAAAAAAACAGGTACGGCAATGGAAAAGAAATCAGAGGATCGACCGAAAGATTGATAAACCACTCCAAAAGGAACCTAAAGAAAGAATGCAGATGATCAATTGACAACGAATTAACAATCTTAGTCCAAGTACAAAGAGTCCAGGTAAAAACTGAAAGGCCAAGAACAAGGACAAACAATGGATCAACAGACCTACTAAACTGATACATGCTGGATTACAAACCCAGAATAAAGAGATAATTAAAACTCAATAATATCGGAGCAGAAGCGAAACAGCTTTGGCGCAATAACAACAAAATAATAAAAAAAATCAGGACAACAAAGTAAAACACTAGACCAGAAGATCCAGAGGAATTACTGTTGATATCAATAAATACTTAACGAAAACGATCTGATGACCCAAACAGATAGTTGGTAGGACTGGCCTACTTAATGAATTACGATAGTGATTACAGAAACACGAACTCCAAGATAAACCCAAACGGAATCATGAAATTTGCCGATAACAACTTATCAGGAAGGTATCGAAACCATTCATCCTGACTCCAAGGTGGTGGCAAGCCTTTTATAAATTTGGTAATACAAGAATAAAAAACGAATGATGCAAGCGAGTGTAACAGAGTTATTAACGAATTCAAAACACAATTAATGCAAGCGATCCAAAAACAGCTAGAAAAGGGATGAATAACGATAATCGCTACAATACCTCAATGGATGATGGTCGTGAAAGGGGTAGAACCGTTGTAGTATATGATTGTGAACATGAAGATTGGTGATAAATACTCACTAAAAGAAACGGAAGAGTTGCAAGCTGCAAAATGCCCGGTAAATCTACAGACAACGCAACCCCAGTATCGTATAATGTATATCTAAGAGGTAGACTTTATAAAAACGCGAAATCATAGGAATGTTCAGTAACAAGGAAAATGCTAGCATTTCATTGCGGACACACTCACACTCACACTTATAGGCTGGAACGGAAACAACAGTGGATTCTGTAACAGCGGAGCGAATGTGAAGAAGGAAATTCACGACATGACGTAAAATCTCATAGCTGGAGAGTGAATGTAGCACCGAGAAGAAAGATAAAAATACCCGAGTATACGCTGCGGGAAGAATAACTGGCTGGAGACGGAACATGCCAAGGAAGAGAGTAACTCATTTGAATCAAATTAGTCAAAGAGAGTAGTAGTGATTGAAAGCTATCAAGTAAAGTTGGAGAAAATCAAGATATTTGATCCAACACGCCAAGCAAGAAAAAGTACCTCAATGTCTACAAAGAATAGATTCATGCAATACGGAATGTCACGATCGTATATCACGCCGATACCAGAACTGTTGTAGACTCACCTTATTCGAAGAGCGCAATTTTGATGAAGTGCAAGGACCAAGTGCAAACAGAGAAACGAACTAACACACAAAAAAGCGAATTGATGAATTACGGAGACCGGAAGAATCGGAAAACAACAATAACAACAACTATCGATCAGAGTACGCCAAGGTAGTAATGATCAACAGATACTACAATGGAATGAGATTTAAAAACGTGATGGTGATAATTACGAAATGGTATCAGTCTAATTATACAGGAATATTCTACGCGAACAGCAATACCAAACGCAAAAGCGCAAATAGACCCCAAGCATGTGAAACTATATCCATATAAATAACAATATGGATTTCTATATCATAAAGGATTGCATCAACAGAGAATAATATACTACGAGTTAGTTAAAAGCCTGATTTGAACAGAGAAAATAAAAACAAAGGTTAGCAATGCAATCACAAATCCAGATACGTGGCAATCTCAGCTACTACCATCAAGAAGGGATATTTGGAAGAAATCGTGGAGAAGTATTGTATAATCGTAAAAATGTGAAAAGACAATGTGCAAAATGCCAGAGAATTCAAAACAATTCGAGAGATAAATGCATAAAACGATATTAGAGATAATGCATAAAGGAAAAACAGATTCGCTCAACCAGTAACAAAGGACTGATAACCCAAAGAAATTGTACCAACAAACTATGTTCAGTTGCAGTAATGTAATATGGACCATTATTCGAATAAGAATGGAAGTTGGTAACAATTCCCAAGCTCGAGGAATCGTAGCCGCCAAAATATTTGGATTAACAGAATTGGCTAGCGAGCAGAATCAAACAGTGGATATATCACGAGCTGGAATATACAAACAAAGATCTGGAAACGACCAAGACACATTTACTATTCCCACAAAAGGCAAGCGATACTATCAATATGTGACGATAACGGGAAGGTAACAACTAGGAGAAAACCTACACTACGAATTGTTACTATCACTGATCATTTTCAACACGCTACAGCAAGATGATGAAAGCCAATGTGGGGAAGTATTTGAATCTTCGACAAATGATGGCAGGAAATTTTTAGGATAACCTTAATCTCAAATGTGAGAGTAATCATTAAACAAATGTAGCGTGGTTCGATATTTACAAAAGAAGAGGAAAATCAACTGGAAAATACAATTTGATTCTTACCGTTTTTACAAAGACAATGGTTTACATGGACCTCAAAAGATATTCACAAGATAAAAGACATAGGAACGTCTAACGCAAATGAAACGGTACCGATGAGAAGTGACTAAAATTAAGCAATAATGATGACTAGAAGCCGAGAAAAAACCAGAATGAAGCGACAAAAAACGAGCAACTGAAACGATGGATTAAAGTTCAGAGATGCAATAGTACAGCGACAATGCGAAAACTCAAGGAAGGAAACGCAGATTTGACTCAAGAAAACTCAAAACAATGAAAACGCAAACAAAACCATAGTGGACATTATAATCATGCCACCACACAGTTATATGAATGTTTAAAAGAAAGCAACATTCACGGTAAGAGGAGAACACATGCCAGTAGAAGACACTACCGAATCCAAAATCAACAACAATTAGAAATTTTATCCAGTACCATACTAACCAATTTGGCAGGACTTAGGCCAAGAACCAGCCAAAGATCAAAGAAGTGCGGATCAAGGATCCGAAATCGAACTATCGCTAGTTACAAACATTAGACTGACCAACACTAACAGTTACGGTACCATAGAAATAAATGGGTAGAAAATAAGAGCAATGATTGATACCGGAGCAACATCTCGGCAATAAACTATGGATATAAATACCCGGAAGATTGTGGCCATGTATAGAAAAGCTAACATGATTAATAACTTGGCAAGCAAAGAACGGTAGCAGTCATCGGAAACATCCTGGTCGATAATAGAAATATAAAAAGTAAAAATCAATATCGTAATTTAGCAGTTAGAAACCGAGCGCAGATGTATAATGGAAAATCTCATGCCAGAATTACTAAAGAGTAATAATAGATTAGGATAGGAGCTGAGAGAATAAACCGGACGATATGTATTTGAAATAGAAGGAGATGCTCAGAGAAAATAGTATGCCAGGACGCACAACAAAATATTGGCTATGTGAAAGTAAATGAGAAACTAGAAAGCAGAAATGATTTTTGAACCTAATCAACAACTTTGAGAAAAAGAAGGAACCAATTAGCCAGAGAGATAGTATACGTAAACCGATAGCAGTGAAATCCACAAACATTACAATTTTGACCGAGAAGATAAAGTATCTATGAAAACGACGATTGAAAACTAACACCAAACGATGACATTTGATCCACAACAAAACCGAGAACTGAGGAGAACTATGAATCGACAGTCAGCTCACTGAAACGAAACGAGAAAGAAAACTCAACTGCTTAACGATTTAAAAGATATATTGCAAGCATCTGACTAGATCTCGGTACAAGCGAGTAAGCAACATACAATCACTAACAGATGACACCCAATAACAACTAACGCAATATGATTGGCAGAGAGCTCAAAAATCCAAAAGCATAAAAAGAAGTGCATAAGATAGATCAGGAGTAATCGAACCAAGTTGTTCGCCAGCAATTCCCATGTCATGAGTAAAGCAAAAAAGAGACGAAACAACGTTCTTATAGTACTACCGACGACTCAACGCAGTAACAAAACGGGATAAACCCGTTACAACCGAATAAATTGAGATGTTAACAAACTTACACGGAGCAGCTTATTTTACAATCGCTAGATTTAAAAAGTTATTGGCAGATAAAGGTCAAAGAGGAGGATAAGAGGAAAAACTGCCTTTACAATCGGAAAAAAGATCTATATCCAATTTAAGAAAATGCCTTCGGACCTACCAAACGCAACCAGCTTCATTCAGAGATGTTGAATTTTGTACTCCACGGCATTAACAACAATGTATGGAATATTGATGAACTATTAATTTATCTAGCACCTTCGAGCCAACATTAAAAGATACGTAATGTATTCGTTCGACTGAGACAATGGAAATTGAAAAATGAAAACCATCACAAATGCGATTGGGCAAAGGAAAATCACCTATCTTAGACACATTGTGTCCGGCGAAAGGCAAAGAATCCAGATCCAAGAAACATCGAAAGATAAATGAATTGCCCCCGCACCAAAGACAGTCACACAAGTGCAAAGAATTCTTAGCTTCTGTGGATAATCGAAAAAATTCATTCAAGATTTATGCAACGCATTGCGAACCATACAAGAGTAATCCAAAAAGATACCCCGTTTATATGGGCAAGCGAACCAACAGCCCTTTGAAAACTCAAGATAAACTAATATCAGCAACAATACTCGTACACCAGATTTAAGAACTCGTTTTTGTAGCACATACGCAAGTGGAAATGCATCTGGAGCAGTCCCTAGGACAATGGGATGAAGAAAGAAAAGAAACGAGTTATTGGATACTATAGTCAAACATTCAAGAAACACTAAAAGAATACTCCGTGACTGAAAGAGAAGCATGTAGCAATAATCCAACTATTACACATTTCAAATATTTATATGTCCACGAGATTCATCACTACAGATCCCAACCATAGTATGGCTAGGCCAACACAAAGAACCTCTAGTAATTAATGAGATGGCGATGCAGTTTCAAGAAACCGCCGGTAATAATAAAATTCAAAATCAGGAAAAGGCGAAACGCTAACGCAGATTGCATGTCAAGATTTGTAATTTGAGGAACTGATGGATCAGGATGTAAGACGCATACAGAATCATCGCAGAAAGATAATGATTATTACAAAACTGAAAAGGAGCAGAAAGAAGACAGGAAGCTAAAAAACAATATTGAATTATAGAAACGAACGATAGGAAATCTTCGCCAACAACAGTAAATTAAAGGACATAGGAAAAACACAGACACGATACACACCATGGAGAAGGATGGTGTATTACTAATGATGGCGAAAAACGACTGCATCCTTACCAGAGAGTAGAGCCGAAAAGAGGTATTGATGCAATTACTCTACGATGGAAAACTTGGAGGACAGCATGTCAAAAAAAGACAGAACATAGATGCCAAAATATACTGGCCAAATATCGGAAGGACGTAAAGGATGGATAAAGAATTCCTATATGTGAACAAAACAGCACAGAAGTAAATTGAAAGCACCATAAAGCCATGCCCAATCACCAGACCCATACAAGATCGCAATGAATGTAGTAGGACCATTACCCGAAACTCAACGATGGGAAATTTACATATGGTAGTGACAATTATTATCAAATCCCGGAAGCATTGCCATACAGATCAAAAAGCAGACAATAGCGAAATCCTATAGATGGAAATAGCTGTAGATCGGAACACCCAAACAGATTCTAACTGATTCAGACCAACTTATGAGCGAAATATAGAGGAAGTAATTACTTCACGAATTGCGAAGTTGAGACATCACCGGAAACAATCCGCAACAAATGGTCAAACGATACACTTAATGGCATACTAATAGAAAGAGTCGAATATTAAGCAGACACCAAAGGAGGGATAGATATATAAATCTATGCCTTAATGCTATAGGATAGTCAATACACTCAGCAGACAAAAAATATCCATTAAATTAATGTACGGCACTAGAAGGTAACAGCGACGACTTAGAATATCACCACCGATATCACAGTAATGGAAATGATGATTATAACAGGTTCAAAGAGCGAATGCAGGAGATCTGAAAACGGCAGGTAGAATATAATTTATCAAGAGAGCTACAAAGAATTACCATGATAAAAGGAAGTGCTGAGCAAACTTCAGTTGGAGACTGGTAATAATTGCGACGCCAGAATTCTCCCAGGAGTAGCTAGAAAATTACAAAAGATGTGGTCAAAAACCATATGAAGACTGTATTGTAAACGAAAAGACCTCCGAGTTAAATTAGTCAACAACCCACTCACCAGACCTATTTACGTAAACGTGAGTAGATGTAAAGCGATACTAAACAATAACAAGAGCACGCAGAAAATGAGGTATGCAAACTAGATTCACAAACTCAAATCAACAGCTGAGATAAACGGACTAACGATGATCAAAATAGAAGCATCAGCAAATAATACCGTAGAGGACCTAAACGGATGAACCTAAAAGACGCTAAGTGACCCAAGAACAATGTAATAATGATAATAGTACAGTATCAGAGAGAATATGCAAAATGGGTCGAAAGAAAAGGATGATGAGAATAGTAAACAAGCGCGAAAAATCGAATGGATTATGCTAAAGGAGTAGAAGCCCACCAAAATGATGGATCAAGGAAAGTATACCCATGATCTTCACTATGGCAGATGTAGAAGGGAACGTACCTCTACATATTGCAGTACAACACAGAAATACTCAAAGGATAATAGATATAATCCAACTTATGCAAAATGCGAAACACACCTCGAATATACCAAACGAAAGGGAAACCACATTAATGTTGCAGTCGCAGCAGATCCTCACAACAGTCTGAGAGAATATAAAAACAGACAGCGTTCCAAGAAAAAGCAAGAAAAACAATGTACTAATTACGTCGAAATCAGACAGCAAGTGCAATAAAATAATAACCATAAGCGACAATTAGAGAGGAGAAATGATGGTAAAAATCCAACTAGGGAACTATCGAACCCAAACAAGACAATCAACACCAATCTGAATGAAATGGCCTACAAGAATCATAACTAAAGTATTCGATCTCAACTATAATGGTAAAAACGAAACGTCTATAAAAGAAAACAATAATACGGCTCTATCCATTTCCAAAAATAAAGATAAAACAATGTTGAATGGGAAGGACTGAAATTCACACAATCATCCAAAAGAAGCATACGAATGGATATAGAAAGAACACTATTAGATAATACATACGATGCGAATCGAAGCAATAAATCCCAGCGAGCAACAAGAAATAAAGAGATGGAACGATGATAAAAGCGAGAATAATAAAAGTAATACGAAATATGAAATAAAAATGTCGAGGAACATTCAAAGGAAACCCTGAAAGAGGTAAATAAGGGAAAGGAGGAAGGGAAAACAACAAAACAAGAGGATCAAAATGCTAAGAGACGAAAATAAATCCGCACAACAAGAAAAAGTAATCAATCTATGAGGAATCAGAAAAACAACAAACATACGAGGAAAACAAAC